>VWZN01008682.1:11448-48576 GCA_013396955.1 Regulus satrapa
AAAAAATAAAAAAAAAAAAAAAAAAAAAAAAGTATATCAACAACAAAATTTATAAATTAACAAAATAGTAATCAGGAGTAGACCTGACTGCATAAAAGATGGCTTAAGTGTACACACTCAAAAAGATAAAGAGTTGCTCCTAAAGTTTGGAAGATAAACATCTGCTGAACTGAAAGACAAAGTCCTGCCTTCTAATCTTCAGCACATTCCTTGCTTTCCTCTAGAAAATCACCATAATTGCTGGTAAGAAATTGTTATTAAGTTTGAAAAGCAATGAACCATATCAAAGAATTCTGACACAGAAATAGATGTGCCATCTGCCCTCTGCCATCTGTACACTATAATGTACAAATTTTATAAATCTGATATTCTGAGAGTCATATCAGAGTTAGAGAGCATGTGCAGACTACCTAAGCATGAGCACATAGAGGATCTGAGAGATGCCCTGCAACAGTATCTGTCTGCCTGTTGGGGTATAAAAAATGTAAAGCAAATACACAGGATATATAACTGTCCAATAGTATCCAGAGCAGATTACCTGTGGCTATGCATGTAATGCATATGTGCAGTAATTTCAGTCAGCTGGGCAGACAGATGTCTCCACAGTTTGCATAGCAAATCCCTGAAACCCATTCCAGCAGAGAATTGGTAGGAGAGGTACAGCATACACAGGAAGTAACCCAGAAGCTTACCATCTCTTTTTGCAAGGTATTATTCATTCCACAGTCTGCCACATCTTAATGTAAGGCTCTGCAGATATATATATATATATAAAATGTGTGTATATATATATATATAAAATGTGTATATATATATATGTATACAATGTATATACCACTGAGGAAAAGACACACTCTAGAAAGCCAGCTCATGTAGTAAAACTCAAAATGAAACTGAAAATAGAATAACTGGCAGCCTATGACCCAATGAATTTTTTATTAGGCTAGATAGCTATCTTCTGTCACTACTGTTTCAACTCACCTTGAGTCAGATAAACTTTTGACAACATTAGTCAACTATAAATAAATTAAATAGTTTAGGTTTTCACTTCCCATTTATAAATTTCTTCATGCTTATTGAAGGAAGTCCTGTGCTGTAAACTTCAGCAAATTTTGGCTTACTGAATGATTTTCAACAAAACAAAAGCCTAGGCACTTCCTCAGCACCAGGTCCTGTAAATTGTAATTGTCTCCCTCTCCTGCTACTGAAAACTCTAAAGGATGTGCCCTCCTCCAATATGCAAACACCTCCCCATTCTCAGGTTCTGAACTTGTTAATAATTTTTTAACAAAATAATCCTTTTAACTGCTTATATTTTCTCATTCTGTTCCCAAAGTTTGTTAAAAATTGTTTAAAAAAAAGTTAAAAGGATATTTTTGTGGGTTTTTTTGGTTTTTTTTTGGGGGGGTGTTTTGTTTTGTTTTGTTTATTTCAAGTCAACTTATTCACCTAGAACAAACCTTTTAAAGAAATCAGGTATACATATGCTCATGGAAGTCACTGGAGATGGATATCAGTTATGACCTGCCTGTCATATACTTCCTCAGGAAAGGGTTCACTGCCTCTTTTATGTGCCTGCCTTCCCCCACTAGCAAGAAAAATGAGCCAGGTGGTCATTGTGGTCTCAGACAGCTAAGATGAGGTGAGATGACTCATTCCACTGAATAAATGTGAGAGCTGAACAAGGATAAATTTCATATGTGGGAAAGAAAGAAAGGCTGTTATAGTCTTTTTTTTTCACAACCAGCAATCTTCTAATTGGTATTTCCCAAAGCAAGCCTTCCTGTTGGTGACTAGTACTTTTTGAGATGTTAGTGTGAATTAGTTTTTTGGGGAAACTGTTCAAACACAATACAATCATTGAATTTGTTGACAATGACAACCAAAGATAACAAATTAAATCTTCCAGAATTAAACATTTTCAAACCACTGCTGTCTTTTATAAAAAACCCCCTTCATTATAACATATCAGGCACAAATCTAAATTTTAAAAATTTCCATCTTTAAAAAAACTACACTGTCAATAAATATATTTAATATAAAATAAATAGACAATAAATAGAAAATATATTATACATATAATAAAACGGTATGCAATAAGATCACCTGCCCTGGACTTAGGAGAACAGACTTTGGCCTCTTTGGGGATCTATGTCACAGAGTCCCCTATGGTAGAGCCCTGGCAAGCAGAAGGGGTCAAGAATACTGGTTAATATTCAAGGATCTCTTCCTCCAAGCTAAGGAACAATGCATCTCAACAAGAGGACATGGGGCAAAAATGTCAAGAGGCATACATGGAGCTGCAAAGCACCTCAGAGATAAAAAAGAAGTTTACAGAAGGTAGGAGCAAAGATGAGCTAAAGCTCAGTTAGAACTGAGTCTGGTCAGAAACATCAAAGCCAATAGAAAGAGCTTCTTTAGTGTTGGGAGTAGGGGTTTTTTGGGTTTGGTTTTTTTTTTTTTTTGCTTTTTTTTTTTTTTTTTTTTTCTCTTATTCGTAGAAATTTTTGCCATTAGTCTCCTAGGAATGCTGATGTGGGTGCTTGGGGGGTACTTGAAAGAAATGAAGATTTTGGGCCAGCCCAGGTGAAAAACACGGGATGAGGACACTGTGTGTCACTCTGCAGAGAGGGAGAGGGGAAGGTTCTTCTTCGAGAATCCTCGCCTGCTGCCTTTGGTTTTTTCACACCCCAGCCCCACTTGGACACTTCCATGCTCTCCAGTCAGCACCATGGAGTCTTGGGACACTTCGCTCAGCCTTGGGAATTGCATCGCTCCCGGTCTCGGCCGAGCCACCATCACTTCGTGTTCCCTGAGCCCATGCTGAAGCAGCCCTGCAGCCACATGGGATCACTGCACCCGCCGTGTCCACCAGGAGCCACCAGCACTCCCTGCCAGCTGTGACTGTAACTATACCGAAGGAGAAAATCCCGTTTCTGTTTGTTATTTTACTGATGTAGTTGCTGTTGTTTGTTTGCCTTGTTAAACATACTAGTAAAGAACTGTTATTCCTATCCCCATACCTTTGCCTGAAAGTCCATTAATTTCAAAATCATAATAATTTGGAGAGAACGAGTTTTACAATCTTTATTTTCAAGGGAGACTCTTGTCTTGCCTAGCAGATCCTGTTGTCCAAACCATGACATTTAGGTATCTTGCTAACAAAAGAATTACTAGGGATAATGTGGGCCTTCTCTAGAAGGAAGTAGGAAACCTGGCTACCTGGATAAGTCTGGAATATGAAGAAGACTGAGTTTCTCAATTAATTCTATGCCTCAGTGTTCAACAGCGAGTGCTCCAGCCACCCTGCCCAAGTCATGAAAGGAAAATGCAAGAACTGGGAGAATGAAAAACATAAGCCCACTATAGGAGGGAATAAAATTCAAAGCCATCTAAGGAACCATAATGTCAACATCTCTATGGGATCTGATGAGATTCATCTGTGGGTCCTAAGGGAACTGGTAAGCAAAGTTGCTAAGCTACTATCCAACATATTTGAGAAACTGTAGCAGTCAGGTGAAGTTCTTGATGACTGTGTATTGATTTGGCATGGCTGGGTTTTTTGGTAGCAGAGAGAAGGGCACAGGGGTAGCTTCTGTAAGAGCTTCCACTGTGTCTGACAGAGCCAATCTCTGACAGCTCTGAAGATGGACATGCTGCTGTCCCAATTAGAAAGGTTGTTAACACCTCTGTGATGACATATTTAAGAAAAAAAAGTCATCAAAACAGCACATGTGCAGTTTTTTGTTTCCGGGGTGGTGAGGTGCTACCACCAAGGGCCATCCTGGCATAGCCAGCAGCAATGCATTGCTGCAGCCGCCACCATGTCAGTGCAGCCTGCATCAAGCCTTATCTGCCTGGCTGCCCCTAGCCAGCTGCACCACAGGCAGAAGGGCAGGGGCAGTGCCAGCGGCTTCTCCTTCCCAGCACCCACATGAAGAGAAGTGTTGAATAGCACCAGTGCCATAGTGGCAGCCACCACTGCCCACATGATGGTAGCAGGGCCACCTAGACAGTAGCAGAACGATGACAAGCAACTCCTCAATTCCTTCTCCTCTAAGAATTTAGATGAGATTGACCTCTCAGCACTCCAGGATCTTGCAAGAATCTTGGACTTAGTGGAACTTGTTGGCAATGGTACCTATGAACAGCAGATTTTCTTCTAGTCAGAGAAGAGGAGGAAGTGAGGATATGTGAGAGAAAATAACATGGCAACACCAAATCACTGCGGAAAAAAAGGAGGCAGGGAAGGTGCTTCAAGCATCGGAGCTGAAATTCCTCTGCAGGCTGTGATGAGGACTATGGTGAAACAAACTCTCCCCTTGTAATATATTAAGTCCATGGGGGATGTAGAGTTCTACTTGCAGCCTGTGGGAAAAAAATGCTCATGCTGCAGAAAGTGGATGCCAGAGAAAGCTGTGATCCAGTGGGAGACCCAAATAGAGAGAGAGAGAGCCCCTGTTTCCAAACTAGAGCAATCTATTCTTAGAAGACTGTACCCCATGGACAAGTGACCTATGCCACAACAGTTTTGGGAAGACTATTTTCCTGTAGGAGGGACCTCCTGACATAGCAGAGGAAAGACTCCTCTCTCTGAGCAAACAGAATATCTCAAGGGATGAACTGACCTTGTGCCTTTCCACACCATTGTTGGGAAAGAGGGAGGGCCTGGGGAAAAAATGGTGGTTTAAAGGCTTTTTTAACCTCTCATTATCCTCCTCTGATTGTGTTAATAATAAGTTTACCTTATACCTTTAAATTTGAGCCTGTTTTGCCCTTAGAGTGTTTTTCTCCCAATCCTTATCTCAACTTATGAACCCTTCTTTAATATTTTTTTCCCTCCCCTCTGCCTAACTGTAACAGAAGAGAGTGAACAAACAACTTTCATAGGTGCCTGGCCTGTGACCAGTATCAAACCATGACAGACTGAAAAAAGGAAATATAATCTCAATTTTTTTAAAAGGGAAAGTGGAAGACCCAAGGAACTACAGACAATTCAGTCTCATATCTGTGTCAGACAAGATCAAAGAGCATATTCTTCTGGAAACTATATTGGTAAACAAAGAAATGACTGGTGATAACCAACATGGCTTCACTAAGGGGAAATAATGCCTGTCAAGTTTGATGGCTTTCTATGACAGGGCTACAGAGTTAGTGGATAGGGGCAAAGAAACTGACATTATCTACCTGGACTTTTGGAAAGCATTCAACACTGCCCTGCATGACTTCCTTATCTCTAAATTGGAGGGGGATGGATTTGATGAATAGACCACTCAGTGGGTAACGACTTAGCTGGATAGCTGCATGCAAACAGTGGTGTGGTAATGGCTTCTTGTCCACATGGCAACCAGTGAAAAGTGGTGTCCCTCAGGAATTGATGTTGGGGCAAACACTGTTCAACATATCTGCTGGCAACATGGACAGTGAAATTGGTGCACCCTCAGCAAGTTTACTGATGACACCAAGCTCTGTGGCAGTGCAGTAAATATGACGGAGGGAAGGAATAATGCTATCCAGAAGGACCTCAACAGGCTTGAGAGGTGAGGCCAAAGTGAACCTCATGAAGTCCAATAAAGCAAAGTGAAAGGTCCTACATTTGTTTTGGGGAAATCACAGGAGTACCTACAAGGCTGGGCAGAGAAGTGATTGACAGCACTCCTGTGAGGAAAGGCTTGGCCGTTACAGGTCATGAAAAACTCAACATGAGCCAGCTGTGCTCAAAGCCTAGAAAGCCAATTGAATCCTGGGCTGCATCAAAAGGAGCACAGCCAGCAGGTCAAGGGAAGTGATTCTCCCTGTACCCTGCTTTTGTGATACACCACCTGGAATACTGCATACAGTTCTAGTGTTGCCAACATAAGAAGGACATGGAACTGTTGAACCAAGTCTGGAGGAGGGCTACAAAGTTGATAAGGGGACCAGAGTCCTTCCTGTATGAAGATAGACTTAGACAGTCAGAGATGTTTAGTCTGGAGAAGAAAAGACTGTGTAGAGACCTCATGGCAACCTTCCATTATCTGAAGGGGACCTAGAGAAAAGCTGGAGAGGGACTCTTCATCAGGAACTCTAGAGATAGAACAAAGAGTAATTTCAAATTACTCCTTAAAGGGGGAATTTTTGGCTTACATATACAGAAGAAATTGTTTATTATGATGGTGGTGAGGTACTGGAATAAGTTGTCCAGAGAAGTTGTGGATACTCCATACTTGGAAACATTAAGAGTGTGGTTGGATGGGACTCTGAGCAACCTGATCTAGGGGAAGAAGTCGATACTTATGGAAGGGGACTTGAAACTTTTTCTGGTTCCAGCAAGGACAGGGATGATTTTTGCAGTGATCAAGAGGGAACATGGCTAGAACCTGGAGGTTATTCTGTATCACTTCACATTATTGCCAGTGGAAAGGGAATTAAATCTTACAGGATTAAGAGGTGTTTTCTGGTCAGGGTGTGTGGCTGCAGTTGGGTCTGGCTCTGCATTGAGCATTTTGCATGTGAATCTCTCTCTTTTGTAACTTCTGATTTTAGTATTGTTGCTGTTATGATTTATTTTGATATCTATCTGCTGTTTCCAGTAAATTGTTCTTATCTTAACCCATGACTTTTACTTTTTGTAGAACTCTAACTCTACTTCTCCAGTCCACAGAGGGCAGAGGGAGGGCGAGATGGGAAAACAAAGGAGCAGCAGCATGGTTTGCAGGGTCTCAGTACACACTTAACTGAGACTATCATTCTGTTGCTCTCAAGAGGCAATACACACCACAAGGTAACCTATGCTTTTACTTGCATGATCAGAGAGGACATGAGGAGGTTGGATGGAAAACCTACCTCTGTCCTAGCAACACAGGTGAGTTGAAAGGAAGGACAACGACCACAGGAAATTCTTCAAGGATAAATGCCGCTCCACTGTTCAGCAAGCAAATTGTCAG
Source organism: Regulus satrapa (assembly GCA_013396955.1). Taxonomy (NCBI): domain Eukaryota; kingdom Metazoa; phylum Chordata; class Aves; order Passeriformes; family Regulidae; genus Regulus; species Regulus satrapa. Next base: position 18,375 of record VWZN01008682.1, read on the forward strand.
ACACAATAGAAGGGCTGAATGTTATTTCTGACGCTGTTGAAGGGACCTCAAGTTCATATTTACAAGACATGAACAGTAACTACTATGACTAGAACTAGAGGGGCTTTGCCTCCAGCAGGAGGAAAGGGACAACTGGATCTATTGGACTGTGTGGATCTGATGGCTTGGTGCATCAGACCTGTAAGAGTATAAGGGTTTTGTTGACACTGGCACACAGTACCCTTATGCCATCAAGATCTATAGGGGTAGAATCTATCTTTATTTCTTGGGTGATAGCTAACAGGATAGGAGTTGAAGCAAGCCTTACTGGGAATGAATGGCCAAAACACCCCAATCCTGATCAGCCCAGAGGCCCTGTATGTCCTTGGCATAGATTAACACAGGAGAGTGTATTTCAAAAACCCAAGAGGGGATTGCTGGGCTTTTGTAATAACTGTTGTGGAGACAGAGGAAATTAGACAGCTGAATACTTTGCCTGGTCTCTCAGAGGACCCTTCTACTGTGAGACTGGTGAGGGTTGAAGAACCACAGATACTGATCGCGACCACAACAGTGCACCATTGATAGTACCACACAAATCAGGACTCTGTGACCCCCATCCATGAGATTATTCATGAACTGGAGAGCCACCCTTTAATATCCCTATATAGACAGTGCATAAGTTCAGTGGAGATAGGAGGCTGACAGTAGACTAATCATGGCCTGAACAGAATCACACCATTTCTGAGTGCTGCTGTGGACATGCTGGAACTTCAGTACAATCTGGAGTCCAAGGCAGTAAAATGGTGACACCACTGATACTTTGCTAATGCATTTTTCTCGATTCTTTTAGCAAGAGAGTGCAGGCAACAGTTTGCTTTCACGTGAAGGGGTGTCCAGTACATCTGGATTAAGCTGTCCAAGGGGTGGAAACACAGCCCCAGTATTTGCCATGGACTGATCCAGACTGCACTAGAAAAAGATGAGGTTCCAAAACACTGCAGTACATTGACGACATCATCATGTGGGGCAAAACTGCTGAGAAAGTTTTTGAGAAAGGGGAGAAGATAATTATATCCTCCTGAAGGCTAATTTTGCCATAAAGCAAAGTCAAGTCAAGGGACTTGCCTGGAAATATCAGTTTCTAAGGGTAAAATGGCCATCATCAGATTCCAATGGACATGACCAAGAAAATTGCAGCTATGTCCTCACCAATCAGCTAAAAGTAAAGACAAGCTTTCATCAGTGCTGTGGATTTTTGGAGAATGCATGCTCCAGATTACAGTCAGATCACAAGCCCTCTCTACCAAGTGTCTGGGAAGAAGAATGGTTTCAAATGGGGTCTTTAACAACAGTCTTTTAACAAATTAAACAGGAGACTGTTCATGCAGTAGCTGTGGAGTCGGGAATAAAAAAAGAGGTGAAGTTTACTACACCCCTGCCAGAAAAGAGATAGAGGCAACTTATAAAGGGGTTCAAGCTGCTTCAGAAGTGATTTGCACTCCACCTCTGGAGCCCCTAATCCAGCTCATGGGTGGGTTGATGACCGGAATTTCCACTTTGGGGAAGAGCCCAGAAAGGCCAAGGGGTATTTAACGCCAAACATGAGGCAATCACTGTAGCAGGGCATCTCCCCCACTGCAAGGTCTTGCTAATTGATGAATTAACTCACTAAAGACAGATTGTCTCATGGAAGTGGCACTTCTAGCTGACAATAAACATCTTGCTGTGGAAGAAACATTAGGGAAGTTGGAATTTCTGACAATCCACTTTACAAACTATAAAAGCTACACCAAACCTTTACAAAACAGAAGTCTTCTGCACATTCCATGGAAACATGTGGGGTTTTTCCCCAAAGTCAGCATGCTGATTTTATGGTTACTCTTTTGAGGGTTGAGTGAAAGGACTTAATGTACACTATTGTCAATTCAGTGGTAAATTTCAGTGACTCCTAATCTATTTTATTTATTTGCTAGCTTTAATATTGGTACCTTAATGTCATGCACTGTTTTATGTAATCTACTAATAGTTCTAGTTCTTCTGTTTTATAATGTGTAGAAACTCTGTTCAAGACCTTTTGTTTGTTATTTTCTGTCTGTTCAATAAAAATTCATTTTATATAAAAACTGATCTGCCATTCTTAGAAATTGTGAGCCAGAGCAGTTTAGATGTGTCAGAGACTGAAATAGTTCATGCCTCAAACATTGATATAAAGTTTTGTTCATTAAAATAAAAACTGTATAAAGAAACTTCAACCAGAGAAGCCTCCCTGAAGATGCCTGACTGGAACTTTGGACTGTAAGTCAAACTACTGACATTAGATAAAGGGAAAAAACCCATTCTTCAATCAACTGAAACAAACAAGTAAACAAGGAAAAGAATGTGAGCCAAACCCAGCAGCTGTATTAAGATTCATCTTTGGCTTGCTTCGGGGTGGGAGAGGCCATAGCCCACACACATTTGCTGGAAGCAAGTTTGCACAGCTTTCCCCCCCAGCTGAGGTGGGGGGGGAGGAAGTTTTGGTGGTGTAACCTCTGCTCAGGAGCAGTGAATCCATCCTCCCTTACACAGACTGGCTATGGTACCCCAACCCCAGGAAGGCCAGGGGACATTCAGGTGAGAGGCACCTGAAGGGGTGCCTTAATCCATCAAAAGCCTCCTGAAGTGCCCCTCAGAGTCATTCCTGAAGCCTTGCACCACAGGACTGCACATGATGAAACAAACCCAGAATCTGTTGTAAGAGACAATGGCAAACTTCCCTGCCTTAGGGAAGTGCTTGGACTTTCCTACCTGGCCTAAGCATATATTAACTCCTCAGATTCTATGCTTTTCAGAGGGACCCTCACAACCAAGAAGACCAGCTGGAGTGGATCAATTGAATATCGTTGGGATCCACAGAGTGGTGATGTTTTCCTTATTCTGTCGCTGTTACTCTTTCTGTCCCACCCACCCTCTCCCCCCCAATTTCTTATTTCTTTCTTTCTTTCTCTCTCTCTCTTCCATATTTACTATCAAATAAAATCCATACTATTGTCACTGGCATATAGTCACATCTGCAGCTTAATTCAGATAGAGACTTTCTAAGAACCTTAGTAATTGGATCCTGTCAAGATGCCGCCCAAAATAACTGTTGCCAAAATCTTAGCCTAAGGCAGGGGCTTACCTGAAGTGCCTACTCTATCCATAAAAATCACATTGTCTGAGGACACTACCTCTTCTTGCCATTCCTATCATCATTGGAACACAGGAGTTAATAATTACATGTGTGCTTTTCTATATAGTTTATCTCTTTCTCCTCCTTCTAATTCCCTCTTCTTGGAATTCTTGAGTAACTTGAAATCCAACTTACTTAAAGTTTGCTAAATTGGATGAATCAAGCTAATGCTTTGAGAAGTGCTTATGTTGACTGAATGTTGCACTCAACCTTTTTCCAAAGTTTCTGTGATTTTCTAAAGTTGCCAGTAAAGTATTTTTTCTTATTTTGACCTCTTCAGAGTATCTGGTCAATATTTCTCCCATGCATTTAACTCAGAGTACATGAACAACTGTGAGCCCCATTAAAAGCTAGCGCAAGTTGCCTGGGGTCTTACATACCCATAAAGGAAGGAGGTATGCCATGATACAGTGGAGCATATCCCTTTTACAGAAAACAATCATCAACCAAAACAGTTCAGTAGGTAGAAAAAATTACTGAAAATATAATGTCTCTTGCAATGTCTCCCATTTTTCCCTCTCTATACACATACTATTTTCTTAACTAGAGGAGAGTGAAGGGTGAAGAATAAATTTGCTTACACAGAACCCAGAAGGCCTAAATTATTACAGCTGCAGCAAAGGCTTGAGGAGATGTATCAATAATCAACCAATGGAAATATTTTCAGTGACACAATAACACCATGGTTATTTCCAAAAGCAGTCAGACATTTCTGATTGTTAAATATGTGTGGTTATGAGATCCTTTGTATTGATTTATCTGTATCAAAGAATTTAAACACAATCTTTACACAATATTAATAAAAGACATGGCATAACTACATAAATAAAAAAAAAAAAACTACAAGAAAATACTAGGAAATATTTAAGAGGCCTTGAAGACAAATATGCTCTCAAAGTTAAGTTTTGCCTCAATCCAAAATCTCATAAAAGGCTAGATTTAAATGAAGTTGTCTTCCCCACATTTAATCCTTCCTCAAATGAAACCCTTATCATTAAGAACAAAACACAGACTAAATGCTTAACCCATCTCAGAGCTCTGGAACTCATAGAATAGGCTGTCCATATGTCCTAAAAGCAGACAGCCACATCTGTAATGTGTGGGATGAGAAAAGGAAGACTCACAACTGAATGTGTCTTCCATTTGAAGAGAGACTAGTACAATAAGTACCTCGAATCATTTGTGTTGGAAAAGACTTTTAAGATCATTGGTTCTATTAACTTCAGTAGAAGGTGACAGACAATACTTGTTCCTTAATAAATATTAATGAAATGGATAAGTATACCTCATTTTACTTTATCAATGTAATAAGACTACCTAATTTCTGTTGTTTACATGAGCTTTTGGCTTGGGTTTTTTTAGAATAGACTAGTTCAGTTGGAAGGGATTTACAACAACCATCCAGTTCACCTGCCTGACCACTTTAGGGTAACCCACTTTTCAGGTTTAGATTGTCATTTTTGAAGGAAAAATAAGGAAGAGGTACACCATAGCTTTGATCAGCCAGACTCTGGCAGTGTCTGGTAAATTGCAGCTATTATTTTCATGGAACAAAAATTATTTCTGCATTATAGAAATAGACAGCATAATTTTTCTCCTGCTTCCAGAGCCTTAATATAAGCAACAATACTCTAAAAGCATATACCCTAAAAACTGTTTGGGTTTTTTCTCCTTAGGAAAAGCTGAGAAAAATCTGACAGAATTTTCCAGGATTTTTTCTATCCTTCTTTACAGTACTTTGATGAATGATAATGTGAAATTCAGCTAAGTTCACATCAATCCTTCTTGCACAAGACCTTTCTGAATAGAATGGGTTCGTACTACACTAAGTCTATCAACAGAGTTGGCACACAGTACCTAGAACTTGCTGTGCCCAAGGGCATAGAGTTTGTCTAGAGAACTATTATAGTTTAAATGCCTTTTCCCTTTCCTTTCCTGTAACCCTACTATAAGAGGAATAGAGGTTGGAAAAAAGACAGGATTTGATGCTGATCTCCCAAATCAAGACAACTTTCAGTACACATTAATTTAAGAGCAATGGCAGTATTTTGAAGTATCAAATACCACTGAACACTTCACACATTAAATTCAAGTTCTTACTAACACTAATTCCCTTTGATCTCTAATGATCATGCCTCAAAATCTGGAAACCTAATATTTCCTGAGGGCCTTAACAGTGATCAAAGGTTTTAACTCAGTTCCCTACCAGCAGGTGGCTTTACTGGAATGCCGCAGTCAAGATTTAGTTACTGCTTTCCATCCTGCTTCTAAGACAATGCAACATGATATGTCATCTGTGATGGACTATTTCATTCTTTAAGATCTAATTCCCACTTAGATCCTCAAATTCCTGCTTTTATGTGTCTCTGAAACGAGACATTATATTTTGACTCCCAACTTTAGAATACAGATTAAATAAACAAAGTGCAGAATTATATTTTGATTGACACATCTGCAAAAGTGCAGTTTTGCCTAGCCTTGTTGGTAAAGATTGCCATTTTACTAAAGGAGAAGAGCAAAATGTATAAACCAAGTATGAAGCTGAGACACAGCATCCAGAAATCCTTCTTTCAGCACTAAACATTAGGGGATTAGCTCAGTTAGAGCATGGTGCTAACAATGCCAAGGTTGTGTGTTCAGTCCGTCTAAGAGCCATTCTCTAAAGAGTTGGACTGGTAGATCCCTTTAAGCTTAGAATATTCTGTGATTTATTCTTGCTTTTTTTCCATATGGCCTCACAAATCTGACATTTCTTTAGGTTGGGGATCTCCTAACTGTCCCACCTGATGTAAATTGTCTTTTGAGATGGAGGGCCTTGAGCCAAATTCTTGGCATTTTCTCTAAGTGTCCTAAATACTAGGCTGCAAAATAAATATTAATAAATTTAACTATTATTTTAAAAGTAGAGTACTGAGTTCTTCAGATGTTATAGCACCTTACCTTCTAAAAAGCCCCAGGAGTAATGACACACCATTAATTACCTTCATATGCTGGTCTCCAGCTAGGAGACAGGCTTCCAGCAGCTAGGCATGGTGGTGCTTGATGTGCTGGTTCCTACTGCCTTAATAAATAGGATAATAGTATTAATAAAGTGGATTTCACTGTGTGGTGAAATTCCTTTGCTGCACATAAGAAAAGAGCTATAGCTGCCTCAGCGATAGGATTTTGAACTAGTTTATTTCTAATAATAAGATTATTTCAAATAAACATTCTCTAAAAATGCCAGCGAAGAGCAGAAGGAGCTATTAAAATTCCTAAAAATGACTTTTCAACATCTAAAAAGACCATTGTGTCATAGACCAATAACTCAAGCCCTTTTAGGGTTGGTAATTAACAAAAGCACCAATAAAACTACCATCTCTTCTTTTCAGTGAGTAAAAAAAAAGTTACAGAAGTATGCAGTTTTAGTTCTTTCTTATACTGTTCATTCTTCCTCTGCTTGGTGACTGATAACTTTGGGGAAGAAAATCTTAAAAGAGAAAAACCAGATTAGCTGGCAATGCTTATACAAAAATTTATAAATATAGACCCATCTGTATTCATTGTTTCACTGTGGGATACTGTCCCTTCTTTCTCAGCTTTGTGGTTTTAATTCCCATATATTAATCAATTTCTGTGAAGTTACTCTTTAAATCTTTTACATACTTGAAACATAAGAACTTGGGTTCCATAATTGTTGAGTTAGAATTGCATGAAATAGTGAATGGCACAATTTATCACACTGACAATAGTTGACTGAGCAACTTTTATGGCTTTTAAGCTCTCCAGTTATGATTTTTTGCAATATAAGTAATTAAATATGTCTGCAGCCTGATAATCCACCTTCGTTTAGGTCAAAGACACAACAGAACTGAAAAAGACAGCCTCCTGTCCCATTTCACACTCAAAAGTGCATAATTTAACAAAATTATTTTAAGATAATTGGGTTTTTTTACAGAAATGTTGTATTTGTTAGCAGCAGATCTTAAAGTGGGTGAATACTATGTAGTTACATAATTTTGAAAAGAACTATCTCTTTTAAAAATTCCATTGCCCAGGTAATACTGGAATCAGCAGAATAAAGACAAAGACCAATAGCTCTACTTATACACAGTAGAAAGTATTATTTCTCTGTGTTACTAAAGGGTTAACTGTTTTAACTGTTCCTGCAGATATTATGCACAACTGAGTACAGGAATGCCTTGTATTTGGAAGGGTTTCAACAAGATAGAACTTTTGTAGTGATGGATATCAGTGCTTAGGATAAAATTGGTACATAGGCAGAGCTCTAAGGAAGCAATATCAGTAAAGTTGTTATAGTGATTATTGCTTAGCAAGTGTCTAAGTTACAACTGAAATGGTAGAAATATGTGCACCTTGAACACAGACAACGGAGCTAGATTTGGGTTGCTGTACCCCGAGTTCCCACATGCTTCAATAAAAAGCACCTGCATATGTGTTTCTGGATGCTAACATCTGTATATGCAAAAATCTTTTTGGTTGCTTCTCATGAACAAGTAATGCAGTCTAATAGCCACCAACAAAACTAGTAAAGCATTGGTGTGAATGTGCTTCATTAAACTAAAACAATTAACATTACATTAACATGGTTTATAGATCCTTCAGATTGAGAGATTGTCTTTCCAAATCATGTGGGTTATCCTAGACAATGAGAAAATCTTAAATATACAGTGTTGTTAAACTTTCACTGTCTCAGTTCTAAGAATTAACCACTGGTAACTTGAATTTTGCCCACATTTCACTCAACTTCTTTTATCTTTGAGTTAGTAACTAGTAATCTCACTAATAGCTCATGCTCCTTCTCACTATAATCTCTGAGATAACAAGAGACTTATATGTTTTTCTGAAATATCTATGCTTATTACCATAGCATTCTGTCTTCTTCAGGGTTGCAAAAGATGAAATGAAGGAACTATAACTATATTGTCAGTAAAAGTTTATGAGCAGAGAGTGGGATATTGAAAGCTTCTGGAAACAGACTGAGAGCATAGGAGAACTAATGGACAATTCAGTTAAGGAATGATAAAGCAAATATAATTACTGGAAGCACTAAATGTTTAAGACCAAAAACTATGCTAAAGTAGTATTTGATACGTAATAAAAAGTAGATTTGAACTGGTCTTAAAGGTGAGGGAAAAGGAAAATAATAAAGATTCCTACAGGATTGTTTTAAAAGTTTCCTTGCTTCATTAGTTTCACTGACCACAGTATGCATAGGCTCTTCCACTATGCCCCAGGATCAGTGTGTTTCCTTAAAAAACTACATTAATATGGACCTATTACCATGACAATTAAAACACAGGTCTGATAGCTAGCAGCAAGGGATTTTACCATTTATCCTGAATAAGCAGTATGATTCTGTAGCATGTACTATCCTACCTAAACCTAATGCACACCTGGAGGGCCTCTTTGTATTAAAATATGTTGTATGCACATCCTGAAGGAACTTCACTATTTTGATTCAACAGCCTCAGTAGATCAGTCTATCAGCAAACTGGAAAAAAACCCTTTCATGTGTCTTCAGCAAATCCCCAACCCTGGCTCTGTTCACTAAACATTTTTCAACCATGCTAACAACATTTTATAAGCAAGGCAATATAGGAATATTTATGAAAAATCAATCAATCAATCAATCAATCAATCAATCAATCAATCATTCTGTTACATTAGATAGTGTTATGGTTCACTAAAACATTTGAGATTTCAGCTAAATGGGTAATTACCTTGTATAGAAAAAATATTATTTATTTCAGGAAGGAGAAATATTTTTTTTTTATTTTGCTAAAATGCAAAACCACTTTGTCCTCTGACTCTTGCTCAGCAGACCTGAGTGGCAGCAGCTGTGACAGCCTGAGTTTCAGTTCTGACTTATCCAAAAAGGCAAAAAGTTTTCACCATGCTCATAGAAACATAGAATCATAAAACATCCTGAGATGGAAGTGACCCATCAAGATCATCAAAGTCCAACTTCTGGCTCTGCACTGGACAGTCCCAAGTATCACACCATGTGCCTGAGAATATTGTCCAAATGCTTTTTGAACTCTGGCAGGCCTTGTGCTGTGACCTCTTCCCTGGGGAGCCTACCCCAGTGCCCAACCACCCTCTGGGTGAAAAACCTTTTCCTGATATCTAAACTAAACCTCACCACACAGTCTCATACCAATACCAGATCCTGTCACTGATCACCACAGAGAAGAGATCAGAGCCTGCCCCTCTGCTTCTCCTTGTGAGGAAGTTGTAAAAAGCTATGAAGTCTCCCTTCTGTTTCCTCTTCTCCAAACCAAATTACCTCAGACACTCCTTGTATGCCTTCCCCTTCTAGATCTTTCACCATCTTCATAGCCCTCCTTTGGATACTCTCTAATAGCTTTATATCTTTCTTATATAGTGGTACTCAAAATACACACTTGACTCAAGGCAAAGCCTCCCCAGTGCAGAGCAGTGTAGGACAATCCCCTCCCTTGGCCAGGGATGATGCTGTGCCTGCTGCACAGTACATGGCTGGCCCTCCTGGCTGCCATGGCACTGCTGACTCATGTTCAGCTTACCATTGACCAGGACTCACCAGGTCCCTTTCCATGGGGCTGCTCTCTAGCATCTCATACCTGTCTGTCTGCACATCCAGGGTTACCTGGACAAAGGTGCAGGACTTGTCTTTGTTAAATGACTTTAACTGTTATGGTGATTGTCCAGACCTCTCATTTGTCCAGGCCTCTCTGCAGGGCCTCTTTGCCTTTGAGGGAGTCAACAGCTTATCCTAATTTACTATTATCTGCAAATTTACATAGTATACCTTCAAGTCCTGTCAATCAACAATCTCTTTGAGTATTCTTGGATGAGTGCCAACAGGCCCCATAAATTTATAGTGATCCAGGTGGAGCAGCAGATCCTGTGCAATTTCAGTCAACTGGGAGTTATTCTCACAGCCATGGTCCTTCAATGCAGGGCACTGGAATCACCTTAGTCTGTCTTCAGTGCTGAAGACTGTCAAGAAAAAGTATTAATCACCTCTGTCTATGTCCCTGTTTCTGAGGTAACCATCATCATTCTGTAGCAGGACAGTGTTATTTCTGCAGTAAGTATATTTGAAAGTCTTTTTATTGTCTTCAATGACACTGGTCACTCCAATTGAGCTTTGGCCACACAAATTTTCTCCCTACAGTGGTGAGCAACATCTCTCTATTCCTTCCACCCAACTTTGCTTGCATCTGCCTTTTCTGCATTATCTCCAAAAGAGAATCCTAGCTCAGCAAAGCAAGCCTTCTCCCTCATCTGCTTGACTTCCAACATTTTGGAATTTCCTGCTTCAATGACCTGAGGAGATTATGCTTAAAAAATGACCAGCACTGATGAAAGCCAGCACCTTCAAAAGTATTTTGCCAGGGGACCTTATTCACTCCTTCCCTGAGAAACCTGAATTCTGCTCTCCTCTTTTTCCAGGGTTGAAATTTTGGTGGTATTTTTCCTTCTGCCAACAGAGACTTTAAACTTCTTTACTTCATGGTTGCTGTGGCTAAGAGGGCCACCAATCTTCACTCATAAGCTTCTCTCTGTTAATAGGCAGCAAATGAAGGAAGACATCTTTCCTAGCTGGCTCCCTTAGTACTTTAACCATGAAGTTACTATTTTAGAAATCTTCTGGGCCTATTTGTTCCACCTGTTTGATGCTCTCAGTTTTTGGTAGATTTAAGTCCGCTGTAAGGACAAGGGCAGTTGATTTGGAGGTGTCTTTTAATTTCTAAAAAAAATTCCATTGACATTATTGTCTTGACTAGTTAGTTTAGAGTAGACTCCCATGATGACATCGGCATTATTTGTTTGCCCCTTGATCCTTACTGAGAAACTCTCAACCATACCATTGCCAATTGTGAGACAGTCCCCCCATCATATACAACACCATCCACCCTGCCTCGCCTGCCCTGCCTATCCCTTCTGGAGAGCTTGTAAACATCCAATATGTCATTCCAGTCACAAGACTCATGCCACCAGGTTTTGCTTAGGGATTGGGCCAAAGCTTTGAGATCATCTTGTTCATTACTCATGTCATATGCATTGGTATAGAAATATTTCAGATGCACTTCATTGAGGCTGACACCACATGGAGCAGACTGAGGGAGACCACTAGAACTCACTTCCTCAAGTTTTGGCACACCATCCAATTGCTCATCACTGGCAAGCCTGGTTTTGTCCCTTTGCTCCTTCCAAGTTAGCTTGAAGTTCTATCAATGAGCCCCTCTGAGAAAGATGCATCCCACCAAGTGTCAGTAGACCAAGTATTGTACAGATTATCCTGTGGCCAAAAACCCCAAAATTTTTCCAACTATACCAGTCTTGAAACCATATGTTGATCTAATGGATCTGCCTACTCCTTTTGATATTATTCCTTGACAGTGGGAGGATCGAGGAAAACACAACCTGTGCTCCTAATCCTTCAAGCAATTGTCCCAAGGCCCTGAAATGCGTTTTGGTATCCTTTGGGTTTCCCTTTGTTATCTTGTAACTGCCAATTTGAAGAACCAATACAGATAGTAATCATAGAATCCTATTAAACTGTTGAGTTGTCTAGCAATGTTTCTTACCCAAGTTCCTCAGAGGCAGCAGAATTCCCCATAGTTGGGGTCTGGTCTGCATACTGGACCTTCTTTTCCCCTTAGAAAGGAGTCACCTATGACAACTACTCTTCATTTCATCTTAACAGAGGAGGTTGTGATCTGGGGGCTAGATTTTGCTTGCCTATGTGGTCCCTCTATCCCAGAAGCACCTTTGTCCATCTCATCAGTTGACTGTCCTTCCAGTTCCAGGGTCTTATACCTGCTACAAAAGCAGCAAACCTACTTGTCATTATCTAATTTTCAGGAGAAGAAGCCTTCCTCCTACTATGGGCAGTGACCAGATTCTAGCCTTCAAGTTGAATAGGCCCTTGACCTTTGACTTACTACCTGACCCAAGTTGGACTTTGTAAAACTAATCAAAAAGAGTCAGGGTCAAACTGAGACAGATATAGGGCTGGATTAATTTTTGTTTGCCAGTACTTTATTTTCTTTCAAATTTTCCATGAGTATGTAAGGGCATTGGAGAAGCAGAAAGCCCTTGAACAAAATAAGTGCTTTAGAAAAAAAAATTATCATGTTTGTCAAGGACATTTAGCAATGGTTCAATTTGTCAGTAAGATTCTCCATTGTCCTTTTTACAAGCAAAGCTTTTGAGCCTTACTAATTAATTCTACAACCACAAGATTATACTACAAGGTGAGCTTTCAAAAGAACTGAATATTTCCCAACCATTTCAAATGCATGAACAGAAATTAGTCCTACAAATAATAATGGAAGAGGAAGATAATAAGCATATACTACATGCACTAACAAATTGCCAATTTCTCTACCTAGAGAAATGAATTAGATTACAAATGCAAGTGAAGAGACATCTGACACCACTGTAACTTTCAGTGTTAGTTTCAGTAACAGAATAAATGCTAAAGAGAGTTTATGAAATAGCTGTATGATTGAGAGCTCAGTCATTTAGCTGTCTTTAAACAGTGAGTTTTGGGGGAAGATTATCCCTTTGATCCAACTGGCTCTCCATTCCACCACCATGCGCACAGACCTCTTTCACTATCAAGATGGGTTATCACCTGGTCTAAGAACATAACAACATTAACATCAATGAGCAGAAATTAGTCTGCTAATGAAACCAAACACAAACAAAAGACAGGATACTTCTGTGAAGGATAGTGGTAGCAAAACTCTCTGGTCCCCTCTCAAGTTTGACATTTGTCACTCAGTGATACCAATTTCTACTGGAATTCAGTGCTGAATTTCCTCTTAGCAGAGTAAGGATCTTTACTAAACACTGTTGATACTTTAGGGCACTATGTACTGAAAATGCTATCAAAGAAATCCTACTAAATCTTTAGAAGTCAATATGGACAAAACATTAAGTTACTGCTAGAGTAATCAAGAAGGATGAATGCAAGAGACAAAAATAATCAGTTACATGTGTAAAGAGTGCATGTCTAACTTTAAACATGTTCCTAACTTTCTAACATATATGAAGGTCAGTGTTGACTGTTATTATAGAGAGTTATGAGTTCTAATAAAATAAAATAATTTTGAATAAAAATAATACTGATTTTGTGTAGAAGAATCAGCATGAGAAAGATCAAGGGAGAAGGGAAGCAAGCATAATAGCTTGGAGAGGTAGACCAGAGAAATGTACCTATTGAGGGGGTATATTTCTTAGCCACACAGGGTATGCTTCACATACAAGTTAGCCAAGTAATTACGTGACAATAAGGCCTCTGTAAGCAAAGGGAAGGACATAGATTATTAACAATTTTACTCCTTTTTGTCCTGGAAATTGATATTGTGATAATTATTCATTTTCCTACACCAATCAGAGCACCATCATCCCTGCTGTAGATGAGGTTTTAAGGCTGCAAACCACAAAGCCCATTGTGAGAGGAAGCATATTTTATAGGATTACCTAAAAGAGCTGAATGGAAAAAAAGTATGTTATTAACTTAAAAAAAACCCCTCAGGTCTCAAATACTTCGTATCTTCTCCAAAAGAGAGGAGCATCTGATAAAGATACCATCATTTTCCTTTTAAAACATGGGTGCTTATGCACAGGTGACATGTGATCACCCTCTTGAATAAATGGCTAGAGACTTTAGAAGTTCTGAGTAGTAGCTATATACAGAAACAGACTGACACAGGTATCAATACTAGCACAACCTTTACTAAATCTCAGGGCTTCCAAGTAACAGTGATATTATGAATGCTTTCAAGACAAAGCCTGCAATGTTTTTGGATGCTGTATCTGTTTTATATGAGACACAAAAGCCACATGAAACCAGTCTTTCTTGGGTTAATGTTTATCACCATACCTGTTTACAACTGGAAAGGTAAGGGTGGTAACCTGCTGCATATTCCCAGTGTCATTCCTAACACTGCATCTGTTCTTTTATCCCATGATCAGATTGCTTTCTTTCAGCTATTTTAAGACCCTGTTTTATGATTTGAGAAAGTAAATAGTAGAGTTGGTCAAAAGGATAAACTCATAAAAAGACAAAATAAAAAATCTGAATGATAGATAAAAATCCAAATGTCACTTTTATGAAAATGAGCCTAAGAGCAATGGAAGTTCTCTTTAAGGCCTTGTTTCTTCTTAAATCCTTCAGGGTAAATGTATAGAACAGATGCTGGGACTAACAAAGATGAGAATGACAGGCAGTTGTTATCATGCTTTTTATGCCTTCCTAACATCTGAAAACCAAGGTTAATGGTTAATTGTCACTAAACAGTCATTCAAGAGAAGCAGTTAGAGCCATTACACCCCTTAATTTAAGATATTTACTGTTGCAATCTGTTTCCAGTCTCCCTTCCTGATGGAAAAGCCTGCAAGTTATAACAATATTATACTCACAGCTAATAATAAACCTTCTCTGTACTAAAGTTTTACCTTTTCCAGGGAACATAAATTTTCTTTTCTATTGCATATAGAAAAAATGGTGTCTCTAAGCTTGAAAAAATCTATTTTGTATAGGTTGAAGAAAACCCTATTTCAAGATGTATTTCATTATAACCAACTGAGAAAAAGATTTTTTGTTCCCTCAAACAGAAAAGATGAGCAAAATAAAAGATTTTAAAAGCATTTTCAACTGTAAACTGAGCAAGTAATCTTTATTTTCTGTATCATATTTATAGAGTGAAATATTCAGAATAAAGCAATATGTTTTCCTAGCCTGCCATGTCAGATTTACTTGTCATGAAACTCTCCTGGTGAACAACTTGGTTGAACACACTTTTGCCAGTTAGTAAGTGCTTTAAATTCCATTAAAAACCCTACATTATTCTTGCCCCAAATTTAATCACTGCTGACTATGTTGGTGCATTGCTGTCTTTCCATTATGTAAAATAGAACAGAGGTCAAAATCAAGGCCAAAAGGATTCTAGCCCATGAGTTGGCAGGGCTGATTTGAGAGGGTTTTGAACTATGCTTGAAGGGGACAGGGAATTAAGCCAGGGTGTCCAGAGAAGAGCCTAAAGGTGATTAAGCCAGAGTCACGGGTGAAATCAACAGCCCAGCTGAAGTACATGTACACTAATGCATGTAACATGGGTAACAAACAAGAGGAGCTGGAAGCCATTGTAGAGCAGGAAAACTATGATGTAGTTGCCATCACAAAATGTGGTGAGATGACTTGCCTGACTGGAGTGCTGCAATGGATGGCTACATGCTGTTCAGAGACTTCAGCCAATTTAGGATGCTGATTCAGAGAGTATCTTGGGAAACAAGGGGATCCAGGAAGAATGGATATACTTCAAGAAGGAAATCTTCAAGGAACAAGAGCAGACTCTTCCTGTGTGCTGAAAGATGAGCTGACAGGGAAAATGATTGGCCTGGATAGGAAGGGAGCTTTTGAAGGAAGTCAGGGGAAAAAAAGAGGATGTGTCATGTCTGGAAAAAGGAGCAGGAAAATCAGGAAGTGTTTAAATGTGTCATTAGTTATGTAGAAAGAAAATTAGATGCAAAAGTTCAATTAGAACTTTTAGTAAGTTTAATTTAGTAATATGGCCACTTCTGTAAAGGATTTATAAATACATTAATAGCAAAAGGAGGGGCAAGGAAAACCTTGATTCTTTATTGGACACAGTGGGGAATATAGTTTTCAAAGATGAGGAAAAGGCTGAGGTATTTAAAACCTTTTCCTCCGTTTTCAACAATAGAATGAGTGTTCCTCAGGACAACTGGCCTCTTGAGCTAAAAGACAAAGACGGGGAGCAGATAAGATCCCACGTATCCAAGAGGAAGCTGTTAGCAACCAGCTGAACCACTGTGATGCTTAAAAGTCTGTGGGACCTAATGGGATCCATCCTGAGTGATGAGGGAGCTGGCTCACCAAGTTGCTCTCCATCATTTACCATCTGTCTTGGTTAACCAGGGAGGTCCCAGATGACCGGAAGCCAGTCAGTGTGATGTTTATCCATAAGAAGAGCCAAAAGGAAGATCCAGAGAACTACAGGCCTGTCAGCTTGACCTCAGTGTCTAGCAATGTTGTGCAACAGTTCATTTGAGTGTGATCATATGGCACCTAAAGGATAGCCTGGGGACCAGACCTAGCCATCATGGATTTAGCAGGAACTGGCCTTGACAAACCAAGCTGATCTCCTTTTATGATCAGGTGACCCACCTGGTAGATGAAGGGAAAGGCTGTGGATGTTATTGACCTGGACTTGACACCATCACCCATGGAATAATCCCGCAAAAGTTGGCAGCCCATAGCCTGGACAGGTGCACTCTTTGTGAGTATAAGAACTGGCTGGATGGCCAGGCCCAGAGACGGGTGGTGAATGGTGTTGCATCCAGTTGGTAACCAGTCACTAGTGGTGTCCCCCAGGGATCTGGGTATGGGCCTAGGCCTGTTCAGTATCTTTACTGATGATCTGGATGAAGGGATCAAGTCTACCATTAGCAAATTTGCAGATGACTAAATTGGATGTGAGTGTTGATCTGCTGAAGGGTAAGAGGGCTCGGCAGAAGGACCTGGACAAGACATATAGATGGACTGAATCAAAAAATATGAAGTTTGACAAGATTAAGTGCTGGATCTTGCACTTTGGTTATAACCACCCCCTGCAGCACTGCAGGCTGGGAGAGTATGGTTGGACAGTGGCCAGGCAAAAAGAAGCTTGAGAGGACTGATTGGCAGAAGACTGAACATGAGCTGCAGTGTGCCCACCATGGCCAAGAAGGCCAGTGGTATCCAGCAACAGTGTGGCCAGCAGGATCAGGGAAGTGATTCTTTCTCTGTACTCAGCACTGGTGAGGTCATACCTTTAGTATTATCTCCAGTTCTGGGCCTCTCCATTTAGAAAGGATGTTGGGATGCTGGAGCATGTCCAGAAAAAGGCAACAAGGCTGGTGGAGGGTTTGGAACACAAGTTCTGCAAGGGCCAGCTGGAGGAGCTGGGGTTATTTAGCTTAGAAAAAAGAAGGCTCAGGGGAGACCTTCTGACTCTCTACACTTCCGTCAAAGGAGGTAATAGGCAGGTGGGAATTGGTCTCTTCTCCCAGGTCACCAGTGATAAGACAAGAGGACAAAGCCTTAAGATGCATCTAAGGAAGTTTAGCTTAGGCTTTAGGAAGAAATTCTTCAAAGAAAGAGTGACTGGGCATTAGAATGGGCTGCCAAGGGAAGTGGTGGAGTCACCATCCCTGGGGGATTTTAAGATTGGATATGTCTACTACCATGGTCTACTTGGCAAGGTGTGTTAGACTGGGTTGGACTTGATGATCTAGGTCTTTTCCAATGTAGTTGATTCTGTGACCCTGTGAATCATTTTTATATAACTATTACTGCAACTTTTAAAAATATTGAACTTTATCTTCTAATTTGGAAGACATTTAATCTTTCTTGCTTCCAAATTTCCTACACAACCAAAGAAAACAGTTTTTTTTGTAAAATGTATTCTCAAATACACTACTCTGTAGCATAGATGGAGTAAAAGCACATTTACTACATATCATACAATTCAAAACCTCATTTTAAAGGAATATTTTATAGCAGTGTATCGCTACTATAAACTATAATTTGAAAGAAAGCAAACAGAAAGCTTAGGTAGAGGCTATAACAGTGAAATCAATTTAAGAAATACATTAAAAACCATCTTGCACAGGTTGTGCAATTTTGTTTGGTATCATGATTAATAAAATAGTGAAAAGATAAATTTTGAGAAGTAAGATGGGCTCATCTTAGCAATGTGAAGAGTGAATATAAAATATTATTTCTGACATGACGAATGTCTGTAAGTCTGGCTGGAGAGTTTGAGAATTATATACTGCTCTTTAATAAAACAAATCAAAGGGCTCTCACTTTTTAGCTTTTTGCTAAAGTAAAACTAAAAAATATCATATTTACCAACTAAGGGGTTTGAATCCACAGATTACCAATATATTGCAGAGAAGATCCAAGTCCTTTTCATTAACCAAGAAAATAATATACATGCAGGGAAAAATCTTTATTGCACATGTTCATATATTCTTGCATTTTCTATTTGTGTACTCTTAAAAAGAATGCTTATTTATGCTTACACTCATCATCATTCTCTGTTTCTAAATATATATTAATTATATATATGTTAAATGAAGAACATGATAGACAATACTATAAATATTTTCATCCAGTATCTGATAGACAATCCTAACAACCTGAATAGCACTCTAGATTAAATATTGCAGGAGTTAACATCATTAAAGCACTCCATAAAAAAAGCCCTCCTCTTCTAGTCTCTGAGCAGCTCACAGGATTAGATGTACTTTAGGTTTTTAACAACTTGCTTTCCAGATTTTAAATGTATCTAAGAATTAGATGCATTTTATTAAAACCAACATGTCCCAGCTTTGAGCTGGAGTAATCTACAACATAAAACACTGGGTATTCCACAAATAATCAGTGAACAGAAGGGAACCATTGACATCACCAGATTAAGGCAAGTCTAAGCACAGATTTAACCTAATATTTTTCTTTCTCTAAATTCCATAGAAATATCTCCTTTAGAGGTACCAGTTTTCATATTTCCATTCAGCTTTGCAGTGTTGGACAAAAATTAACAACTCATTTAAAAACAAAACAAAACAAAACAAAAGTATCAGTGGAAAAAATTCTTCTCTATATACGCTGTTGTTAGCTGTGGTTTATATGAAGCCAATGACTTAGTACTTCTGATCATGCAGTAGAGCAGACTTTACCACTATCTGCCTCACAACTGCTTCCTGTTGCAATTCCTTCAGCTATTGAACAAATCCTTTCGCATCCTAGGACTGTGTGGTCCGAGGTGACCCCAAACCAGGTCCATCAACATGGAAACAAGAGGCAGCACTGATCTCAGTGAGACTGCCCTGGTGAGTAAATCCTCCACAGAGAGGAGAGTAAGCAAATTACTTTCCTGGGTCAAAGGAGCAGGTCCCAGAATTAAAACTAAATCTCAAAATAAATCCTTAGACCTCTTTAGTTTTTTTAAAAACTATGAAGTTCCTGTATTTTAAAAGAAATCTCTGCATCTCCCTAAGCATAAAAGATGACAGAAAAAAATGCAGTACAAAGGTGATCATAATTATCTAAGAAAACCAGAATGGGGATCCAGATCCTCATTCCCTCAGCTGCAGAGAGATCAGTATTTATGAGTATTACTAAGGAATTAGCTGTCTTATAGTGATGTTATTCATTTCTTGGCATGTTTGAGGTTTGTGCTCAGATTTTGTGGCTATATTTTTTAATTAAAAGGTGCCTGAGCAGGAGTTGAGTCATAACCTAACCTGTGACAGCAGCAGAAACTTGTAAGCGTGAACCACTACTTATACAATTAATAATACCTAACTCTTACTATGCACTCTAGCAACCTATGCTTTCTTGAGAATTACTGGATTTAAATTTCATGTCAAGTAAACAGCAGGATGTGTGTCAGTCAAACTGCATACCGCAGTGACAAGACAGTTGTAAAACAAAAAACACTGATGACAAGTTTGTTAGCTCAGAAGAATTAATTCCCTCCACTGGAGTACTGAACACTGATTGCATTTGTTATTCTAGTTTGAAAAATATGTATTACACAAAGATTATTGCAAGAAGATATGAAACACTGGCATTAGTAAATGGAGGGTTCCTTGACCTGAACTTTTTGAGCTGAACAGAATAAAGCTGGTCAGTTACTGAGTTGAAATTCCTCTAATACCCATAGCTTCAGTCAATCAATGGTCTAATTCATGGACAAGTTTGCAGGTATGATGTTGACAGACACCTTAGAGGACGATACCTAATTGATCAACTGGACAGGGCAGACGGAACAGAAATCTGAAATTCTGTCTGAAAATTCTGTCTGAAATATTTGAAAAAGCAGCCAAAATAAGACCCTTTGGGCTCTCCTGTGTATGGTCACAGCCATAACAGGCTGTGACCAGCAATTTTCCTCTGGGTTGGACACCTCTCAGAGCTAGTGAACTCTCAAAATTTTGTACTTGGAGGATTGATGAACAATGACAAACTCTGGGTCAACATCTTCACTCAGTACTCAACCCTTCACCCACTGGGGATATGCAAAGGCATCCAAGGTGAATGTTTCACTTACCTTTGAGGGGAATTTTTCATAGGTACCTTGTTTGCATTGACCTGTTATGTCTGTGTGCATGCACATGTGCATATACTATAGCAAAGCTGGGAGAAATACTGCTTTCTTAGATTTTTTTTATTACCTTAGATATATGAGTAAATTAGACCTGCAAGTAAATACAAATTATAAGCCAAGTAGAATGCTGCTAAATGTTGTTCTTTTCTAAATTCCTAAATCTAACCTACAAGTTAGGTTAAATGCTGTTGTTATTCTTCTGTTAAATTGTTACTGTCAAGTTGTAAGTAAAGTTATTAATTTTTAGGTTTAAGCTAAATGTTGTTCCTTCATTAAATTGTTACAGTTAAGGTTAAGTACTGTTAAGTTTGAGAACTGTTACACTTCCAAGCCATATTTCTTTTTATTCTTGCCCTCACTGTCCTTTTGTCACACACACACAGTATCTCTCTTACTCACAGCCAACGGACTTCAGGAAAAAACCCTCACTCATAGGAACTCAAAGCTCTCACACATCACTAAAGATGGAAATAGAGCATGGAAGGGCTAATAGTACTTTTAGGCTAATAGTATTTTTACCCCAGTTTCAGTCTCTGCCTAATTTTGCCTTTTTCCCTGAATGCATCAGGAGATGCCTTTGGAATCTCTGGTTCTAAGGACACAAGATTGTCATTCCCAACACCATTAAGGTGGAAGAGTGAGACATCAGCAGCTGTTTAGACCTGTGTTGCCTCCCTAAGCTACTCTTTCTCCTGATCTCCCAGCTAGCTGAGACCCCAGAGACTGAGGAAAAGCTTTCCTCTGGTATCATGGAAGTTGACAAGAGAAATGTTTCACTTGAGCCTCCCCCTATGCAAAATAGGAAATACTATTTTTAGTGACATTTACTAGACTAAAGCTGCAGCCAAAAACAGGGTTTGGATTTGCAGTTTGTCTTGTTTGTAAAATAAAGGAAATTTTATAATTTACACTTCAGCAGCCTTCTTCCAAATCACTTTTTAAATCACTGATATACTAGAGCTTACACTGTGCTGAATCCTTCTAGATACCTCATCATTTGGAAACCAAAGACTCAAGTTCAGATGTTGCCTGCTGAAACAGAAAACAAATTCTCCCAGAGTCTGGGGTAAATGAGAGGCTTATTTCACTGCTGGGGAAAATGCCTCACTTCTGTATCTCAGCAGACCTCCTTCCTATGGGACCACTGGGAAGGAGGGGTAGATAGAAGCAGGATGTTCAAAGTAAAACTGCAAAAGCAAAGCTTTTAGCATTTTCAGAACATCCCCTGCTCAATCACAGCTTGAAATAAAACACAGATTCATTTTCAAAGCTCAATAGCATAATGACTGGCACCTCATGAAACTCATGAAGTGCATCATCAGCAATACCACTGCACATTGGTCAGTGCCTTCTGGCTTATAGCAAACCTTCTGGCTTATGCTTTTTTATTTACATATTCTGTGAAACAAAAACACCAGGTAAAATCTAATTATAATCCCATAGGTTCATATCTCATGATACTCTTCCAGTTGATCTATTATTGCATACAACCAACCGTGAAGGACAGACTAAAGAGAAATCCCCAGGAATGCTCAATAAAAGGGCAATCATTAAAGTTCCCTAACACAGTGAGAAGTGATAACCTGTGAGTAGTGGCCTAATAGAATTGGACAGGAGTATAAGTGGACATCATTATCTTTAAATGAACAAAAATCTGGTAACTTGTTTCTGATGCACTGTTTTCAATGCTAACACACTATTCCAATGTTAAATGAAAATTAACTATGGAGAAGAAGGTACAGTGTTTATTATAAAATATTGTTTAGAAATTAATATAACTATTCTAGACTAGTCTTTGTATTTGCTTTGAAATGAAAGCTACATGCCATTTGATTAATGGATATGAAGAGCCTCCCATCCTACATCCCCAGAAGAGCTATTTACTCCCTGCATAAAATGCTGTCCAGTAGTAACTTATTAACACAAGACAAGCACTGAAAAAACCAAGTAAGTTGGGGTGTATTTTTAAAAAATAATGAACCATTGTTGGAAAAGATAACATTCCTGAACTCTTTTTAGTACTGACGCATGTCTCTGAAGAAAATAAGTTCACATTCACTAGGATATTTGGAGAAAAAACACAGTGGAATAAAGGGCTAGATGGTATGT
This sequence comes from Regulus satrapa, assembly GCA_013396955.1. Lineage (NCBI taxonomy): Eukaryota > Metazoa > Chordata > Aves > Passeriformes > Regulidae > Regulus > Regulus satrapa. The sequence continues at coordinate 40,860 of VWZN01008682.1, forward strand.
GTGCATGAGTACTTTCATATCAGGCAATTAGGAAAGCACCATCTGAAAAAATGTGAAAGTCCCTAGTGAGCCAGAAGAAATAGAAAATTAGCAGTGAACTTCTCTTTGAGAAGTAATTTCAGTGAGTCACTGAGAAGCAAATCCAGAGACTGACATCCTCATACCCATATCCTCATAATCATTTGACTAATTATTACAAATAATGAAAATAAAGGGCACAAATCACATTCTGTTGACTAGTTATTTGAGAACCAGTAGAAAAAGGGTCAAAGTCTAGTAAACCTAATCTAATAAATTATCTAATAAGAACAATTTTTCTCAGTTTTATTTCCACCTCTCTGTGGCTTCTGTCACATTTAAGGCCTTGACTAACATACATAAGAGTTCTGAAAAGGGAAGGGAGATGGTTCCCCCAAGTCCACACACCTCAGTCTACCTGTTATACAGCAACATAAAGAAGGCCAGAACATTTTGTCCAACGGAGTATTTTTCCCATCTAATCCAATCACTAGAAACATCACTAGAACCTTCCGAAAAAACAGACTATAGAGGATTACTATGTTCAGATGAATAAGCTGCACGATTCCCAAGCCCTACAGCCAGACTTACAGATATTCATCAGGTGAGAAGCCAGATATGTCAGACAACACAATATAAAATACTATTTTTTTTTCACTCTTCACATTGCTAAGATGAGCCCATCTTCTTTCTCAAAATTTATCTTTCCACTATTAATCACAATAAACAAAATTGTACATGTTTTTTGACAACTTTCCTCAGTTGTTCTTACTGTTATAGTCTCTACTCAAGCTTTCTGCTTATTCTTTTCAATTTGCTTTGCTTATTAATTATTCTAGTTTACAATCCAAAATTCTCCCCTAAAACTATTCACAAAGTTCTGTAATTCAATAATTTGGAAGACAGCGTACATATTGTTCCATTCCAATTTTATTCAGGAATCACAATTTCTTGCAAATACATGTCTTTTGACAGGCTAGAGACTGGGTGAATACTCATCTTTGACCTTATTCTCAATTCATTGACACAACATTTAATCTTGGCATGTCCTTGTATTGGCAAGCAAGAAGCAGCAGAAATGTAGCATAAAATTTCATTTAGCAAAGAGAAGAAAAATTCTCTTATTGTGTGCATTTTTTAAGTGTAATATCACTTTGCTTTTTCTGTATTTTTCATTACAATTGTCCAGTTTTGTGGAAAATGTAGCTCATTCCTTCAAAATTAGCCGTGCTGAGTTCAACAGCAGACATGCTGGTACTTGCATAAGATACTCTTTCTGAGAGCTCTATATATGCCAGCCTTGACTTTTACTGAAAGGTACAATGAAACCACTCAAAAATGCAAGCCTGATTTAGTTTCCTTGTTTTAAATAGAGAAAAATATCTCTGAATATATACTCTCTCAAAAACTAGAGTAAATGTAATTGCATTGACTGTAAATGAAACTCTACAAGGTTAATTACAGTACCAATATAGAAAAAACACTATAGAAGCACAACAGATCTTTTCAAGTAGACCCTTTCTCCTATTGTCCCAGAAGCTGACTCAAGTCAGGAGCACAAGGAGCAAGCAGACAGCTTCTTCTATGTGAATAAGATCAGGAGCAGATAAAATATTACTGATACAAAGCAGAGATTGGGCAAACTATATGAACTATTTAAATTTTGATGCATTTTCTGTGTCACTGTAGGCTAGAATTTTTCAGTAATTTAAATTTTTTTTGCAGCTTCTACCACCTTAATTGCTTTATTCTCAACAACTATATGTAAACTCAACAACTATATGTAAAATAGAAATTAAAACACCTACCACAGAGCAATAACACCTACTTCTCTGGAGTATCATTCAGAATCACTGAATATTCTAAGCTGGAAGGAACCCAAAAGGATTATCATCTTACATGAATGGCCTTATAGGGATCAAAAAGAGGCAGCAGGCTGCATGGATAGCACAGTTGTGGAAATCAAGTAAGTAGAATGAGAGACATGCAATTTTGTAAGTCCTTTGTCAAGTCCTGCATCAATATATCCTGTATACATATATTTTTCTGATCTTTATGAAAGAGTCAGCATTCAAACACATTGACTGAAGCATCAAATTTTTTTAAGAAGCACAAGTATCTGCAGGGATTGCTTGCCTTTTTTTTTCACTCTGCTAAACAAGTTGGGTTTTTTCTTTTACTCCTGAAGCTTGCCAGTTTTTATTCTAAATTATATCCTAGTCACAGTGTCAAGGGAAAGGAAGAAAGGATGAGCTGAAAAAAAATGCAAAATAAGTTCTCTATCCATTCAGTGATCCAGACAGAGCTTCATTTACTTATGGTCAACAATGAATGAAAGTCTCTGGCATGTGTACCTGCAGTATGGGCAGACAATGACTGTCAGTGGGGTGTATAAATCCTGGATAATGCTCTGCAAAGTTTCTTTGCTAAGAATAGGATATTTCTATAATTTTACAGTGCCTGTCCCACCAGTTACTGGTTCTTACTTATTCCCCTGACATACACAGTCTTTATCTCAGTTCTTGGATATACTCAGTATCCCTCAGGGAAATGCTGGAAAGGTAGAATCAGAAAGAAATTATACATATGACTGCTTAGCTAAAGAGGCTAAGGATAAATTAAAATTAAGCACTGCTTCAGTGAAGTTAGAGAAACCGGTTTAGCAAGCCAAAAGACATTCCTCACCTGATAAAACAATGCAAAAGACTCTTCCCCCTCTGTTTCAACAAGAGGGTTTCAAGAGGGTCCGAAGTACATTTAAGCTAGCATAATGCATGGTAATACAGTGATTTCTATAGGCTGTATGCAAATGTACTGCATTAGTATACTTACAAAGGTTGGTTGGTGAAGGAACAGAATATTTGAGGTATAGAAACTTAAAAAAGCGATTGTAAAAGAATACTCTCCTACTCTTTACTCTCTCTTACTCGCTCTTATTCTCTCTTAATCTTGTCTCTTCTCTTCACTCTCACTCTGCTCTCTCTCTTAACTTCTTACTCTCTCTCTTGCTCTCTTAACTAACTCTCTTATGTCTTTCTCTCTTAACTTACTCTCTTAAGTCATACTCTCCTGCTTCTGACTCTCTGACTACTTAACTCTTTCCCCTTAACTCCTAAGGCTTTTAATTCTTTGACTCTTTTAATTCTTGGACCCTCTTAGATTGCTCTCTTGGCCCCTGGTCCCAGTACCCTTCCCCCATGCTCTACCCCTGTTCCTATTGTTCTGTCTGAGCCTGCTCTGAGCCATTTCTGCTGGCTCCTAGCAGGGCTCTCTCGCCCTAAAATAAACTAAAGTTTTCAGATTAAACTACAGAAGTCTCTGCCATGGTCCCAGCTACTATCCTCGAGGGTTTTTCTTACACAGAAATCCCAGAGCAGACAAACTTCTTCCAGCAAACACTGGACATGTTCTCCTTCTGGCCTACCATTTTCTACACTAAGTAAATCTATTTCTCCAGTGTAATAGAATTCCACAGCCATATAATCTGAGGTACCCTTTTCACTACCCTTTTTTTGCAAGTCTTCCCCTCTTGTTCCAGTATATGTCCACAGATTTCAGTGGTTTCCCCAGAAATAAGAAGTTCAAGATTATCTGTCCTTTTTTTTTGTCCATTCCCCTTCCCAACTCTTTCATCTTTCTTCCCCACCACAAAAGCTGATGGTTGACTTCTGCTATTTTCTTCTGCCTTCTCCACTTTCCTAGTCTGCAGTTGTCCAGTGGCATTTTTCATCACCAAACTAAGCTCATTCTTCTTGATCTTCCAAGGATTTTTGTCAAATTATAATAATGGTGGGTGGGAAGTCCTGGGGAGAAAATTTCCTTTCCCCTTTCTCTGAACAAAATTACTAGTTGTAACAAAATGCTTATTGAGGAAGTATACTATAAACTAGTCATCCATTTGTTTCATGGGAACAGAAATTTTGCCTGCACAGCACCATTTCAAATTATGTTTAATCAGACTGATGACATGTTTTTCTGTTGACGTTCTCTAAAATGATGCTAACTTTGATGCTTCAGAGATTATGGGAATACTCTAATACATTGTCTTTTGAGGTTTTAAATTTCAAGATAATAGTAACTACAGCAAAGAATTAGGATCTTATAATATAATGGTAATTTTCAGAAACATTAATATTAAAGAGAAATGTCACTTCTCCCAGAAGGTGGGAACATGCTGGAAGCAGTAGTATCCACTTCAGAGGGCAAAAGTCTATATGACACATAAATGGATAAGATAGACATAATTTCAAAACCATCTCTGACCACACAGATTCCAGGAGGTGTAATGATTCATTAACCTCCAATGACTGAAAATTTTGTGGCCATAATGAAGAATATATATCTTTTTTCATTGTTAATTATTACTGTATTTTCAGTAAGGTGAGATTAGAGTACACAAAACCACTCTGGCTCTACTTCATCCCTCCACTGGAGGATTATGAACCATTACATTGAAAAAATAATTTTACAGCAGTGAAGTAGTATCAGAGTATACAACAGTGCTCTTCCAGTTCTTAACGCTTTCTAAATCAGATACATCAAGGTAAACACAGAATAGAAATTGATCACTGACCTGAAATCAGGCATATGCTGGCATAAACAACCATAATTTTTCTCTAATGCCTTATCAAATATGAGATTGTCTCTCTCAAACATGTCAAGTCCATCTGAGAACTACTATGTCTCACCCTCCATTACCTTCTGGGAAATAAGTTCCTGAACCTCCTTGCTGTCATGGTTAACAACATCATTTTTCTAGTCAAATATTATTGGCCAGGAAAACCCCTTTATTTCAGTAACACTGTTCATCTGCTCAAATGGCTCCTCTCCCTCTCCCTCTCTAGCATTTACTTCTCTGATGTACTTAGTGGAATCAATCACATTCACTCTAAGCTTTTATCTTAGAGCCTGGATTTATTACCCCAAATCAATCTACTTGTTCTTCTCTGTGTTTGTTCAAAATTTCTTGAATATGAATGAATACTCTAGATGGAAGCCTGAACAATGGCTTCTTCAAATTCTTGCCTTTAAAATAATTTGTCTTGCACATTCTGGGATGGCAGTTGTACTTATACACTACTACTCACACTGTGTTAATGAACAGTAGGCTATCTTTTTCTTTCACTGCCACATTATAAAATTATGGAATATTTTCATGTTACTAAATATAAATATGTCCAACCTTCCATTACACTTCCATTGTTAAATTTCATCGCTGTATAGTTACTCCATCTCTCAGTTGCTAAGCTTTTTTTTCTGTTTTATCCTTTGGTCCTCTTCAATGATGAGCTTTCTGAATGTTTGTATTTCTTTTTTATTCCTATTATGTCATTCTAATCGCTTATAATATCAGCCCCAAGGTCATGAGGAATTTCTGTAAATATCCCTTGTAACTGACCCTCTCTCACAACCTGTTGTTGCCTCTCCCTGAGCCAGTACCCTATACCACGTTCCTTTTCTAATTTTGATTTCTACTTCCTTTGGGTTAAAAAAACTCCACATAGCACCATAATTCTACAAAGTCTAACTGGACTTAAACTTCTATTCCTCATTTTTCTAGAATATATATTATATAATGAAGAAAGCCATGACATAGACTGATTTAGACCACAACTGGCATATTGACTGGAAAATGCATACTGAATTCCATCTGTTTCTGTATCTTCAATTATTCATTCTTTCAAAAGTAATTCTAAAAAAATATAAATGTAAATCACACAATTAAAAAATTCTGCCCTAGCACAGCAGCCTAATTATAAATCTTTCACTGAATTTGGATTTCAGATTTCAGAAAACAGAGTCAGAATTTCCGTTCTCTAATTATTTTTGTTATGGAAAATATCCAGTCTCTTGTAAATCAGGAATGTTAAGTTCAAACTGAGAAAATTAAATTAATTTTGTTATCTTTCTGGTAGTGTTAATTTCCAACTTCCTACTTTCTTTTCTCATAGCAATTCCATTCCTATTTTGTTCATACAGATAAAGAACAGTTTAGTATATGTTTTAAATTCCCTAGTAGAGCCTAACTCTGCTGGGCCTTAGGTAGTGCTGCTGCTTAGATGAAAGCATTAAAATTCCATTTGGGTGAGCAATAATTTCTTGTTCTTCTGCCATGGCCAAACAAAATAGAGAATTTTGGTAGCTCAGAGGATTGAAGAGCACAAGTCAATGAAATGAAGTTACTTTGTTGTCTTAGTGTGTAACATGCAGGCTATCTCTATAGCCTGTAGATAGTATAACATCATACAAATATCTTTACTCTGACATAATAATAATTTTGTATGGCAGTGCATGGGGGCCCCAAATTATCAGAGAGGCCAGCTAACGGTCAGCTAATCTGTGAAGACCAGCTAGGGTGGTCAGCAAACCATATCTCCACCATCCTCTCCCTGCCTTAGGGGTCACATAATTGGCTCTAAGAAGTGTCCATCTCTGTCCAGGACCCCACGGTATAAAAAGGTATGAGAGAGAACTCTCTTTCCCTTTTCTCCCTTCTCCTTCTACCATCACCCATGCCAAGGAATAAACATCTGAAGATAACATCTCAGAGAACCGAGCGTTCTCATTTCGATATATTGTTACAGGACTCACCTCTCCCCTAGTTCAGGGAGAGACAAGGGGGTAACAATAATTTTGCATTACATATCAACAGAGTTCACCTCACTGTATGAACTGCTTTGAATTAACAGAATCAGATTAAACTTTTGGAATTAAAACTATGATAAGGTAAACCAGAAAAAACAAATAAAACTGAAAAACTATTTTCTGTGGCTTTAGCTTTTGCCAAAAGTCTCAGAAGTTTAGAAGAAAGGGGCGTAGACACTAGAGTTGCACATATGAATGTACAGCACCAGTGTGGAGGGATCAGAAGAGAAGGGCAGTGCTCCTACTTCAGCAAACAGCACTGAAATGGAATTCCTAATGAGCAAACACTGGATCTTGCAGGTAAAGCAAAACTATGGTCACATTTATGTGTTTGTACCACTGTCATCAGTATTAGTGCCAACAGTGTGTTGACAAGCATTAGGATGCAATTATGATTACATAAAGAGTCTTCAGTGTTTAGGTTCAGATTTATGTAAAACATTTCTAAGTAACATACTTTGTTCATTTGCTTTTCTCTGCATGTTCCCAGGACTGGGGTAAAAACACTGTCAATCTGTCTTAGGTTGCAATGCAATATGTAACCAAAAGTATGTATTCTATTACCATCTGCCCAGGTTGTTTGTTCTTTATCTCTTCTATAACCCATCCTCCCTTCAGAAAGGTATCTTTTGTTAGTGGGCCATTGAGTCTCACAGCATGACTGATAAAAATTACATCATCCCACTGTGAGATGCTCCACCCAGGGGGAGAAGCCAGGCTTTCCTACCTGAATATAATTGATATTTGGAATGCCAAAGGCAGCCTTTTTCCACTGGATTCCCAGAGGAAGACAATACCCTTCTATACTGTTATAGATAGAGAACTCGTAGTCCAATCTGAGTTAAAAAGCCAATTAGAATTTACTACATTCGAGCAAGCAATAATGGGCAAAAACACAGCGCTGGGCAGCATAAGCGAGGACACACCTCCACTTAACTACACTATGTTGCAAAACCATACTTTATTTATAGGCAGTCCTTCTTCCTATACTATGACGTTCCGAAGGTTTCTCTGCGCCTGTGTTGTCGCTCAGGGGTCGTCTTCTGCCTTTCGG
>VWZN01008683.1:8167-44246 GCA_013396955.1 Regulus satrapa
TTTTTCCCTGAATTTATTTTTTTTGTGCATTTGCTGACAGTTGGCAGCTCCGAACCATCTGCCACCAACACAAATCCCCCAAATCAAAGTTTTTCAGCATCCAACCCGATGAGGAACAGGCTGATTTCTGACCAGGAGAAGGTGTCACCTGGGCAGGTAAATTCCCAGCAAGGCTGGATTTCTTGCAAGCTCCCCCTCCCCCCAATGATTATTTTCCACGAAAAAAATATTTTCCTGGAAAGTTCTGCTGATGGAAGAGTATTGTCCTGCAAAAATAGGCAGAATTCCCCACGTGGCTGACAGCAGGGCTCCAGGTTGGTGTGGGATACAGGCAGGGATGCTCAGCTCTGCATCCCTGGCGTGGATGATGGGGGGTGATGAGGGGGCTCCCACTGATCCCCGGATTTGGGAGGGAGCTGGGATGGAGCCAGGCTGGCCCCGCACCCCGAGCATCGCAAAGTTTCACCTCCCACTTAGCAGAACAAAACTTTTAATTTAGATGTTTTCATCTATCTATCCGAGTAAAAAACAAAAAAAAAAAAAAAAGTTTAAAATAATGACTGTAATAAATGAAGGTAATTAATTGTAGTTTGTTCCTTTACTGTCTAGTCAGCTTAATTTTACCTTTTCATCTAATAATGAGAAAATAATTTTTGTGCTCTGAGGGTTAATGATATGTAACTGCAAGAGCTGCTAATTGCATGTTGCAAACTATTCATCAAAATCCCCATCTGCGCTACTTGATTATGTTTGCTAAATTATTGCTTTGAATTATCTTTCATAAAGCAACTTTTGTAATTAGCAGGGCTTTCGCTCTGCTCTTTTCTCCGGCACAAGGATATTCAAACTTTGTCCCTCTCAAGCTGTTGCCATTAAACTGCTTTTGGGGAGAGAAAGGAGCTGCCCTTTAGCTGAAGAGGGGGGAAAAATATAAAAGCTGGGTTTATCCTCTGTGGTTACAATTTTTTCTCCTGGTCCTGGCTACTCCTTCCTCGAGGAAAAAAAAAAAAATTATGTAAGAGCCTAAATATTTAGGAGATGTATTCAGGAATAGGAGAGAGAAAAGGCCCAGCAAGCCCGTCCACACCCCTCCAGGTTAATATTTTAAAATTTGCTTTTTTTCCCCTTTTTTCCTTCCCATTTAGAGGAAGGAGCAAAGAGGGAATGTTTGCCATCCATCACCCCGAGTTTATGGGCTCCTTCTTGTGATGCAGGTGATGGAGCACTCGGCTCTCCCTGGTAATATTCATGGGGAGAGAGGAAAAGTGGGGTTTGAGGGGCAAGTACACGGGGTGGGAGTGGTGGAGGTTGGCAAAAAGAAATGAAAAGGGGGAAAAAAGAGGAAAAAATGAGGAAAAAAGAGGGGGGAAAGGGAAAAAAAAAGAGGGGGAGAAGGGAAAAAAGGGTAAAAGGGGAAAAAAGGAAAAGAGAGGAAACAAGGGACAAAGAGCGGAAGGGAGGGGGGGAAGAGAGAAGAAACAGAAAAGGGGAAAAAGCAGAAAGAGAAAAGAGAGAAAATAAAAATATGAAAAGGAGTGAAAAGGGAAAATATTAGACAAGAGAAGGAAAATAGAGAAGGATTAAATGGAAGGGTGAAAAGGAAAGGGAAAAATGAAGTAGAAAAAAGGAAGGGAAAAGAGAGGAGAAGGGGGGGAAAGGGGAAGAACAGAATCCGGACCCCCCTTAAGCCTGGCTTCAGCACCTCACCAGTGTCCACCCTGCACTGCCTGGCACCAAAACAGCCTCAAGGGAGTAGAATCCACCTTTTGGGATCAAAACCTCCAAAACCTCCTGTGGAAAAGCTCCCCGGCGTCAGGAAGGTGGCAGAGGTGGGGAAGCAGCTGCTGCTGTGCTGGGAATCGCCTCCTGTTCTCCCTGACACCCCCATAAATCCGGAGCCACTTGGGCAGAGGGGCCGGCTGGGCTTCCCAAAGGACATTGCTCATATTCCTGGAGCGGATCTAATGAAGACTATTGGAAAAAATGCAGTATTTAAAAGACTGAAAATGTATTCCTATTGTTATCACTCTCTTTTATGTGTTTATGCACAGTGCATCGGAATGAATCAATACTGGATTGCCCTATAAATAAATGAGCATATCCGTAAACCCAGTAATAAAATGAAGTGATGAAAAATATGGAAATCAGTCACATTTGTGTAAATCCACTTATTGTTTACTTTAATATTTTCCTATGCAGTTCCGTAGCTCCAAAGAGACAGATTTAAAACCAGGTAATGCTCAGCAGATGACAGATCCTAATGTGTCGCTGCTGGCGAGCTCGGAATACCAGCAGCTCTCCAGGGGTTTCCATCCAAGCACATTAGAGGAGCAGGGGAAGCAGCCCCTGAAGAAAACTCTGAATTTCCAGGGAGAAAAGAGGTGTCCTGAAGTGCCGTGAGACTCTCGCCGGCATCGGGGACCAGAGCCAAGGCTCACGTGGATGTGGAGCACCTGAGGCAGGATGGAGAAGTCTTCCCTGGCAGCGTGATGGGCTGGGACCGTGTTGGCCCAGCCCAGTGGCTCGGCTCCTCCTCAGATCCCCCTCTGCAACCTCACCCAGGGGATCCTGGCCGTGCCACGGCATCTCCTGGATGTGCCACGGCCGCTCCCGGCCCCGCCGCGGTCACACCGAGGCATTTCCTGGCCATGGCACCTCCTGGCTATGCCACTGGGCCTCCCGGTCAAGCTATGGGAGGCCCACTCCTGAAGCCACTCCTGAAAACCTCCCGGCATCCCCAAGCCACAGCCTGGCATCTCCTGGCCAAACCCTGGCACCTCCCAGACACATCTTGGCCCCTTCTGGCACCTCCCAGCACTGGGGGCTCCTTGCCCAGCCTGGAAGCTCCAGTCTGTCCCTCCCTGGCTCTCCCCATTTCAACTCCCCAAGAGCCAACAGGGTGGGAAAGGCCAGGGATCATCCCCAGGAGCGTGGGTGGTGAGGGCAGCTCCTGCCCCCGTTGCCCAGCTCTCCTTTGAGCATTCCCTATAATGCTGCCAGTTTTCCCTCCCACCCAGCCAGGCTGGTAGAAACACCCCTCCCCACACAGCCTCCAAGAAAAGCTATTTTAGAGTTGCTCTTTTTTTTTTTCCCCCTCCGTTTCTCGTCTTTTTTTTTTAATTCATTTTTTTTTCTAACAAACAACCCATCTCCCCCCATCTGGGCTGCGAGCTGGGTGCCAGCAGCTCTGCGCTGAACACTCAACGTTTGCTTTTTATAAACGCCTCGAAACCCAAAATTCCCTCCTGCGCTGCTGGGAGGCATCCAGGTGGATACTGCATCCAGCAGGATGCTGCACCCCCCTCCAAGAAGCCCCTTTCCCCCAGCTCTGCCCACCCAGCAGAGCTACCAGAGGTGGCGAGAGCCAGAAATCCCCAGACCTCAAGGTTAGGGGCTAAAATTTGCTTTTGTGGCCAATTAACTTCCCTTTTGTTAGCCACTAACATCTACAGCTCCCAAAAATCTCATTGGTGGGGAGGGAAGTCCGCCGTCCTGCCGAGTTAATTCCCTAACAGCAAATCTCCTGAACCTCAGGTACATTTTTTCCTAAATTCCCAACTGAGTTCAATTAAATGTTTATGAGACTCCGCGCTTTCCCCCCTCGCCACCCTGCCAGCGCCGAAGCAACGGCACGAAGCTCCTTCTGGAACAAAACAAAAACAAAAGGTGGGCAGAAACAATGAGAAAAATGGGGTGGGGAATGAAATAAAGGGGGTTGAGGAGGGCTGGAGTTTGAATTTGAGGAATATAATTCCCCCAGACCACTTTTGCTCGGTGTCGCGCTGGCAGTATCGACGAGGGGGTTCACATGAATAATTGAAGGAATTCTGTATTCCCTGCAAAAGAAAAGGCAAGCCGAGAGGGTTGTTGAGATAATCAGGAGCTCGCTAATCAATATTCTCAGCCCCAGCCTCCTCCTCGCTTCTCCAAAAGGAGCAGTGCCATAAGCTCATCAGTAACTGTAAAAAAAACATCGCACTCCGAGTGTCAAAATAGTCAAGCACAGCATATTGTATTGCCAGATTTCCCTCCCGGTCCACCCCGGTGCCAGATTCCATCCATCAGCAGGGAGGGAAGCCGTCCAACGATGACTTACTTATGCTTAAGTGTTCATAAATAAGGTTTTTAAGATATAGATGGCTTTTTAATTTTGGTGGAATGTAGGAAAAAAAAATAAAATAAAATCGAATAAAAATGATGGGGTGGATGCGGTGGGAAGAGACGTCTTGGGTGCTGCCTGGTAAATTCCACATTCCAGGGGATGTCCTGGTCCTTATCCAGCTTGTACCATGGTGAAAAGAGCTGGAAAAAATTCAGGTTGGCACCATAAACTGTGGCAAAGGCTTTGTCTGGTGGGGAGATATGGCGAGAGGACGTATCCCTGCTATGGAAACCTCATTAGACAGACTCTAATTAATGCCCTGCGGTTGGTGGGAAGAGACAGACACCGTAAAACCTGGGCGTAGGGGGGGTGGCCACTAATGGCTTTTTGATAAATTGGGGGCCGAGGTGCTGCTGGCTGAGGTCAGGAAGTGTCTGCCTGGGGCTCAGCTGTGCCCCAAGCTCTGGCTGCTGGTGATTCAATCCCATCCTCAGCCCGTCTGTCCTGCTCCCAAAATGGGCACTTTTGGGGCCAATTCGGAAAGTGCCGCCTCCCCCAGGATCAGCAGCTGGTCCTGGCCCACAGGGCTTGACGTTTGCTCCCATTTTCACATCCCAGAAAAACCTCAAATCTCCCATGAAGCCGGCCTTGCACCCCACTGAATCATGAAGGATTTGGCTCTTTCCTCCCTGGCATCACCAAAACCCACCCGGCTGTGCCGTGATGGGATGTGGAGCAGGAGCCAGCAGCCTCCCCTGCCAGCCAGGCCACAGGGCAGAGGGTGACCCCGGCTATCCATCGCCCCCTTCCCTCTATGTAAATCCCTGATGCCAAAGATGTATGGAGCCAATTACCAGGGGTCACTGCCGGGTGGAAAATTCAGACAACGAAGCTCCTGGTCTCCGATGAATTTGCGCGAGATTGCAAGTTACTGCCTTTTATTGGACAATATAAATATTTCACTGTTATATAAAAAAATATTGGCGAGAAAGCAGATAAAGCCAGGTCCTGTGTGTATACAGAGAAGCAGGGAGTGAAAAACGGACGTCAGCATCTTTTTAACGGCCTCTGGTGCGGCACAGGAGCGGCTGCGGAGGGGCTGGATGGCCACAGTGGCACCGCAGGACTGGGGGATCTCAGGGACCCCCAAGGCTACAGTGGGAATGGGAATGATGCTGGAATGAGCCCAGACACAGGGACGGTGGCATGGTCAAAGGGGTTGTGTCCTGAGCTAGCCACGACGGCGAGCCACACGCGGGATGCAGAAGCAGACACAGAAACCTTGGGGGCTCAGCGCAATTCCCAAGACATGGATGTTGTCCCCACGCCTGTGCCTACCACAGAGGATGCCCAGAAGGGTTGGGTCAGGAATAGTCTCACCATATGGATCAATCCCAAATGCCTTTTCCTTTCTTTCCCACTTTGTCCTTCTGGAATCATATCTGTCCCATCCATCTGCCGGCCCCGTGCCAGCACACGACACCCTAATTTCATGCTCACCAACACATCAACACATTCCCTGTGACAATGAAGCCAGAGGAAAGAAAAAATAAAAAGCCTATAGGAATCAATACCTCTTTCTCTCTTTCCCCATATTTTATTAAAAACTTTAGCATCAATATTAATGTTTAAATCCTCACCAAGCTGAGTTTAATTACCTGTAAACTGCATCCACAGCTACGTGGACTTCGCTCCTCGCCGCAGTAAATACAGCTGAGAAGGAGCAGTGCCAGCAGCTCCGAGCATCCCCTTCCCATTCCCGCAGGAGGGGATACATCCAGCACCCCCCCCCACCCTCTCAGCAGCATGTGGGGAGGGGATGGTGGGTGATGGAACCAGAGCCACGACCCCATCTGAGCACGGATGGAGCTGAAAGGAGGAAGCGGGAGATGAGAGAAGGGGAAAATTGAGATCCTGGGAAGAAAATGATGCGTAAATATAAAATATCTGGGACTCTCGCTGCCAAAAGGAATCTGCTCCCAGCCACTACATGAATCACACTGGGGGGGGGGGATGAGGGAGAAGCAGTTGAATGGAGTCCATTAGTGGCTGAGGACGATGAATAACTCGCAGGCAGCAGGAGCCGCTCCGGAACGCGGCGAGGTCATGGACGGCTGGCACGGAGGGCTGGCAGCTGCCGGGCAGCCAAGAGGGACTGGGACCAGATCCCACTGAACCCCCACCAGCAGCCACCTCCTCCCTTTGCCTGCTGTGCCAGGAAAGAGGAATGCAAGCTTGTTGTGCTTTCCCAACTGCTCCAGCCACATCTTTAACCCCTGGCACCCGTGGGCACACAGCAAATGGCACAGCAGCAGAAGGAGCAGGGATCGGTCCCCACTGGTGCCACCGGTCACCCCAGGGCCCATCCCAGGGCCACCAGTGGTCTAGGGCGCAGAGTGAGGTTTCAGCATCCAGAATGGAATCGGGGTTTACAGAGTGGTATCAGAGGAGCTGTAATGGGATCTCGCAGAGGGCAGAGATTTGAGCTCTGCGTCAAATTCCCATTTGGAAGCTGGAGCAGGCTGTGTCTTTTAAAAACCCATCTATCAAGGGATGCTATCACATGCTCTGGTGTTGTGCTGGTGCTCACAGGCAGCTGCAGAGTTTTGCCATCCTGCTCCTCCCAGAGACCGAAGAGGGGCTGGTGGAAGGGCCCAGCCTGGTCCTGTCCCTCCAGACCCCACATCCTGGCAAATCCCTCACCAGGCTTCTCCTGAATCCCACAGGCTCAGCTCCTCCCAGGCAGCTTCTTTAAAGCCCTTTCCCTGTTAGACCCATCCCAGGCAGCTTCCAAAGGCCAGGGATGGGACGGCGGAAGCAGCGTTCGAGGGCTACACTCCCACAATAATATTCATTTCCATATTCATCCCGTGTTTATCTCGCAGATGTACGGATCCATTACAATGGAGAAAAAAGAGAACTCAGAATTTGTTCTCAAAAGATATTCAAATTAGTTAATCAAGAGTCCTTTTATCACGTGTCTCCTGTACCAGCAGCAACTATCCATCGAGATAAATGATCAGCTGCTAATAACTGATTACACTGCAGCAAGTGTTTTCTTATCCCCATTACCACCATGTTTAAAGACATTTTATAAATTTCTAATTATCGTAAATTGTTTCTCCTTTGGAAAACATCTTCCCATAGTCATCAGCTGTCAATTTGCCCTGAAAATCTCTCTTTGAAATGAGCTCATTGCAAGATGCTTGGGAGGCAGAGAAAACCCTTCCAGGCTCCTGGCTGGTGGGATGCAGCTTGGGCACGTCCACCCTGGGGCACTGGGGGACCAGGATGTTCCTCCAGCCCTTCACAAGTGGATCAGACTTGAAAATCAAATAAAAGCATCCATAAGTGGGATCAATCCCGGATGGAGGTGCTGCCTTTACCTAGCACAGGGTGCCAAGGAACAGCGTGGTGGAATGGGCTGTGGCTCCAGATGGATTCGCTCTCCAGCGAACCGTGGAACAATAAATAAGCCAACAGTTCATAAAACAGCTCTTGGCAAGCACCAGCTTCTTCCAGCACTGGCATCCCAGGGCAGATCTGGGCTTGGGAGTACCCTAAATAAGATCCTGCTGGTTTTCTGTGTATTTTACCAATGAAAACTAAAATAGTGGAGAGGGTTTGAAGCCAACCAGGACTTTAAATCCAGCGGTGGCCTCGAGCCGCCGCTCCGGCTGATTTCTGAGCCCCATTCATTATTGCAATCAATCAGCTCAAAGAAAAACAACCACAAGAACAACAATAAACCACCCTCTAAACTCTCTCAGGCACTTTAACGGGTTCTTCCATCTTCCCCAGCCGTGACCACAGGGCTGGAGCTGTCATCCATGGGCCAGGATGCAGCCGGGAAGGGGACCACGATAGCACGGGCAGAGCATTTGTGTGCTCCTGGATGCAGTGAGCTCCCCTGACACCCAATATTCCCCAAAAGCACCAGTCACAGAACCCCTCTTGGGTGATGGTGGCTCCACTGGTGACATTCACTGCCTGGGGATGGCCAGGCACTCCCCCCCACAATCCTGTGTGGTGTATCCAGACCCTGGAGATAATTGCCAAGGTTTGGCCAAGTGCCTCCATGCTGGAGCTGATTGAGCCAAAGCTGCCGGAGGCAGAGGCAACACGGAGACACAGGATGGGAGGAGGAGGAGTTGGAGGAAGGCTGCCCAGGATAAGCTGCCTGTAGAGGATCAGGGTGTCCAGCCAAGCACGTTCTCCAGACAGAGCAGGGCCCGTGGATGCCAGGAAAGGGAGGAGCAGGCGACGGGACGCGGAGCCTGGCACGGAGCAGCCAAGGTCCTTCCCGGCTCCAGAGGGGCTCAGACCAGGGGAGGAGACGCCGCAGGCACCAGCCATGCCATTATACGCTTTATTGATGCTGTTCTGAAGAAAGCTAATCAATATATTAGATTTCCCAAAGAAAGAAAACACCGGCTGCCAGCAGCACATAACTCCTCCGCCGCCGCGCTGCATTTTTCCATCAAGCCCCGGAGCCGCGCGTGGCTGCGCAAGATGAGGTCACGTTCAAGAGGAGACCTTCTGCTCCTCTGGCCACCAGGTCAGGGCCACGGCCACGGCCACGGCACAGCCACATGGCAAAGCCCACGGCCCCTGCCTGGGGTTGAAGGTAAAGTGTGAGATTCCCCAAATATCTTGTAGAGGCATCAAGTGTGGGAGGCAGGGAGGGACAAACCCAGCCTGGTCCAACAAGGCTCCCCAATCCTGATGCCTGTATGGGCTCACAGCCTCCATTTTCAGTTCACAAGGGCTTTCCCCATCGGGAAGAGCCATTTGCAAACTGCCCTTTCGGAGCCACATTTCCCTGTAGAGACATTCCCACTACATTGATCAGTCCCAAATGTGGCCACACACTGGGACTGGAGGGAGACTGGAAAGCACCAAAGCAGTGGATGGTCCTGGGATCCTGGCACACCGAACCCTGGAACACCAAACTGTGGCACCTGATGTGCCCTGCTCCCCTCTCCCCATCACCACTGCTGGTACTGACCATTCCTCCAACCATTAAAGCCTGTGCTGTGGCAGCTCCAAAAGCCGTTTTAAAAGGACAGGATAAATCCACGTTGGAAAGCAGACTGACGTCACAGGGAATTGATTTGTGCTTTAATAGAATTGGATCATTGGGAGGGCTGCAGACCCTGTTTCAGAAACCCAAATGTTATGCAGATTCGCATTGAAAACCCTAAACCAGGGCGCATTTATTTAACCAAGGCAGAGTAAATGTCCCACATTTCCCCAGGATTATCTGAACCATATCAGATATAATCCAATGATCTGTAAAGTGATTATACCCAACTGAATATACGAGATCTCTTCTGGTAATGCAATATTTCATCCAGCTGCAGACATTAGGAGGAGGCAAACAAAGGAGGAGATTTAATAAGTGGAAATAAAACTATAGGCAGAGTAGGCAGAGATAGTTTTAAATTTTTCTTCCTGATCAGTATCGCATCTAATTGCAATCAACAACAGACATCTGACACAGTGACAGCATCAGCAAAATTGCTGCTGAGAGCACAGAATCTTTGTCTAAAAATAATCAGACATTCAGCGCACCACTGTTTGTTATAATGGTAATCGATGCTGGAGGCTTTGAATTCCATCAATTTATAGATCTGCTCTGTTCTGCCTGGTGATTGTGTTCTGCACACATCCCCTCCCGCTCGGCGCAGGCAGCGCCGGGGCACTGTGTGATTAAGATAAGCTCAGATTCCTTTCATACATTCCTTATCAGCTCTAATTCTCCACCAGGCAGAGATGTTCACAGCAGTTAAAGATTAGTTCAGCTTCTCAGACGCCAAATTTGAGGGTATTGATCAATAAATCAAATCACGGCAATCAATCGCCCGATCCAAGTCTAGCCGATGCATTATTACTGGCGCCTTCCAAGCCGAGGCTTTTTCATGGGTTTCATCAAAACGCGGCTTCCCTGGCTCCCCGCCAGCTCCCGGGCTGCCTAATAGACTCCGCAGCAGAGGAGCTCCAGCCCAGCAGAAGAGCAATAAATCTCTCATCAAACAGCCGATAGAGAAACAAGATGAACATCTGTTTTGCTGCAATGAAACTCCTGTGTTCTTCAGAAGCTGCAAACCAGGTCTGACAGACCACCCCAAAGGCAGCTTTTGCCTTCAACAAAGCAGCAAAGCAGAATATTTGCCGGTTATTTCAATCAGGTAATTTAAGAAGACTTTGCATTCTCCTCTCTGCAGCTGCCGGAGCTTTACAGACAGGATTCCTGCTCAGTCGATAATAAAAGCCATCCTGGGACCCTGTACTATGAAGGCAATTTTATGATACCCATTATGTGGCAATGTAACTTCATTAAAAGCTGTTTATTCCCTCTAAGCATTTTAAGCACTTTCCCTCACCCATAAAGAAGAGCCTCTCGGTGCACTGGGAAGGTTATTTGTGCCGGGAGCTGCTTTTGGGGATTTCTGAGCAGGATGAGGGTCGTGCCAGCAGCAGGATCCTGGCAAAGGGGCTTCTCCTCCCATCCAGCAGCCGAGAGGCAGCTGTATATTATTTTTATTATACACTCCAGATGAGCTGCATTTACTGGAGCTCTGTCCAGGTGACATTCATTATTTATTTCTTTTATAAATTAATATGGACAAGTGCCCCAAAAATGTGCCCTCACTGCAAGGACGCGCTGGCTCCTCTGAGGGTTTGCTGCACACCCATTTGCTCTTCAATTTGGGAAAATTTGGGGTGTCTCAGCCCTGGGAACTTAATTTTCTAACCCAATGCTATAATTCAGCGTCCAAGGATGAAGCTGCAACCATGGCAAAGCGAGAGCCAAACCCCATCCTGCAGCCAACTGCATTCCAAGAGTCACCTTGCTCCAAAGGAGGGACAAAATTAAATCCTTCAAAACGAACGAGCAACTCCTAAATCTCCAACTTAACACTTCTCATTCCTTCTAGCAAATTCAGCCCCTCCAAAAAAATCCCAAAACCTGATCATTTGGTCCCAGCCTGGTGCTCAGCAAAATATTAATTTATTAAGTTCATTCTTGATAAGCACAACTGATAGAAAACCATAAGGATGGGTTAGGGACTACTCCCCTAAAAGCTGCCAAAACATGGAGCTGAAGGGTTAACCCCTCATAGCAGGGATTTGTCTCCAGATGGGATTTAGGAGCATCTTCACCTCTCCAGGCTGATGGGGCAGGGTGGGTGTTTGAGCTGCTAAGGTGGCCACCAGCAAGTGTCAGCTCTGCTGACATTCCAGAGTCGATGAAAGCACCCAGCAGCCACCTCCCGGTCTAACGAGGCATCCTCAATTAGCCAGTGGCCTGGGAGAAATTATCCCTAGAGCAGGGCAAGCCAACCCAGATTCTTACATGGTATTCAAAATAATGGGAATTAAAGAAAAAAAAAATGGCAGGGAATGAGAGAGAGAGAGAGAGAGAGAGAGAGAGAGAGAGAGAGAGAGAGAGAGAGAGAGAGAGAGAGAGAGAGAGAGAGAGAGAGAGAGAGAGAGAGAGAGAGAGAGAGAGAGAGAGAGAGAGAGAGAGAGAGAGAGAGAGAGAGAGAGAGAGAGAGAGAGAGAGAGAGAGAGAGAGAGAGAGAGAGAGAGAGAGAGAGAGAGAGAGAGAGAGAGAGAGAGAGAGAGAGAGAGAGAGAGAGAGAGAGAGAGAGAGAGAGAGAGAGAGAGAGAGAGAGAGAGAGAGAGAGAGAGAGAGAGAGAGAGAGAGAGAGAGAGAGAGAGAGAGAGAGAGAGAGAGAGAGAGAGAGAGAGAGAGAGAGAGAGAGAGAGAGAGAGAGAGAGAGAGAGAGAGAGAGAGAGAGAGAGAGAGAGAGAGAGAGAGAGAGAGAGAGAGAGAGAGAGAGAGAGAGAGAGAGAGAGAGAGAGAGAGAGAGAGAGAGAGAGAGAGAGAGAGAGAGAGAGAGAGAGAGAGAGAGAGAGAGAGAGAGAGAGAGAGAGAGAGAGAGAGAGAGAGAGAGAGAGAGAGAGAGAGAGAGAGAGAGAAAGGATGGCTCAGATAAAGGGGTAAATCCCTCTTTTTTTTTGCTTCTAGCAAACTTTCTCCTCCAACCACCCAGGTTTTTTCCCAATGCACAAAGGTTGCCATGTTTTTAGGGATTGGGTTGAGAGGTGTGTTTAGGTAGGATCACTGCACACTGCTCCCAAACACTTCTGAGTTAATACTCCCCAAAAAACAACTCGGAAAATGTGCTCAAAGCATGAGCATGCGGCTGTGTCTTCACCAATTAATAATTAGAACAATCATTGGCACGAATGTCCATACTTCAAGGAAAAGAAAATTCCCTCCTTACTACATTCAAAAAACCTGCACCTTTTTCCAAACAAATGGATGCAGAGACCTTGCATGGCTTGTGGGAGGAGCGTGGGACAGGACAGGATCCTGAGCTCATCTTTCAGCACCAAACTCAACAGCAACAGCTCAATATTCTCCCATAAACACACCAACAAGCAAGTGGAAAATGTTGTTAATGGCTCGGTATTTCTTTTAACAGAGTCGCCAAGGAAAAATAGAATTACTAGAATACATTTTAATTGATTTACAACAGCACTTAGTAACAGTGATAAAAGAAAAACTTGTTTTATTGGACCTCCTGCTAATTAGCTGGACTGACTCTGGGTTGGAAAAGTGTATTCCCGCAACCTGGCTCGACCCCGACCGGCACCTAACACCAAACAGCTTTTGAGGACAGGAATTCCTTTAGGAGAATCAGAGCAAACGCACAGCCAAGTGGTTACTGCCAAGAGACAGTGGAGAAAAACGGGCTGCTCCAAGGATGGAGCCACTGAACAGAATACACCAACCCCTCCAGCAGATTCCAGCATCCTCTTCCCATCCATAAATATGCCTTTATTATGACTTTGATATATCCTTCCCTTAACGACTTTTAAAGGCACCAGATAAAGTCAAAAGAAGTGCACAGGCAACAGGCAAATGTTTAATATTCAATAAATGTGTCAATTTTACATATGGACGCAAATGGGGCTTTATTGAAGAATTGGTAAACTTCCTTGGAGGAAAGTAAGTGCATTTTAGCCTTCAAGGGGTCCCCGAAGAATAGAAATGGAATGTGATTTGTGATAAAACTCAGCTGCTCTATAAAAGACGTTAAATAAATGTTGCTGTTTCACTGGGGATATACAGAATTGATTGCATTATAGACCGATTGGAAGGCGCACGTTCCCCGCCAGCCACCCGCTCGCTGCGCGCAGCCCCTTTCTGTCCTTTCACGTCGGCTTCTTAATTCCAGCGCAGAATTTTCTGGAAATGCTTTAGAACAGCCTTTCCCTGTTGGGAAAGTGGCTTTGCCTGCTATGGCACCCCAAGCTGGGCTGGATCTGTCCTGACTTCAGCGGAACACCGGACCCCGCGGTGCAGGGTGAGAGCCACCATGGGCCATGGAATCACGGAATGCTTCGGCTTGGAAGGGACCTTAAAGATCGTCTTGTTCCAACCCCAGTGGGCAGGGACACCTTCCGCTAGGCTGAGTTGCTGTTCTCGATCCATCCCAGGCTGGTCAATTCCTGCAAAACCCCAACATTCCCCTATTTGTGCGTCACCGCGGTCGACGGCGCAGAAACCGGAATTGCCGTTAAACACAGAGCAGGGGACGAGAAGCAATTAAAGCCACTGTCACCACCGAGACAACGCCAAGTCCCCCAGCACCCCGGGCCTCCTCTGCCGGCGCCAGGGGACCCATCAGAGCGAGGAGCAACACCAGGGAAGGGCAAGGCGAACAAACCAATCTCCGACAGACAAATGAGAGGCCAACGGTACCACCGCAGCGAGCACAAACTGTGATATAATTGTGCTGCTGCTACATCATCTTTAATCAATAACATGATTGTGCACAGCCCAAATCCCGGCCTCCGCCAAGAAACAGCATGTTGTTAAAAAGCCCAATAGCTTTTTTTTTTTTTTTTTTCCCCGCTAATAGGTGGCTCGTTCCCTCAACCCCGCTGATTTTTTAAATAAAGCTAAATTCCAATAATTGTTTAATGTTTATTTTTATTTAGCTCTGGTTCACCTACCCTGGGCTCTCTGTGTCAGAAATTGATATTTTGCTCTGGTGACTGGGGAAAAAAATAAAATAAAATTAGAAAACTGGTGGTTATGTCTTGTCATAGTTAGACTGTGGTGTAACTGCAGTTTGGGGCAGCCTCCTGGGTTGTCAGAGGTTCTGTGCTCCCTAAATTTGTATTTGTTGTGTATCCCAGGGATCAGCTTGCCCCAGGACCCCCTGGGTTTCCAGCAGACAAGGGCTTTCCCATAAACACATGATTTCTTTTTTTCTTCTGCCTAATGAAAGCCTGGATTTAAGCCCAGAGGAGATGTTCTTGCTTTCCAGGTGGATTCATCCCTTTCAAACCCACCAGTGCCACACAGCAATGCTGCTTGCCTTCCTGTCCCCCACCCCGAGTGGGGTTGAAGGTGATCCTGGAAAAGTACAGGAAAGCTACAACCGATTCCTTTAGGAGATCCATCACGTCAGATTAGCAACTTAGTTTCTTATTAGCTATTTTCCATCCTATCATATTAATATTTGTTTTCACTATACAATGCAGGAGTCTTATCATATTAGCAACTTTCACATCACATTAGTGAAAACAAATACTAATACAATACAATACTAATATGACATGATCTGATGGGAAATTGCTAATACAATAAGACTCCCCTACCATATTAGTACAGAGACATTGTGTGTCCCACTTACAGCTCTCTCTGAACTGGGTAAATACCTGGCATTTCCAGAACCAGCCACGGTCATGCCCAAAGACGCCCGTGTGGGATGGGAGGATGTGAAGGGTCGGGCACTGAGGACCCTGCTCTGTCCCCATGCTGCAGAGAAGCCACAGAAGATCCATAAAATGGCAATGAAATTCCTGATTTAGAAGTAAATCAGAGATATTTGGGTGCCCTCACCATGGGACTGAGCATCCTGGCCAGAGATGGAGATCCAAGACAGCCGCCACAACCGGGGAATGCCGCGTGGCTCTGGGAAACATGATCACTAATAATTCACTAATAATTTGAAGGAGAAGGCAATTAAACCAAGAGCCTGATACGTAGTTCCTGCATCATCAGCCTCCTCTCACTGAGCCACTGATGCTCCCCAAGCCCCCAGCTCATGGCAGTGCCAGTGGGAGGAGCTGTCCTGAGGAACAGGAGACTCCAATTTGGAGCAGGAACTGGAATGGGGAGCACATGTGAGATAGAAAGAGGGACTGTCATGGGGCAGAAATGTCATGAGGAGGATGTGGGAATACGAAGCTGACGCTGAGGGGGAAAGCTGGATCATGGGAAGCCCCAGTCAGTACCCTCAGGATAGGGATGTTCCCCTGGAGCTTGGGGAGCTCACACTCAGCACCAGGCGAGGAAAGAGACATGATCCATGCATTAGGAAAAGCATGGATCATGTTAAATGGATTATGTTTGAGTTAAACATAATGTTGTTAAACTTAAACATGGATTATGTTTAAGTTTAACAACTTAACACACCAGAGCCATCAGTTCACCCTGCCACACCAGCTTTACTCCCCCCTTTCCCACCAGCACCTGGAGCCGTTCTGCTCTCCTGCTTCACTCCTCACACAGGTCCCAGCTAACATCTCCCAATCCCTGGCCACAAATTTCCAGATCAGAAGCCGAGGGGAGGAGTTTCTCTCCCCAGCTCCATGGCAAAGCCACCTCCAGAGCCACTGTCTGGCTCAGCTCGGGCTCTGGCACATCCTGTGTCACCCTGGCCAACTGCGCCACCGCCACTGCCTCTCCAGCACGGAGCGAGGCAGCCTCTCCTCCCAGCCATGCCCAGCTTCGGCACGCTCAGCAATTTTCTATTCTCTCAGCAATTTTCTGTTCTACTGAATTAGTAGTTTGTATTGAATTAGTATTCATTTTCCCTAATATGATATATAAGCATAATCATGTTAGTGACTTTGATATCGCATTAGGCTGCAAAGCAGGAACGCATCCCGGCCCCCGCAGCGCCGCTGGGGAGCACCGTGGCCAAGAAGGAGCCTTCTGTGGGAATACTCCAAATGTGAGGCTGGATCCTGCTCTCACCAGCCTCCCCCAGCCCCATGGGGCCAAGCTGAGGTCTCTGCTGAGGGCAGGATTTCCCTGCTCGGCATGGCAAACCAAACTAAAGGATGTTGCATCCCGAACAGGTAACTCCATCTAAAATACAAGATTGCCAAAGGCAAAAGCAGCAGGTGCACAGCAGCAGCCAACAGCAGCCATCCCCAGGGACACGTCCCTGGCAGCACTGGGTGTTCCTCACCTCACCAAGCCATGGAAATTTGGGAATTTGAACCGAGCCAACGGCAGGATGCAGGCAGGTAGATCGGGGTTACCGCAGGGATGGGGGTGCTCGCTCTGCTGGAGCCAAGAGCTGCCATTCTCCCATGGGAAAATCCCAGCCAGCACCGAGCCTGCCTCAGTTTTCCCACCAGGATGACACCAGGGCTCAATCCTTAATTAACTGATGAAATTGTGATGAGCATAAGCAGCAAGAGGGAGGTGGGGGGACAGGAAGGGTCCCTGTCCTGCAGGGAGCAGACAGATTGAGAGGGAGGGAAGGGCACCAGGGCCACTGAGGAGCACAGAGTTCATCCCGCACAGCTCCAGGAGCCGGGCAGCAGGACAGGAGAGGGCTTTGTGTCGGGATGGGGCTCCCAGAGCTGCAGCACCAGCACACAGCTCCCTCCCTGCTGCCGGCTGGGATCCGCCACATCCCCAGGAGCTCCTGTACGGATTCAAATGGTCTTCACATCAACATGAAAGCGTGGGGGTTTCTAAATCCACCGCCCACAAGGCTCTGACAGCAGCACACCTGTGCCTCTGACCAGGATTCCATCTCCCACCCCAGGCACGAGCAGCGCCGGGAAGAACCAAAACAGCGCCGGGGCCGGAGCTGAGCTGCCCAACGAGCAAGGGCCAACAGCAGAGCAGTCGGGTTGTGAGAGCTGAACTTTCAATGTGCACCTTCTATATTTTAAAATTCTTTTTGATAAGAGGTGAGTATATTTAAATGTGGAAATCCCTACCTGCTGACGGCCACGCAGACACCCCTGGAGAGCCGGCACTGAGCACCCAACCAAGAGCCTCGAGGTTTCCAAGGAAAACGCTCCCAGCCACGCACAGATGTGCACACACGCGTGCAAACACACACAGAGGCATCTTTTAGAATCCTAAGAAAACCCTGAGTCTTCACTGTCAGTGCTGTATATCACTTTGAGATATATACCATATTAGCAAAAAGAACTGAATTATATTGCATTCATGATGCAATTAAACACTTCACTAGGAATCAATGTAAAACTGATGAGGCCTGAAAGTAGTGCATATGGCTTAGAACATTATAAAACATTACCTTCACTCAAATCCTTTTCAGTAGCAATTTAAATCTTCTTACAGTTACTGCTGCCAATGGTAAACCATCTACTGATTCATAACAGTGCATGGGAACGAATGAATTTTTTTAAAAATTTATTCAACTACTAAATTACCCATGAAACCGGAATAGCTGACAGAAGTAATCTGAATTATTATTAGCTCTGCAAGTATTCTGCATTAGCCAATTTAAAACCACGGCTCACAGGCAGAAACCAGTTAGTACAGGCAGGGTGTTAAATGACTGCCATAGTTCTTCATTTTACTGCTGCTTACGTTTAAAGGTCAAGAGATAAAAATTACATATGACTGCAAACACAGAAAGGGTGTTTATCTTTTTTTTTCTTTTTTTTTTTTTTTTCTATGAATCAGGTCAACCAGAAACTTCCAAAACATTTGGAGAGATGAGTGCGTGAAGCACAATGCTGCTGAACTATTTCAGGATTTAGGAGGGGGTTGTGGAGCTGTAACAAAGGGGGTTATTCTCCCTCCTCATCCTCCTTGCTTTTCATGGCAGAAAAATGGAGAAGACAGGTGAGATGGTTCTGAACTCCAAAGCACAGGCACAGAGTCACGACCTGACTGCCAGCCAAGCTGTGCGTGCAGGGATGATGATCCTCACAGTGACCGAGGGTCCTGGGTCAGGAGCAGGGGTGGCTGGAGGAGCTTTCCAACCCCTCTCCATCGACTCCAGCACCAGGAACTGCTCGCAGGATGACGAGCAATTCATCTCCAGCTGATAGCCCTGCTGGGCTCCTCATCCAGGGGCTGATTAATCAGAAAGCAAAACTACCTGGGGATTCGGGCACCAGCTGCTCCTGGCAGTGTCAGAGCCTGACAGGTGCTCCTGAAGCAAGGGCAGCAAGGGCACAGGTGCCCACCATGCCATAAACCCTCCATTTATAAACCCCCTCAAGCTGAAAGCAGCCCCTCAGATGCCAAAAGTGCCACAGCTTCATTCACCCCTCACCTGGGCTCAGCATCCTCAGGGTCCCCGGTGCCATTTGGGGGTGAAGAACATGTCTGACCCCCCAAACAAAAGCAGTGATGGGCAAAACGATGCCACATCCCCATCCCACGAGGATCTCATGGTCGCTTTGCCCGTTTTCCATGGATGCAGAGGGCAGACTGGGGCAGGTGTCCAGCAGCAGCCCCCGGGTGCCGGCGTGGAGCAGAGGCGGCGGTGTCTCTTTGCCTGACCATAACACTGCATCATCCTTTCTCTTCCTATTTTCAGTTTTATAAGCAAAGCAGCACAATGTTTATACGAGTGGGTATTACATTTGCCAGAACAATTACGCTATGACAAATGGCACATCAATGTAATCCATCAACTCGGCCCAGACAGGAATCCTTTATCCCGGGCTGCCATTAATTCCCAGCCGGGTCTCTGGGGTCCCATGCGTCAGTAACCATGACAACCCAGGGGACGCCATGCAGCGATGGCATCTCGCTGGGAGGGACTGGGAGAGACGGGCACCTCAGCGGGGCACTGGGATTTCACCTCCGGGGCTGGCACAGCAGCCTTGGGACGGGGCCTGGGGGAGGGATTCACAGGGTGGGACCCCTCCGTGAGGGGAGCCAGGACCAGGCAGGAGCCCAAAGTCAGTGTGGGGACACTGGGAGGAGCTGTAGTGGGTGGTGGCCCAGGAGGATGGTGGCACAGCCCAGGACAAGGCAGACAGCTGCCATGGGGATTCCCCAGTGCCTGATATGACGACTGTGCTCACATCCCCTCTCCCCATCAGGGCCAATCGTTTAAGGTGCTTTTCTCCAGCCCATTTCCATGGAAAGTTTTGGGCCACCTCTCACAGCACATCACCAGTGACCGAGTTAAAATTAACCAAAAGAATCCAATGTTGGATCCATCCAAAGGAGAGAGAGCACAAGCCCCAGCCCTGCAGGGAGCTGGGCACAGGGGGATGGGGCTGGCACGTGTCACAGGACAGTGGGGTGGCCACCGTGGCTGGACACAGGCCCGGAGCTCTGACAGGAGGGAGCCAGCAGCGCATCCCCCTCCGTGCAAGCGCTGGTCAGGGGGTGTCCAAGGGCTCCTGCCCAGCCCTCTGCCTGAAGACACATCCCCGTCAGCCCTGAAAACCTCCAAGGATGGAGGTCCCAGCATCTCTCTGGTCTCCATGTGGATGAGCCTTTCCCTTCCATCTGCACCCTGCAGGATGGAGGCCCATGCTCCGAACGGAGACCTGGGAGCAGAGGTCTTTAGGGAAACACATGCTTGGCTCGAGCTGACAGATTTGGGGTCTGAACAGCCAACACAGAGCCCTCCTCTGCTTCCCACTGATGGTCTCTGGGAGAAGACTGCAACTTCTATGAGTTTCCACAGCCTGGGTGGGTTTGGAGCCATGAGAAGCATCTCCATCACCAGTCAGGATCACGTCTGCTCCCTAAGCACCAAGTTTGGAAGTAACCACACACCTCAGGTCTCACCAGGGCAAACCCCAAAGTGCATTATGAGATACGATACAGCAGCACCAAGCCCCAGCCAAAAACATCTGCTCCTCAGCAGACACATCCCTGGCTTCCCAAATCCACACTGGGAGATTCCTCAATGCCCCCCTCGCCCATCTGTGAACGCAAAGCTTCATCACCAAAAAATGAAGATTCCACCAGACAAAAATTCCCAGGAGCCAGCACATTCCCCAGAGCCAACTGCTGCCACACAGGAGCCAAAACCAAGAGGTAAAAACAAATCCTCCCCACGGCCACGCTCCTCCAAGCACTGAAAGGTTTCTCCTCCTCTGCCAAATCGATGTGGCCCTGACCCAAAGGTGCACACAGACATCCTCACCCATCTCCCCTGCTTCATTAAGCCATTCCCAGAATCAGCTCATCCCCATTTATAATGTTCAATACATGGTCTGAAGATTTCTCTAATCCAGTAATTAAATGCAACGCTTTGAGGGATGAAATTGGGAGGGAATTTCACTCAATTACGCTGTATTTTCCAAGGTTCTGCCCTGATTTCAACCTCCCAGTTCCCTCCATCCATACCTAGAAATGGTTCCGCTCACTTTTGGGAAAGCAGACGGATTTCGGGGATAATGTCACCATCCCAAACTCTTCACCCCCGTTGGGATTCCCCCTCATCTCAGTACAGATCTAGGAATATCCTTGGAGCATCTCCACCCACCACAGGGCCATCTCTCTTCCTATCCATCCCCAAGCAAGGCTGAGCAGAGAGGAAAACTGAGGTTTCCCCCATTTTTCTGTAGGTAACACCCTGGCTGCTGCAGCTGCCACAATAAAAGCATTTTTCTCTCCAGCCTCTCCCATGTGCAGAGCCAGGAGATGGCTTTATGCCCCTGAATCCTGTAAATCATCTCAAAGCCATCCTCACAATTTATAGGGAGGACATTAAACATTATGGCCACTGACGGCATCAAATTACGCTTGAAAAATTGAGTTCTGCTGGAAAATGAATTTAAAAACTAAATTAAATTAAAACCTAACCAAATTAAAATTAGGTTTCTAAACTAAAATGACTTTTTAATATTTTCAGGAGGAAAAAAAAATACAAAACCACCACCCTTCTGTCAACTAATAAAATTTGCCAGTGTCTTTTATAGCTGACAAGTCTTGTCTGAGAGCAATCCTGGTGATGCTGCATAATAAATAACTGGGATAGGAAAGGTGGAGGAGGAGATGGGATGACCAGCTGTGCCATCTCAGCTCCTTCAAAGGGGGCTGGGAAAGAGCAAAAAGACCCTCCAAGCAATTTAAAAATCATCATAATTAACACAATCTTGAGAGCAAACACCTGGATGGGGCAAATCCAGCTGCCACCACAGCGCTGTCATGATGTTGATGAAGCCCTGGTGCACTTGGGATATTTGGGGATCATCCCAGCCCGTGGATCATCCATCATTCCATGTGGACACTTGGGTGTCAGAGGAAGGCCTGCTGACGCAGGATCCAGGGATTCCATCCATTAGGAATGAGGGCTTTTAGATATCTTTTCCCCAGGTCCATTCCTGGCAGATCTGCAGGGACCCTTCACATCCTACAAATTTTGGTTGCTCTCATGAAGATGGGGAGCATGGACCAGACCATCCTGGCCCATGGGTGCCCCATCCCACAAGGATACTCAGTCAGCGGCGATGGAGGGAGCTTTGGGACCAGGGAAAGGACCAGGGAAAATATCTCTCTAAATGCCCTCCTTGCTGGGTAGGAACTTCCTCTGCCAGATCTGCAGGGACTCATCCAAAACTACGAATTTGGGTTGGTCTCACATGGATGGAGCCTCACCCTGGACTTAGAGCAGAAACACCAACACTGAAGCACCCTAAGGTGCCACCTACCCAGTTTCTCTCCCGGCTGAAGCCTCCGAACCATCAGCTGAAGCTTCCTAAAGCCTCTCCCCGGTCATTAACGGCGCTAATTAATTCATCCCGCTTTTTTAAAGAGCGCTCGATGCATGAGCTGCCCGCTCGCATCTCGATCTGGCGCTGTCAGGGCCGTGACGGAGGAGCTGCACACGCAGCCCGGGCGAGGTGACCATCCGTCTATCGATCCTCGGGGCAGGCACAATTTAACACCAGCGCCGTCACAGGAGCGCCCAAAGGAGCTCTGGGAGAGGCTGGGAGGGATCCGCCGGCAGCTCCCAGCAGCCAGGAGCCCGCAGGGATTCGGCCCTGGGAGAGCATCCGGAGGGGTTCCGCCACGAGGATGCTCCGGATCGCGCGCTCGCAGGCAGGGAAGAGGCTCGACCAGCGCCGCGGTCCCTTTTAAATGTTCTTTTGAACCCTCTCGATATTATTTATTGCTCTGTTAAATTGGCAGCTCCCTCAGTGGGGGACGTTTTTTCCCCCCCGCCCCTGACTCGCTGCTGCTTCCCGAGATGCCAGACTGGGGGCCAGCCTGCGAGACGCCAACCCAACGGTCCTCTTTCAACAACATTAATTATCTCGAGCTTTCCATAACAAAAAAAAAAAAAAAAAAAATTATCTTGATCCCACTGGCTGCCAATAGTGGAGGAGCTGGCGGAGGAAAAGGCTTTTATCTCCACATCTCAGAGAAGAGCCTCGTGTTTGATCAGTCGGGGTGTTTTTTGGTTTTTTTTTTCTTCCCTCTTTGTACATTTTGAACTTTATAGACTGATTAATTCCTCCTATCGCGGTAAACTGCTGTGTATACTCTCGAGTGTTGACTTGATTTTCTTTCTATTAAAAAATAAATATCTTCATAAGAAATTAAAAGAGCTGAGCACATCTTTGCTCCGTAAGCAAGCTGGGAAGAACCTCAGCCTGGAAGAGCAGGATGGAGGAGGGGAGAGAGGCGAGTTGAAAAGATTTCTTTATTTTAAATTAAAGTTTAGGATTAAAGGCATCAGGCTTTCGAGAGTTATTGTGAAAGCCTTTTTAAAAGTCCCAAGTGCATAGTCCATAATCTTCTTTTAAATGGCTAAATTTAGAACCAGAAACCCTCCAGCCCTCCGAATGCCAGCCCTCCACGTCTGGCACACGGCACCAGCGACGGCTCGAGGGCTTTTTTAATATGATCCCTGTTTCACAAAAACCAAACAAGATTTACACTATTTTTGCAAGCCTTGGCTCCACAAAGCCCAGCTTTGCTGGGCTCAGTAGCATCAGAATAACAAACAAGTGCCTGTCCCTGCTGCTCACCAGCACAAGGGACTGGGTCAGGAGAAAAAGATTGGAGCCACTGAGTTCAAAAGTTAATTTCTCCGGCTTGGCAGGGAAGGCAGAGCAAGGCACCATCCCAAATATTGACAGGCCACATCAGAAATCCCATTTATTGTTATTTATTCCCACTTTTTCATTTTGCCAAATTATCTTAGCCCTTGCCTCTTATCATGGATCAATGGACCAGCTGGCAGAAACTCTAGGTTGGTCACAGAAAAATAAGGTTTATGTTTTGCTCTTTTACTTTGCAGTTTCAGCTCTGTAATTGTGTCCAACACACACAGGATTTGACTGAGTTTGCAGCTATTTGGGTTAATAAATGCTTCCAGATTTATGGTAGTTATTCATGCAAGGACCACATTACACGTAAATCAATACCAGAATGAACTATTTGCTAAAAATACAAATACCATGTTTAGGCTTCAGTGATATCAGCAAAGTGGGATTGTTTGGGGCTGTATGTAAAATAACTGCACCTGTTGGAGTGATCAAGAGGATCAGAATAGTGCTCATTGTTAGTCCATCCTAAAAATAAGAAATACCAGCAACAACTGCTCTTCCAGAACAGCTCCTGAAGCCCCAAGGGGCTGGGAGACTTTGCTCTCCATCCGCATGAATGCTCACTTACAGAAATCAGAAATAATTGCAAGTAAATAAAAATAATTTGCAATTAAATGGCAATTAATGTTTAAAAAACAAAGTGAAAGCTGCTGCAAACCCTCCTGCAAGGAGATGCCAGCCCTTTTTTGGAGATCTGCCCCTCCATCCCTCCATCCATCTCCCAGTGCAGACCAGAGCTGGACCCACAGGTGGCTGCCGGTAGCTTTTCCACTCCAACCTGACCATCACCATTCATCTCTTCATTTGGCTGATTGCAAGGAAGGGAAGCAGAGAATTGGGG
The DNA here is from genome assembly GCA_013396955.1 of Regulus satrapa. Taxonomy (NCBI): domain Eukaryota; kingdom Metazoa; phylum Chordata; class Aves; order Passeriformes; family Regulidae; genus Regulus; species Regulus satrapa. The sequence goes on from VWZN01008683.1 coordinate 32,233, forward strand.
GGTTTTTTTGTCCTGGTTTTTGGTTTTCCCTCCCCAGCCAGTGCCGGGTATCCCCATCCCACAGCGAGGATGTGCCGCCCGCCGCGTGGCAGGATGGGTGCTGGGAAAAGGATCCCTTCCTGTGCTCTGTGCTGAAGAGAGACATCTCTCCCTGTAACTCCATAACTCAGAATAAAAAGCCGAAGCTCGAACACAGCGCAATTAATGCAGGAAGCATCGATTCCCGCGCAGCACCAAGCTGGCTCATTAATCCCAGGTGCTCCTACGAGCCAATTCCGGCGCCGGCAACAGGAGCCAAATGGGAGGACATCGGAGGCTGAGATTCCTTCATGCACTGACCTTTTATCAGCACGGAGCTTCAAACACCTCACACTTCCCAAAACCAAGCCAGCTCCTGCTGCTGCCGAGCCACTGTCCTGGGAAATGCCAGCCCAGGGCTCTGATTCCCAGGGCCGCATCCCACCTGCCTCCACCAGGGACCAGGAGCATGCAGGGATACCTCACAGATGTGAGGGACGAGCTCCACTGCCTCGGCTCAGTCCTGCCACAGGATCCTCACAAAATCCCCCTTAACCCTTTGGTCTGCCCAGCAACAGCTCAGGAGGGATGGACACGGTGGGTGGGGGAATTCCCAGAGCTTTTGGGAAGCTGCTGGAAGTCACTTAACCCCTACAGACCATCCGAGACCGAGGTGGCTGCTCCAGTGCCACCTGGCCAGGAGAGCATCTCCCCACACCAGGAGCCTGCTGGCTCCAACAGCCCTGGGTGTTCTGGATGTAAAAACATGGCTCAGGAAGAAAAAATACAACCCTGAGGTGGGGTACAGCTGCCTTCTTGACCCAAACACCCCCAATCTGGGCAAACCTGGATGCAGGAGCATGTCCCAGGCAGCCAAAACATAACTCCGAGGAGGGGACAAGCTGCCTCTTCACCCCAAACACCAGGATCTCTGTGGCTGGAAACCCTCTGGAAGCTGCAGGGAGAGAGAGAAGGGGAAAAACTTGGCTGGACCCAAAGCTTCCAGCACCCAGAGCATCCCCAAACAGCAGAGGGGGACCAGGTCCCTGCGCAGGGGGTGGATGCAGCAGCGGGCAGGGAAGGCAGCAGCATCCTCCCCGCCGGAACAAATGCCAAATCTGGTTTGCACTTGACAGAGCCTGACAAGAGCAACAATCACAGATTAGTAGGAAAACTTCTTGCTTTTCAACAAAGGTTAATAAATAGTGACAGCATTAAGTCTCTTCTGATTAACTATGCTGAAAGATATTATTGCTGTTTGGAACATGGAATCATTATTGGATTAACCACAGTGTATAAAAATGAAATGTGAGTTTTAATCTGTGGCACAGGCCGGGCATTGCGGAATAGCTCCCTCCTATTAAATTCCCCAGCTCTGGCTGTGGAGAGATTCCATCTAAACCATGTCTCCTTTCCAGTTTTGGTTTTTTTTTTTTTTTCCCTTTCCTCTACTACAACAAAGACACCGCAACTTGACTTGAGAAGTATCTAAAAATGAGCCACATGTTTGGGCTAAAATTAAGTCCCAAATCCTCTCTGTCACTTTCCAATCCAGCATCTCCTGTGGAGGATTTCGCTGTGCTCCACCCCCCCTTGGCATGGAGCAGCCAGGGAGGAGGGCAAGGAGCAGGAATTGTTGATTTAATTAAGGAGGCACTAAATTAAGCACTTCTGCCCAGACGTGACCAGCCCAATGCTTCCTCACCCCCTGGATTTGGGCTGAGACATCTCAGGGGGCAACGCCCAAGGGCAAGGCAGGGCCAGCTCCTCACTGGGGTCACCGACAGGAATCAGCCCATGGAGGGAATTCCACAGGGACAGCCAACGCAGGCAGCACAGATCCAAGGCAGGGATGGGGTGGGATGTGCACAGGGTGCTTTCCCCAGAACCCTGACCCCAGGATGAGCTCCCCAGTCCCTGCAGGAGAGGGGACATGGGCCCACGGTGTCATAAGGGACATCCCACTCCCAGTGCCAGGCTGTGCTTGCTGCACCAGTGCCTGGAGTGGGGCAACAACGGGCATGGGAGATGGGGATGGGAGACAGGGATGGCTCAGCTGGAACTGACCTACAACCATCTTCTAATCCAAGATGTTCAAAGGGAAAAGATTTTCTAAGAAAACAGTCAAAAGGAAAACCCCCAAATCCAGAAGGCTGAAGGCAGCTCCCAGGCTGACCCCGCTTGTGTCCAAACAGGAGAGAGGGAAGGGAAAATCCACACATAAACCTCGGGATTTGCTGCAACTTAACAATTTCCATACATCACATCAATTCTCTTCATCTGCTCACGGGGCATTTGTGCCCAAGCTCAAGGCTCAAAATAGAGAGAAGGTGCTGCTGTATTTAATTAGACAAACTTGGGCCAAATCCAGGCATGGTCCAACAGAGTGATGCCAGGAAGGAATTTTACTCATTTCTACTTGAAGTTATCTACCGAAAAAGAAAAGCTCATGACTGAGAATTTTGTCAGCCTGCGGGTGTGTTTGGGATTCCTCCCTCCAGGCCTCCCACCAGGGCCTAAAATACCTCCAGGCTTGGCCAGGGGATAATATAATAAATATCAAGTAATAATGAATTACGGGTGAAAATTGGAGGGGAAAGAAGGCAAAGCCACATCACTCAGAGAAAGCACGGATGGGAAAGTGGGGAAATCCTGCACATCCCATCACAGTCCCACTGGAGGTGTTCTGGATGAGACCATGGGACAGGACACAGTATCCCAGTGAAGACACCAAACTCCAGACATCCAAAAGGACTGCCTGCCTCCCTCTTCCTTAAAAAAAAACACCCAAATGAGTAGCAGAAGTGGTTCTTTTTCAAAATACCCCATTGCTTTTATGAAAAGCAGAATGATTTTTTTCTCCAGAAAAAGCATTTCTGAAGATGGAAATACTGGGGGAAAACAAATCCAAACATCTCCTAAAAGAGGAAATTTCTGTGGTTTTATTTTAGGAGGATTCTCTCCCATTTATCATTCCCACTGTTGGCTTTACACCCACCTTACTTCACTGCACAATACCAGGACTAGTTTATAGCATGACATAACAGCTCCACTATTCCATTATTATATTTTTTTCCCTTATTTTTATTTTTAAAACCCTTAAGAGCAGCTGCTACTTAACACCAATTGAAACCCCTTATCTCCCTTTCTGGATGAAAGGGGGGATCTGTTTGTTGTAATAAAACCAGTTTGCACCTAGATCAAAGCCTGCACTGTTTGCATCTTCAGGAAAGTGTTTGACACTCGTGTCAAAGTGTCAAACTCTTTCATTACCACGCAAAGAGGAGACACTTTGACTAGAGGAGATAAGATGTTTCCGTCAATCAGCATCCAGAAACAGCCTCCCCATGATGATTAAAAAAAGATAAAATAACAAGGTGGTTTCACAGCCGCAGCATCCGAACGGCGGCTGTGCAGGGAAGAGATGGAGTAATAAATAATGGGCTGAAAGCAAAGCTCAACTGCAAGGCATGAGCATCCCACCATGCTCCTTCTGGGGTCACCAGCCAAGGGGGAATGCCACCTGATAAATGGGAAAAAGCAGGGAAAACAAAGAATTGTTGCCCAAGGGAAGAGGGGATGCTGCTGCTGGTTCATTCTGCTGTCAGTCCTGGTGTCCAGCGTTTGAGGATGGAGTTTGGGAGATATTCCTGGTCTTACAGGTGGGAAAAAAATGAGTCAAGCCTGAGAAATGGGATCTGAGAAATGTCAGAAAGCCTAAAAACAGCCCAATGCTCTGCCCACAGAAAATCCACTTAGGAGCTGTTGGTGATGATGGAACATCCCGAAGATGTGCTCATTCCTCCCTAATCCCTCTCTTACAGTAACACAGACCTGGGGTCCACACGGTGACATGCAGACCTTGGACACTCGTGCTCGGTGCCAGGAGGTGGCACAGCCCCAGCAGTGCCACCGAGCTGTGCCAAAAGCAAGAAGCACCCTGGAAACAGGATCGCCTTAACAGTGAGTTTTAATGAATTTGTTCAGAGGGAAGATAGGGCTGGAAGCAGCATCCAGCCACGGCGGAGATTAGAGAAAAGCCTGCTTAGACCAGCCACGTTGGAGGGGCTGCACAGGAGCACTTCATCCATGTGTAAATACTGCCACCAGAATTCCAGCACAACCCCAGCTCCGAGACCGGCGAGAAGTTATCAGCTGAGCAAACTCTGCTTGTTTAATTTTCTACTGCCTTCAGGCACATCCAGCTCACCCAAATGTCTGCCTGGAGGAAGGAGATGTTCCCCAGGCTCACCCTCCCAGACTCACAGAAGCAGGAGGAGAGCACTCTCTGCACTGAGGAGATTTCCCAGGGTAATTCAGGTCGAGCTCCAGGCTGGAGCAAGTGCAGATGCAGATCCTCTCTGCTGACCTCTTTGCAAACTCCTCTTGCAAAATTGGTGTTTAGCAAAGCCACTTATCACCTCCACCATCTATTGATTCCCTGACTCCTGGCCAGAGCTGCCAGGATCCAACAGCACAGGCAGGAGGAGCTGAGGAACATGACAGCGAAGGAGGGCACCACAACGTGGGGCCAAAAAAAGGAGGCTTGGGGGAACCTTCTGGCTCTCCACAACTCCTGACAGGAGGGTGCAGCCAGGGTAGGGTCAGGCTCTGCTCCCAGGGAACAAGGGACACGAGGGAACCTCCTCAAGCTGTGCCAGGAGAGATTCAGATTGTATATTCAGGAAAATTCTTTCACTGAAAGGGTGGTGAGATATTAGACCAGACTGCCCAGGGCAGGGGTGGAATCACCACCCTTGGAACCGTTCAGAAGGTGTGGCACCTGGGGACATGGCTTAGTGCTGGTTGGTCTGGATGGTCTTGGAGCTTTTTCCCAACCTCGAAGATCCCACGACTCAATTCCACCACTGAGCTGGGAAAGCAACGCAACGCCAGGACCCTCACCCCGCGCAGCAGTTGTGAGGAGAACGGACGAACCACACCCTCCCCACGATCATCCATCGCCAGGGAATCTTCCACATGACACATGTGCCACCCAAAGCCCACGGAGAGACAGGCAGGAGGGGCCGGGAGCAGCAGCTCCAGGACACGGCTGCAGCGGGAGCTCGCTGCCTCCCGCCTCTCCCAGCACTATCGATCTCCCAGCAGTTACAGCCAGTATAATTTTTGCTTAGCTTCAAATACCTGGCGATCATGAATTCTTTGGCCACAAGGTTATAAAGCATTCTCTAAAACATGAGGAAAAGATTAAGCCTGCTTATAGTTAATAATACACTGTACACTGTCTATCAAGCTGGCTGTTTGCTATTGAGAGCCTACTATTAGACACTTATTTAAAAGGCCTTTCAAGGCTTCCCAAGAAAGTGCAGTTATGCATTTTTTTTTTCTGGCAAGGACTACTATAGATAAACATCAATTCGCTCCTACGGATCACAGTCGCAGTAAATAAATTTTTCAGGAAGCTAAGTTCCATACAAAGCCTCCTCAAAGCTCCCATTTCACACAACATCAGTGTTTTAGCCTCTAAGAAAGAAAAAAAACTGGAAGGTTGCTTTATCCAGAGCTAAATTATCAATTGTGGCTGCTTAGGGGAAAAAAAAAAAAAGAAAATATAGAAGTTCTTCAATGAGAAATTAGGCTGGGAGGTACACAGCACCATGGTGATGCTGGATGGAGCATGAAAATGGGGAAAGAAAGGGATTTTCTGGAGATGGATTTTCTGGATGCTCTAGGATGGCATTGACAGCTCCAAAATCATCACTGCAGCCCCACACCACAGTGGTGAGGAGGGAGCAACGAGCTCTGGGCCAGCTCAGCAGCTAAAGCCTGCGCTCCGTTCTTTCACAGCCTTTGGAAGTGGCAGCCTGGGATTATCCATTAAAATGTGTGTCACCAAAAAAACCCCACTCGGGTGGCAACCGCGGCGCCTGGGATGGCTGGCGGGGGTGGGATGGAGGCAGAGCTCAGCCCAGAGCGCCAACCCAGCGGTCCCAAAGCGCTTTTTGAACCAGTTTCCTGGGATTCAGCCACGGGATGGGAAAGAGGGTCAGGAAAAGCGTCTCAGCTCACCCCCACCTAACGATGCCCTCGTAATTTTGGCGTCCCACGGCGCTGCCACCCGCTGCCCACCCAATAACACAGTCCTTGAGGGGCTCATCCCCACCCTGAGCTCCAGGAGCTGCTGGCACCGCGGGGGCCTGGGCCATGCTAAGATCCAGGACACTCCATCTGCTCTTTAAATAAAGAGATGCTGGGCTCTGTCACTGTGGTTTAATTATTAGCCTAAAAAAAGACCGAAATGCAGAAACCCTTCCAGGTTCAGGTTATGCACCCTGGCGGGAAGGGGATTCTTCAAGAAGGGAAAAGACGGGCAGAGAACACACTGCTGTCAAAAGGTAAATTTGTATGGTCCCCACAGCGAGACCTAATGAACCCAAATACCCTGTGGTGCTCAAAATTATTGCAGCATAATACCCAGCTAAATGGCTTAAAAAAAAATTTTAAAAAAAAGAAAAAAAAAAAGAGGAGGAAAGAGGAGAGGGTGGTTTGCAGGTCCTGGATCAAATCCAGGCAGCTTTGGAGTGACACACAGGGTTGTAGCTGGGACTGGCTGGGGTACAAATTCATGCCCCCAAAATGAATCATAGAATAAAAATGGCTTTGGGCTGAAAGGGACCTTGAACATCATCCCTTTCCTCCCCCTGCCATGAGCACAGGGACCTTCCATTATCCCTCTATAATCTGGTCTTGAAAACTTCCAGGGATGGGAACCCTGGAAAAAATCCTGAGCTGCAGAGCAGCAACCCCCTTGAATGGACTCGAGGTGTAAATGAAGCAGCAAAGCACCATTTCCAGCCCCTCCTGTGCCATCTCCTCCCACCATGCCAGACCCAGATCCCACAGGGCAGCAGAACCAGCTCTGGAGCTGTTTGGGGTCAATCCTGTCCAGAGCAATGACATTAAAACCCAGGCACCCATCAGCAGTACATTTACTCAGCTGCTAAACACAAGGACAATTTTTGGAGTTAATAAGTTACCAGAGGAGCCAAGATCTGGGCAGGTCCCTAAAGCAACTCCCACTGCCAAAATCAGGCCCTGAACCCCATCACCCCCATCGACGCTTTCTAAGCACCCATTATTTAATAAAAACCAGCCCTGGAGTCCCTCTATTCTTTGCAAAGCTGCTTTTCTTCCAGCTCTTGTCAGAAAATAACCAGCAGGTGCTCAAGAGAAGCAGCACGTCTTCCATCACTAAAATAAACTTTATTTGGAAGTTCTGAACTTGTGACACCCATCGCTCCTCTGCAAATAAACCCGCCAGGGATGATATAATCTGCATATTTAACCTTCTCACGGTGCTAATGATCTTAGGAGAGGCTGATACATCACCTGTGTCGGCTGAGAGCAAACACCCATTACCTGCAGGGTCATTTCCAGGTTCCAGGAATGAGCCCCTGGGATCACAGGGTTGTAATAACACCAGGCACTGCAAAGCCCCAGAGGAAACCTCGCTTGTGACCAAAGGTCAGCACGGGGGTGCTCAGCTGGGAGCTGGCATAGGCACCCAAAGGGATCAGGAAAGCCATCCCCATGTCCAAATCCCCACCTCCAGCACCCCCAGCACCAGCCAGAGGCCTCAGCACGCTTCCCTCAGTGGTTAAATCAAATCAAATGAAAAAACAGAATCCATAAATTCAGAAACGCACCAGGTTTTTTTTAAGAAGAGGCCACACTTTCAAGAAAGAAATGAAGAAAACAAAAAAAAAATCTACCAGGAGCAATTCCTCACTGCCAGCCATGATCTGAAGTGATCCAAGGGAGAATATTTATTTAGGTTAAGGAGGCTGCCAGAAGGCACAAGTTTTAAAAGTAAAATCCCAAATGGCCCAGGGCAAATCCATGCAAATTATCATCCCAAAGAGTTCTTATCTGTATCAATATCTGCCAGTGACTGAGAGTCCCCAGCCAGCCCCCACAGAGCCATCCTGCCCTGCTGACACTCTTCCCAAAGTTACATTTATGAGACTTTTACCTTTTTCGGTATTAAAAACCAGAATTTGACTTTCAAGGACTCCTGTGATGGTAGTTTTTAACCACTTGACTGGCTTCAAGCCACAGTGTTGACCCAGTGGATTCCATTAAAATGTAGTATTATTCCCATTTACTTATTATTTTAAAAATAATATTTATTTCAAGCATGTCTTTACAAAAAGAAACATGTGCAGTTTAACAAGATGCAATGAAATCCATCAACTTTTGAGGGTTTTTTGTGCTTAAGAATCAAAACCAAATAATTTAGAAAATAAACAAGCAAAGCTTTTGCTCAGATCCCCCACTCAGTATTTAACTTTCCATGGAGATCCAGTTCTTTGGAATGATGAAATAGAAAGGCATTCCCTCAGAAACTTTGCTCACAGGCAGGAATTTGACCAGGATATTTCTGCATCCCACCAGGGTTTGTTCCCTGCTCTCCCGGCGCCCACAAGCTCATCCTGGCGGTCCTTGGGGACAGGAGCTCCACGCAGGATGCTCAGGAAGAGGTGAAAAAAAAACCAACCCCCACCATGTAAAATTCTCTACGATTTGGTGACGGGTAGGTAAACATTTTCTATCGATAACAAGATAGTTAAATCAAAGCTTCAGCGTGCCCTGAGCAGCAGCACGGATTTCCCACCCAATCAGTAGATGGATCAAATACCTGGCACGAGGCTGCAGATAATCCCAGCGATTTATTTTGGGGGAGCCGGGGCGAGGGAAGGCGGGGGGGGAGAGAGGCTCCAGCTCCAGCCCCAGCGAGGATTTGCGTATTAGTAAAAACAAACAATCCTGTAAATAACGAGCCCCTCGTCCTGTCTCCACCACGCTCCTCTTATTGAGTGAGTCAGATGTTCTGCTGATTAAAAATTGATCCATTTCAAAATCTAATCAACAGAATAGGATTCTTTCATATGTTATCAAGGCAGATGCTGACAACAAAAACCAAACCTGTTATTAACCCATGAACCTCGATGACCTGAACCTGGCTGGGCTCTGCAACTGTAAATTATTCAGTAGTCCAAGAGCAATACCCGTAAGCCTGATGAATTTACGCCCCGACCGGAGCCGGTGGGGGTTAAAGCCAATATCACAGACCCAGGGGTCCCTGGGGACACGGTTCATGACACGCTGCCACTCTGTGTCATGCCTGGGAATACATTACTGGCATCTGCTCGCCTTCGCTTGCAAATGTCTAGCTTTTTTTTTTTTTTTTCCTTTTTTTGGTCATTTTCCTCATTGTTTTAAGTGACTTTTTGGCTCCGGCACAGCCCTGTGGGGAGTGGAACTCCTCAGTCCTGCTGGTCTCTGCTCCAGCCCTGTGTCAGCACCACAGCAAATGGTTTGTGGCCCTGCTTCAGCCATAGCCCAGCTTTGCTCGTTCAGTGCCTCACTCAGCCATGAGGAACTGGAAAACTGGGGGAACAGCTGGGATTTATTTGGATCTGAATCCTTATTTTGAAGCCCCATTGGCATCCCTGCCCACGCTGCTCAACCCCGAAGCAGAGGCATTGCCCTGGGGTGATGCCACTGCTTGGTGGCATCTTGGATTTCTCTTTGTGGGCTGGTGACATTCCCACCTGGTCACACCAGGGCACTCATGTGCTGCTCCCAAAAACGCCCGAAAGATGATGATGCAGAGAGAGCCCAGCTCTGACACAGATTCCAACCCAGGATCGCTGCTGGCTGCATCACCGCAGCATTGCTTGGTTCCCCAAATCTCAAACACCTTTCTCCAAGCTCGGGGGGAAAGCAGCAGTTTTAAGCATAGGTTCTAAATCTCTCTGAGGCAAAACCCCCCTGCTCAGCACTACTGAATCCTTTATTTCCTCTCCCAAGCCGTCCAGGTGCTGCCCCAGCCCAGCCGATCCTCCTGGCTGGAATCAGAATGGGCGCCACATAAACCAAGTTCAAAGATAATGACAGCTCTTCTCTTAAATCGTAATATATTTATAAGTGTAATGACTCTCTGACCTCTCCTTAAAGCCCAAATAACCCCTGGGGAGCCCCCTCAGTCTGGCCACAATCGATCCTGGCTGGGCTGCATCTCCCAGACAGAGGAGCCTCCCAGGGATGCTGCAGGCAGGAGGCAAAACCCCTCCTGCTCCCCTCAAAATCCCCCTGGGTGCCAGCACCACGCTGCTGTTCTGTTATTTAATAGTGAGGCCCCACCATCCTTCACCCCACAACATCAGGGGGAGCCCAGCTGGCACCATATGGCTAAAAACACCAAATGTTGACCCTTTTTTTCTCTATGTTTAATCCAAAATGGCTTTAAAACCAACACAGAACACCGCCGGCACTGCCCACAGGGGTGCTCCTGGACACTCTGGAAGGGAAGCTTAGGCTCTTTCCCAGCAGGGGATTTTGGAGCACTGTGCCCCTTCCTGGCACACTGTAGTCACAACCCATCCCTGCAGCCCCAGGATCAGTACACAGACATCACCTCCATCAATTCTGGATCCAAAGAGGCCCAGAAAACCAGCAGAAAGTGAGTGGTTCTATCCTTTTTAAAAACCTGCCTGGATAAAGGCTCCTGGCTGGACATCCCCAGGCTCCACAGCCAGAGCAGGTGGGATCCCCCTGCTTTGGGGTACCGGGATCAAACCTGGGCAGCTTCATCCCCACGTCCCTCCTGGTGCATGTCCAGCCTGCATGGATCCCTCGAGCCACACCAGCATCCTTACAGAGATGTGTCCAGGGACACCAGAGGCATTCAGCACAGCGGGGTTGTGCCTCTTAATAAACAGCTATTCCATAAAATTCCGTTCTATTACCAGGTAAAATGGGCAGCGAGTCTTGGAAGAGGAAGCGAGTGATGGATCCAGTCTGGAGCAGCCCCAGGATCCTGGCCCAGGCAGGGATCCATTCCCACAATCTGTAGGGGTACACAGGAACTGCTGCTGGTTTGCCTCACCATCTTCCTCCTCCTCCTCCTCCTCCTGGCCGGGGCAGCCCAGCTCACCCAGCTCCGACCTCGGCTCCCTCTTCCCCATCTCATAATCACACTTGTGCAAAGCCTTTGCCATACATAAGGAAGAGAGGAAACATCCTTGGAGAGCCTCACAATCAGACAATTTTTAAGATCATGGAGCATTAAACCATTCCCAATAGGGTTTACTAATCAAACAGCCAAATCCTTCATAACCAACCAATCCCTACAGAGCAATTAAATCCTTCCCCTTTAAAACACTTGGCACGCTGTCTGGGGAGAAAAAGAAAAATTTGCAAAATTCATTTGATAAATTAACCAGGGAAAAGAAAGAAGTGAATCAAGCTTTGTTCTTTTCATTTTTTTTAATTATGGAATTCACAATGCCTGAATAATGTTTAATAAGAACTATGAAAATTCCTAACAGTATTACAACACAACACAAAAGAATTAACCTGGTTACCGTGAAAAATTGCATATTTAATTAAGAACAGAGAGTTCAAAACTATCCAGAGATTTCAAAAGTACCGTTGCCTAAGGGGCTAAATTACACGCTCGCAGTGCTGCTAACAGGGCTGGAGCGCACAATCATTACCCAAGTGTCCCCATTAAGTGACAATGGGCAGATGACATCAAATTCATTTCAAAAGCAACAGGAATTGAAGCATTCGCTTGGGTAGCGGAAAGGAAAGCGACTATCCTGCTGGTATAAACCAGACCCCTTGTTGATAAAGGCAATAATTAAAGAATAATGTTAATTAGCTGCTTTTATTTGAAAGGAAAGTGCGGTGGCAGGAGACGCTGCCTCGGCGGCGTGTGCCGAGCGGAGCCGCTGGCCCGGGATGCCTGGACACGTGCTGGAGCCGTGCCCAGGGCACAGCCTGCCGGCCCGGGCACCCGGCAGCCCTCAGCTCTGCCAGCACTGGGGCTGGGAGGAGTTTGGATGGGTTGGCATCAACAAAGCACGGCCCAGCTCTGGTGCCAGAGGAGGGGAACCGGAGTGGCACGGCCGCAGCATCCCATCCCATCCCATCCCATCCCATCCCATCCCATCCCATCCCATCCCATC
>VWZN01008683.1:55301-81356 GCA_013396955.1 Regulus satrapa
CGGACACGGGCTGGACACAGAGCGGACAGGGGCTGGACATGGGGTGGACACGGAGTGGACAGGGAGTGGACAGGGAGGGGACACAGACTGGACACGAGCTGGACACGACCGTTCACTTTGGGGGAGACGCAAAGGGACAAGGGGGGCACAGGATGCGGGGTGAGGCACCTCGGGGGGGGTGACAGCACCCGCGGGACATCGCTGAGCTGTGCCCGGCCTCAGCCTTCGCTGCTCCCCCGGCTGCTGCCCCAGGATGGGCGGAGAGGGTGCCCGGGCCCCTCCACCGGCCGCCTTTCTTATTACCCCTACATTTCCCCTACAATTAGCACATGCTCTTTAATTAATTTTTCCTCTTTTATTGCTTCGCCCAAATTATCTCCGCCGCGGCGCCGCTGGCGGATAACGCTGCTATTTATGGCTTTCGCTGCCAATGCTGCGTCCCCCCGCGGCCGCGTCCTGTTCTCAGCGCGGGGCACAGCCCCGGGACAGGCCAGAGCTCAGGAATTGTCTGTCCCCGTCCCCATCCTCGGGCCAGTCGCAGCCCGGCTCTGTTCGGCAGCTCTTCCCCAAATTCCTCAGCACGGTGCTAAAACTTCCCAAGGGCTGAACAGAGCTCAACGAGGCAAAGCTGTGGCATCAAATCTGTCCGGAATAAGCTGTTACACGTGGGAACCTTCTGGACACCGAGGGGAGAGGGGTAAAACCCTCCGGAAGCTGCTGAGGGTGCTGCCAGCAGAAGGGAGCTGTGGGGGAAGGTGGTAGGCAGGGGAAGGATGCCCCCAAAGCCTCACGCAGTGGGAACTGAGGGGCAGGGATGTGACAGAGGGCACAGAAGGCAGCTGTGGCAGAGGAGATGAATTTCAGGCGGCACCAGGACACGTGGATCACCCCCACAGCTTCCCAGTTTGAGCATCGGGGATGGGGTGACCACCTCTGGCAGCTCGCAGCAGCACAGGAATCTATCTTTCTGCCTTTAATATGCTTTCCCCCTTCGAAATAATCATTACCGATAAACAAAATATAGCAGCCAGTGTATATAAGCATCAAATTAAGTAGCTACATGCGTTTGTTATATTTGATATAGCCTTGTTAACTGGAAATTCCCAGGTTTGGAATATGTATTGATTTCAGCAAACATATATTACTTTACTGTAAGTACCCACAGCCATTGTAGTTAATATACAACAGTTTAATTTAAAATGCATTAGTTTAATAAAAATGCATAAAACAGAAGGGAATTGCATTAGCTTCAATAAAAAAAAAAAATCAATTTCATAAATATTATCCAGTGTTAAAATGCATTGATTTCTTGGGAAAATGTATTGGTCAGAGGTAATTTACATTGGTTTGGATGGGAACGTCCCGGAGCGTATACATATGTATTAGTTTAGTCAAATGTGTCTGATCACAGAAAAAAAAAAAAACAATAGAAATACTGGCTGGAGCACAGGATATTCCTAAGGAGCAGGCAGGGAGCGAGCGGCGGCTCTGGAGCATCCTGGCCCTCTGAGGTGGCAGTGCCCGGGGCTGGGCACCCCCAGCTCCGTTCCGTGGGAGCTGAGGCTGCCGGGATCTGCCGGGATCTGCCGGGATCTGCCGGGATCTGCCGGGATCTGCCGGGATCTCCGGGACACGGCGCCGTTATCGGCCCCGGGCAGGCGGGGCTGGGGCCGAGCAGGCGCCCGGCACAGAGCGGGGGTTAATCAAATCCTTTTGACTCCCTTCTTTATCGAGCTCAAGAGGGGCTGGCCTATTAATTAGAAAGGCTTTTTCATGTAAAACACAGGCTCTTTTGCAGATAAGAAAGGACGATGCTTGATTTTGCCGTGGCGCAGCTCCGTTGTGCTGTTCCTTGACATCCGTTCGCAGGCTGCAGCCACTTCCCGCAGCTCTTTTGTTCGCTACAGGGCTCCAGAGGCAGGTTCGCGCCTACAAACGTGTTTAAAGCACTCAGGTTTTCCTGGGGGAGGGCAACAAGCCCCCCAAAATCCACAGGAGGAGGAGGAGGAAGAGGAGGGGGATGTGATGTGCCTGGAGGCGCTTCCATCTGCAGGCTGGACCAGGATCCCCCGGGGGGAGAGCAGGATCGGGCCTGTGCAGCACAGCGGATTTCAGCTGACAGCAGAAGAAGTGAGCAGCGGAGCAGACGCGGCGTCTCACAGATCACAGCAGAAACCCTGGCAGCCATCCTGCACCCCATGCCCACCCATTTCTGTGCCACCCTCCCCCCGTGCCCACCGAGCCTTCGAAGCCCCCCGGCCAAACCGGGCAACACCGGCGGAGAGAGCCAGGTCTGGTTTCTTCCAGGCCGGGCAGGCAAAAATGGTTGTTCCTGAAAAAAAACCAAAAAAACCAAAAAACAAAGAAACAAAAAAACATTCCGGGAGATCTCCACAGCTCCAGGGTTTCCTCCTGCGCCGCCAGCCGTGCCCCAGCAGGGACACGGAGCTGGGGACAGGGACAGGCAGCGCCCAGGCGGCGCCGGTGGCTCCGTGGCCAACCAGCCCCGCGAAACCACCACACATCACTTCCCTGATGCTTATGGATTTTTCCTTAATGCCACAAATTAAGGTAATTGGGCTCGGCTGGCCGATGAATCCAGCTGAACTTGGCAGGACGAGGGGACCGTCCGTGCCGAGATTGATCTCCCTCATCCCCGGCTGTGCCCGCGGCTGGTCCTGGCCCCAGCTCTTTCTGCTGCCCTTTTGCTCACACGGCCCCCAAAACACATCCTGAAATCCCTCCCCTGGGCCGCAGCTCTATGCAGACGAGACGGTCATTCCCGGATCGGGAGTTTTTCTCCTCCACAGGCACTTTTCCCTCCACACTTCCCTGCTGCCTGCCGAAATCCTCCCCGCAATGCCATCCTCGCTGGCTCGGCCGTGGCAGGCGGGCGGCGAGTGCCAGGGATTAAACACGATATTTGTGACCTCCGGGAGAACAAGGGCAGCGTCTGGGCAGAGCCCGGAGTTCCAGGGATCTGGTTTCACAATCCCTTTTGTTCCCAGCCCTCCCACCACCCTCCCGGGCATGCAGAGGGGACAATGCCGGGACTGCGGGGCCCGCCAGCCCCCGCGGCCACCGCGTCCTGGCCATGCCAGGCACCTCAGAGCCTGGGGGGGCTGATGGGCTGGCAGCACCATTCCCACCCCAACATGTCCGCGAATCCTCCTCCAGTCCCATCCCGGGCAAGGCGAGAGGGAGGGCAGATGGAATGAGCAGGCTGAAGAATGCGCAGGATGTGTCCCCGGGACAGAGCCCGGAACTGGGAGGGTTAAATGCGTGTCCCAGCCGCAGCGGGGCGAGCAAATGTTTGGCTTGACGGGGTGACAGGTGCCCCGGGGGGGTGACACATGAGAGAGGAGCAATGGGGGAGCTCAGCATCCGCCCTGGGATGGGGCTGCAGCGGGATGGTCCCCGCTCGGCCACAGGCCGGGTGACAAGGCAGCTGCTCCTGGAGCATCCCAAGGGAGGTGACCCAAGGGCGGGGGGGCTCCTCTGCCTCCCGCAGCCCAGCAGCTCCCGGCTTTGCCACGCCAGGGCTGTGGTGGGGCACCGAGGCTCCCAAAGATGCCTGGAAGTTCGGGGGGAAAACATCCATGTCCAAAAGCTTGGAGGATTCTAGCGGAGGGTCCCCTGGGGCCAACCCCTCCCTGCGTGTCCCAGCGGAGGGGACAAGCCCGGCGCCAGCCCGAGTGACAAAGGCAGGTGGGATTGTTCCCGTGCAGTCCCGGGTCAGCATCCCCGGTGTGGGAGCTGGGGGCCACCCGGCACTTTGTTAACCTTGAAACCCTCCCGGGCTCACATGTCACGTCAGCCGGTGACAACAACAAGCTGCTATTCCAGATTAGAGAGAGAGAGGGACGCAGAAAGGCAGAGACAACAGGGTTGGGGGTGGCCAAATTACCTATTACAGCCAAAAGTGGGCATGGGGTTATTTTTAACCCTGAGGGGCGGGTATTTATTGTTCCAGCCGGGGGGAGTGAGGGAGTGCCTCTGGGACACCCCTCACGGTGACATCGGCAGCTGAGCGAAGCCATGGTGAGTACTGAGAGCACAAAGCTCCAGCAGGAAGAGATAAAATCCATTCAGTTTTTCACCAGAATAGCTTTAATGGGCAGGGAGCAAAGGAGACAACAAGGAGTTGAGGGCCAAGGGTCTTGTCTGCCCTGGAATGGGGGGGTGAGTAAACTGGGGAGCATCTGACCGGATCAGCAGCATCTCCCAGGGAGCAGAGAGGTGGCTCCCACACTAGCAGAGCTTTCGAATGAGGGCAGATGTTTTTCAGGTCCAAATGCCATTTTTCTCCTTTATTTTCCTTCATGCAGTGAGAGAAAGGGCCCCAAAATCCTCCTCCTGACAGACCCCCATGAGAGGAAACAGCTGCAGGAGCAGGCACTGGAATGTGGGATAATGGGACAGTGGGGGCTCCTCAGTCCTCTTTAAAACACACACTGACCCATTTCTGGTTGCTTCGAGCCTCAGTGCGGGAGGAGGCAGATTTTTAATTAAGCTGTATTTTAATATCTGCACAGCAGGGTAAAGAAGCACTGACCGACCACAATCCTGGTGTGCAACCTCAGCAGTGCTCCCAAAGCCAGGGTTCAAACGGGGATATCTCTCCCCAGTGCTCACCCTTTTACCTGCCCCTGGGAGAAGTGATTTCACTCCTCATCTTTCCTTGGACCTATTTGGTTAAATTCACCAGGAGCTGAAATTTAAGCAGGAATTTTAATGCCCCCTTAAGTACCCCAGAGCCGCAGGGAGAAACAACCAAGCCCCCAGGGAAGAGAATCCCATCCCAGGATGGAGTCACGAGTAAGAACGGGGCACTTCCATGCTTTTATTTCACCCCATAAAAAGCCAGTGAGCTAATGGTACATACTTGGACCCCCGCAGGCACCCAAGAAAGCCAAGAAGAGGATTGAGGGTGCTAATTCCAATGTCTTCTCCATGTTCGAGCAGGCCCAGATCCAGGAATTTAAAGAGGTAGGTGGGTTTGGTGGGAAGGACCGAGGGTCCTCGGTGCAATGTGACCTTCAGCTCTTTCCTTGGTGCTCTCAAATGACAGCTGGTTCACACCAGGAGGCAGCAGGCCCAGTTTTGGGTCGTTTTATTTTAAAAGTGAGAATAACAACTCAGCGACGCCGTTAAAGCCGGCCTCGCCTCCAAGCTTCCGAGGAGCTCGCATCCCGCAGCATCCCGGGGAGCTGCAGCACATCTCCCAGCTCGCTCCCACCTGCCTCTCCAGGAGCTCTCACCCCCTGCATGGTGGGCACAAGGTCCTGTGCAGATCCCACTTGCAGGGGTAGCTGGTGCTGGGTGGAGGGCGGATGGCTCAGGCTGGCCTCTCTGCGCGGCGTCATGCTGGGCTGAGAGGGCTTTGGCCAAAGAAAGGGTTTGTACAGCGTTGGGGTTTGGGTTGCCATTGCCCCAGGGTGCAGGATTGTGTGGGATTAGGGTGAGTGAGGCCCCCAGAGCCCACCCTGGGAGGGTTCAAAATGCCCTTATCCCATCCAAACCGGAGGGAGGAGGAGAAAGGTACTAAAGCCTTTGGAAAGGCTGGCAGTTCTCTGACAATTCTCCCTTTCCCTGTGCTCCCTGCCCTGCCCCTGTGCTTCCAGGCATTCACCATCATGGATCAGAACAGGGACGGCTTCATCGACAAGGCGGATCTGAGAGACACCTTTGCTGCCCTCGGTGAGCCCGGCCTTAGCAGCCTCCCCTCCCCAGCAGCTTTGCCAACATTCGACCTGATCGCTGAGAAACAAGGGCAGGTGGGGCATTTAACCGAGCCCCTGTCATTCACCGGATCTCCCATTTTGCCCAAAACCTCCTGATCCAAACCCAAGCCTGTCAGCCCGGGAGGTCCCTCACGGGTGACCCAGAGCAGCTCCCAGAGCAGCGCTGGTTTATCCTTGGCACTGGAGCCAGCTCCTGGATTACACAGCCAAACACTCCCTGCCTTTTCTGTGCTTAGAAGCACCTGGCTGTGCCCATCCCACGGCATCCCAGGGCGTGTGGGCATTTAAGGGGATTTAGAGGATTTGTGGGAGGCTGTGACACTGCAAGCTTGGCTCTGCTGTCTGAGGTCAGCATGAATCAGCTATGGAGTTCCAAGGACAACCCAGCCGCGGGGAAAAGGATGTAGGCATTCAGTCCCATCTGCTTTGGGTGCTGGGGGACAGGGAGAACCCCAGTGCTGGTGGTCTTGAGCCAAAACACCTTCCAAGGAGGGCTAAAAGAGGCTGATCCATGGGGCAGTGAGGGAAGGAAGAAGCGCAGCTCAGTTCTTTTCTGTGATCCTGGAGCCTGAGAAGCCAGAGCTGAAGATGATTCTCTCACCTCACTCCTGCTGCCTCCTTGTCAGAGGTGGCTCCCAAGGGATGTGCTCATTCCCTCCAGTGGGGGAAAAAACCCCAGGGAAGGGTTCTGGGGTGCGTATTTTTAGCCCCCAACAGAGCAGGACACGGATCCATGACTGACCCATAGCTGCTCTCCCCAGGGCGCCTGAATGTGAAGAACGAGGAGATCGATGAGATGATAAAGGAGGCACCCGGCCCTATCAACTTCACCGTGTTCCTCACCATGTTTGGGGAGAAACTCAAGGGTGAGAGGGCACCTGGGGAGCTGGGAGTGGTCAGTGGTGGTCAGTGCCATTCCTGTGCCCCAAAACTCCTGCTGATTTGCAATACCAACCATCCCTAGGTCCAGAGCTCCAGAGATCTGTGTGTCCCCAAATTGTTGGAGGGCATGAGATGGTCTCTGTGCCTCAGTTTCCCCAGCCCTTTACAAACCCCAAAGGGCTGTGCTGCTGCTGTCCTACAGGGAGAGGGGAGAGTTCTTGCAGCACCTCTGAGCCTGCTGACACCGGCGGTGCCAACGGTGGCTCCTCGCTACCGCCAGGCTTTGTCCCATCATCCCATCTGGCTGCACCCTGAATCACATACTTAACCCAAGGAATGCAGCCTCCTGCAGACCTCCAAGAGGCTGCAGGGCCCCAAGGGCTGTGCCTGGAGCTCTATAAATACTCTCCAAAGATTAGATAAATGCCGGATGCCAGAGCGGTGCCGACACCGCCTGCTCTGTGCTCACACCATGACCCTACGGCTGCTCCTCTACATGCCACCAGCTTCACTCAAGCCTCCAGCTGCAGGGTCAGCATTCCCTAGGCACCCCCGCTTTCCAGTCTGCCCCCCATTTTGCCCCCAAGGTTGGGAGAAGCAGTTGCTGTTGGCTTCCTACTTCACCATCTCCAATGGCCATGGCTTTGTCACACGCAGGTGCCGACCCCGAGGAGACAATCCTGAATGCATTCAAGGTGTTTGACCCAGAGGGAAAAGGCCTGAAATCTGCCTAGTAAGTGCAGGGGTACCTGGGGCAGGGAGTGATGGGGGTGTCCCCGTAAGGAGCTCCCCAGGGCTCACAGAGCTCTCTCATTTCAGCATCAAAGAAATGTTGATGACGCAGGGAGAGAGGTTTTCCCAGGAAGAGGTATGATCTCCCTCCCACCCTCTGCCAGCCTCCCTCCATCCCAACGGACCCCATGCCTCCTCCCAGCCCTGTCACCCCTCCCGTGCCACCTTTTCTCCCTGGCTCTTCCCCGGCAGATCGATCAGATGTTCGCTGCCTTCCCTCCGGACATGTCTGGCAACCTGGATTACAAGAACCTGGTCCACGTCATTACTCACGGCGAAGAGAAGGACTAGCCCAGGCTCAGGGCTGGGGCTGGCACTGCAAGATCACCTCTCCCTAGGTCACACAGGGGTTCCCTTTCCTCTTCCCCTGGAGAGGCACGTGCCTGGGAATTTGGCACGGGAATAGCATTCACATTAAAGGGCCTTTTGGCAAGAGGAAATCCAGCTGCTGGTGTGAGCAGTGCTTGGGCTTGTGTGCTGTGCCTGTACCTCGTGGGAGCCCCCAGATCCTTCTGGCCCCAGCAGCCCAGACCTACTGCACGTCACTGTCATGTGTCCCTGATTCCCTCTGCCTCCCACTCCCACTCCCAGCCCCAAACCAGCCTGTTCCACGCTGGGCTGTGCCCATCCCACCCAGCCCCACAGCCCAGGGCCAGCACTGAGCTCACATTCACTTCAGGCAGCAGAGAGTTGTCAGCTTCTGCCAGCTTAGCAGGGGACACCCCATGAACACAGTCGTCCCCTGCATCCCACCTGCCAGGCTCTGCCCTCGGGCACGGGGCAGGACTGGGACTGTGGGTCCCATCTCTGGCTGTGGGGACTGCGCTGGGTTGTGGGACAGAGATGTCACCCTGGGGTAGAGCAGCTGATCCCACCCTGGCTGTGGGTGCTGTCAGCAGTGGGCGAAGCCAAAATATCACCTGGTGATGTTCTGGAGCCTGTGAAAGGTGTTGGGCTCCTTCCAGAGAAGGACAGTGGAGCAATGTGCAGGATGCAGAAGCTCAAGAACGAAACTGCTTCTTTAATTCGAGCCTGTCTGTGTCTCTGGGGGGCTCTTTGATGTGAGTCTCCTCCTTTTCCTGGTCGAGCCGGGGGGCCTGGCCAGCTCCTCCTCGTGCCTCTGGATCACGAGCTGACGCAGCTCGTCCCGGCCCAGCGGTTCCTCCGCTGCCCAAGAGAACGGCCATCCCATAATGCACACTTCTACAGCCTCACACCGCCGGTGGGGCAGCACAGGCTGGGAAGGACGTGGGGCAGCAGGGGGTTGTGCTGCCCGGGCACTGCCCGGCTCTCCCCGCTCCCCGCTCACCGCTCTGGGGGTCAGTGGTGTCCAGGTCGGGGGGCGGCGGGCAGAGCTTGGCCCGGTCCATGGCCCAGAGGAGGCTGGAGGATCCCTGGAGGGGGCTGATGAAGGCCTGGGAGCGCTGGGCACGGTCCACGGAGGTGTAGCGCAGCAGGGCCTCCCTGAGCAGGAACTCCTGGATCTTTTTCTCCACGGCGCCTGGGCGGGAAGGGGCAGCGTCCCGCAGGGTCCCTGCACCAGGAGCCTGCCCAAAGCCACCCCTGGCTGTCTGCAGAGCAGGGCATCCCCCAGGGCAGCCTGACTCCCCGGGCTCAGGGGGCCAAGGCTGGCTGGTGGAATCATGGAATCACAGAGTCGTTAATGTTGGAAAAGGCCTCCAAAATCACCAACCCCGTGCTGAATATCCCCTGCCTGTTAAAGCGTACCACAAAGTGCCACGTCCACTTTATTTTTGGAACACTACAAGGGTGGTGACTCTACCACTTCTCTGGGAAGCCCGTTCCAATGGTTGAGCACTATTTCAGTGAATAAATGTTTCCTAATATCCAACCTGAACCTCCCCTAGTGCAATTCCCCTCATCCTCTTGCCGGCTGCCTGGAAGAAGAGGCCGAGCCCCACATCACTTCAACACCCAGAGCCACGATGAGGGTTTGGGGATGCCCTGGGATGTTTATACATCCCAATTAGCTCCCAAATTTGCTGGGAATTTGTCACCGCAAATTCACATTGGGGCACCCGTGACTGATGGGACAGGGGAAAGCAAAAGCTCAATTCAAACGCAGTTCAAGCAGGTGGTGGACAGGGCACGTGGCACGGGAAGATGGGCAGCCCTGACCTACCAAAAATTGGCACCAAGCTCTCCCCAAGAGGCTTCACTATCTTTGTAGTGTCACAGTCCAGGTCCTTCACAAGGGTCTCCATGCGAGATAGGATCTGTCCCAGGAGTTTGCTGCTCTCCTTGCACTTGTTCTCATACTTGTTGGCTTCCTCGGTGGTCTCTGTTAATTTTGCCTACCAGCAAAGGTTTTTCCAGGTGTCACACCAGCCCCTCGCTGATCCCACCACCCCGGTGCTGCCCAGTTTCAGTCTGGAGACAGAATCCCAGGATCCCAGGACGGGTCAGGTTGGAAGGGACCACAGTGGGTGATCTGGTCCAGCCTCTACTCGAGCAGGGTCATCTCAGACCACAGGGCACAAGATTGTGTCCAGACAGCTCTTGACTATCCCCAGCTCCTCATGCTGGAACAGGGCTGGCAGGAGCCCCAGTCACCCTCTCACCACGCACTGGGAGCTGCCAAAACCTTTTCAGGGCCCTTTCCTGCCCACACCTCTCCAGCCACTGACCAGAGCAGCATTCCACAGGACCAGATTCCCTGGGACAAGTGCTGGGACAGGCAAGGATATGCTGCCTTTCCAGGGGGATTTCACAGCCACCATACCTCCAGCTCCTTCAGGAGCTGAGTCCGGGTTGTCTCTGCTTGCTCCCGCTCCGTTGTGATGGCTGTCATATCATCCTGTGGGGAAAAAAAACCCCACCAGCACTGATGGAATCCTACCTGACCCGCCAGATGGAGGCTGGGGACAGCTCTGGGAGCAGGGACACCTCCGGGCCAGGAGGGCAGGGGAGGGATAACCCCACATCCCACTGCGGGCAGCCCCACGCTGTTGCAGGAAGCTCCGGGACACTGCAGTATTTCTGCTGGGTACACGGTGGCAGCATTGAGACACGTTTAGCTCTGAGAACACAGCCGAGCTACAATTTTGGCTACTCCAGTGCAGCCCCCTAGCCCTACCTGTGTGTCTCCGGCATGGGCAGTGATGCCGGACACTCGGGAGAGGACAACCCCACCCTGACCCTACATCACTACCTGGAAAGGGGAGACACGAAGAGCCAGGAACACACCTGGATCTCCTGGATCCTCTGCCTGAGACCCTCATTCCTGACGTTCAGCCTAATGGCATAGCCAAAGAGGATGAAGAATCTCCTGTCCTTTTCAACAAAGTCCTCCAAGAAATCGTCGATGTTTCCGTCCGACAGCTCCAGCAGACGCTTGTAGGCCACCTCATAGCTCTCCTTTTGGCTCCGTTTAGCCCTCTCAGCTGCCTCAGAGGCTGAGGAAGAGACAGAGAGCCGTGGCTGCCCTTTGCAGAGCCTCCCCTGCAGTGCTGTGGGGGTTTGGTGCAGTGCTGGGGCAGGAGGGAGCAGTGCTGGAGGGGCAGGGGGTGCCTCCTTCACCAGGAAACGCAGCAGGGATGTCATGGGAATGGAGCGAACACCATGGGATTCCCTACCAGGAAGATAGGATGATTAGATTGGATTAGATGTTAGGAAGAAATTCTTCCCTGTGAGGGTGGTGAGGCCCTGGCACAGTTTGCCCAGAGCAGCTGTGGCTGCCCCAACCCTGGAGGTGTCCAGGGCCAGGCTGGATGGGGCTTGGAACAACCTGGGACGGCGGAAGGTATCCCTGCCCATGGCAGGAGGTGGAACAGGATGAGTTTTAAGACTCCTTTCCACCCCATTCTGTGGTTCTGTGATGAAAGGAGCCGTGGTTGCACTCAGGAGCAGCTCCCTGTCCCAAGGGCACCCCAAGACACTCAGTTAGCACTGTTCAGCCTTTTTGCCTGCAGGGTGAAGGTTGGGTGGGAGGGCTGTGGGCAGGGCAGGCATCCTGCCCTTGGGGTGCAGTTCCATAAACCCCCACGAGCATCATCCCCCATCAACTCTGCGGACTTTGGGTTTGTGGTCCCAGTCACACAACCCCCCCTCTCATACCTTCTCTCTTTTTGGCCTGCTCCTTCAATTGAGAGAGGTCTGTACACTTGGAGAGGAAGAAGTTTTTCAGCCTGGTCTCCTGCTGAAGGGCACACTTCCTCTCCAGCAGCCTGATGTTGTACTGGATGGTTTCTCTGTAGCGCACGCCCCGAATGTCCGAGATCCGCCCCAGATCCTCCATCCTGCACACAGAGAGCAGCACCCTCACCGTGTGTGTGTGTGTGTGTGTGTGTGTGTGTGTGTGTAAGGCTCTGTGCTCCTGGCCACCCCAGGAGTGTCCACCCCTGTGATGCCATGCCCATTCCCAGATCTCATCTGGATGGAGTGGAGTTAGTGCAGAGGGAATTCACGGCCACTAACACAGCTTTTGGTAGGGTTTTGTACTTGGGCATAGTAACCCAGCTCAGGTAGGACTCAGAAAAAAGAGATTCCTCCACAGGGCTGTTCATCCCATCCAAAGAAACACCCGGGATAGATGGAATAAGGCACCCTGGAGGTACTGCTCTCTCCACACTGACCAGGCACCCAACCCTTAGCACCCAGCTCTAGATGAGAGCAGTGAATCCTCTCTCTGAAGCCTCAGTCTGTCTCTCTATTAGCATACTCATTTCTAGCATCACCCATCAGCCCAAAGTTTTGCCCAGAGGGCTCACAAGGCCACGTACCACTGCTCGTAGTCTTCCGTGGCTTGCTCAATAGCCTTATTCAGCAATTTGTTCTGCTGATCCAGACTTTTTTCCAGCTTCCAGTAGGAGTTGTCATAAATGGCTTTCTGGATTTGCAGGCTCACAGTCTCTTCTCGGAGCCTGCTGTTTCGGGTCATGATGGTGTTGTAACGGACAGTGACCTGGGGACAGCAAAGCAAGAGGTGTGGGACCGGTGGGGGACTGGAGGCTTCAGGGTTCTTCGACCGGGGCAAGGTCAAACACAGCCCAAGAGATTTGAAGCTGACCCTGCACTGTCCTCTTCCCCCAAGAGAGGAAAGGCAGCAGAAGACAACAACAGAGACCTGGAGCTGGCTTTGTCCAAGGCAAGGTGGCTCCAGGCAGCCCAGTTTGGTCACAAAGCAGGTGCAGAGCTTCAGGCCTCTTGGCACAGCACAAGTGCTGCATTTGGGTCACCAAGCCTGAAGGAGCCTTTGAGATATTCTGGGAATTATCAGGCCAGGGGAACAAGCCAGGTGCTTTATGCAGCTTGTGTCAACCAAATACATTTGCACTGCTGTGCTTTGTCCTGAGCAGAAAAGTCCCAGGCCCCTGTGTGACCCCACACGTGCTCTCCAAAAGTCTCCAAATTGTTTCCCTACATGACTTAGACGTGACTCCAGTACGTCGATCTTCTTCTGCAGGTGTTTGTGGCTCTTTGCTTCCAGCACTTTCCAGTTTGTGTCTCTTTGCTTCACTATCTTCTTTTCCAGCTCTACAACCTGCGCACACACAGGGGAAAAAAACCCAGGAAGTGTAATCTACATTCTGGACTCTTGTCAGGACACGGAGCCAAAGAAAATCCCCTCTGTTGACCTGAACTACAGCAGCCATGTCATTAATGAGCTCCCAGTTATAGGAGCAGCTTTAATCCCAAAAAATCCTGTCCTGTACATGCAGAAATATAATCTCTAGCTGGGAATGGGGTTTTTATTGTGTCACGAAGGAAGTGCAGCTGGTTTTGGAGGGAACTCCAGCAGGTGCTGGACACGGCACAGCAGCACTTTGTAGAGTGGGAGAGGCATTGAGGATGGCACTTTGGTAGAGGGATTGTGCTGGCCAGGCAGGGATCTGTGCAGTCCTCCCCGGGAATGAGCTGAGGGAAAACTTCTGCCAGAAGTGAGGAGCTACCAGAGGAAGTAAGTCCATGGAAAAGCGAAGCAGTTGGAGAACAGTGAAGCGTGGGGCAGGTGGGGGAGGCATGACTCAGGCAAGTCAGAGTTATTGTCCCTGACAGAAAGCCAGCCCTGCTAGGAAAGCTCTGCACCACCTCCAGCAACGGGAAACTGCTCAAGCAGGCTCCCTGGTGTCCAGCTTGGGCAGCTGGCTCTGAGAGCATGGCTGAAGGGAACTGTCACTTCCATAGCCCACGCTTCCCTTGGCTTCCCTCCCCATTCCTGCCCAAATCCAGCCAGGATGTCCTCAGGAGAAGGGATGGGACGTCCCTCAGATGCTGCCATTCCTGTATTTGCCACACCTCAGACAGCTCTGTTCCAGTTTTCCCTCTTCCTCAGGAGAATAAAAAAAGTGAAGGGAGAAGGAGAGGGGTGTCTGTGGCCCCAGGCTGGAGTGTGCCATCGCACAGGGGTGCAGAGACTGGCAGGACAAGGCTGAGAGTCCAACCTCACTTTTCCAGTCAGTGCTGCTGAGTTGAATGGGAGCCTGGCTCTATCCATTTGTCATTGTCATGTGTCACTTGCCAGGGGGAATATTCTATGGTCTGAATTAAATGTGTTTTACATGGAGGAGTTTCAGCCACAGGTCTCACTCTGTGACTCTGCCCTGCTGTGCTCAGGCAGGAAACACTCCAGATGCTCTCACCTGCTTGGCCAGGTCAGCTAACAGGGCTTTTCTTTCTTTGATCAGGGCATCGTTCTGCATTCTGGTCTGCAAAAGTCTTTGGATCTTCATACGGCTTCTGTTTTCCAGCAGCACATTATTTGGGGAATAGATCTGGCTCAGCATTAATGTCACATGTCTATGTTCTTGCTTCAGATCTTCTATTGCTTTTCTGTAAAAATGGAAAAACAAATGACATCTAGCACATCCCAACTGCCAGGGCAGGTCCTTATCCCTCCCCGTTTCTGCCCTGTGATCCCCAGATTTCTTTATGAAAAAGTGAGAGCAATCTTTTTATACGGGCAGATGTGATAGGGCAGCAGGGAATGGTTTTAAGCTTCAAGAAGAGAGATTGAGATCAAATGTTAGAAAGAAATTATTTACTCAGAGAGTGGTGAGGCCCTGGCACAGGCTGCCCAGAGAATCTGTGGCTGTCCCACCCCTGGAAGCGTCCAAGGCCAGGCTGGAGAGGGCTTGGAGCAACCTGGGACAGTGGAAGGTGTCCCTGCCTGTGGGATTCTATAAATCCATGATTTTGGCATGGAGGAGCTTCCCAAGCTCCAGGCAGCCAGGCAGAGCTGTACTCACTCCTGAGCCTGCATTTGCCTCCAGATATCGTCGGCGTAGAATTTCCTCTGGTACGCTTCATGGTGGAAATGGGTCTGCAGCTGTCTGATATCCACTCTAGACCTTTTCTCCTTATCTTTTTCAGAGAGCTCCATGTCCGCCGAGGTTTCTCTCCTCTGCCACAGACAAAGGAGGGTTTGGTCACTTGAGCAAACACAGCCAGGGGCAGGTGAGGGGCAGCACCAGCTCCAGCTCTACCCTGGCACCTGAGATATCCATCACCACCCAAAACACGCTGTGCTGGCTGAGCTGGAGCCAGCATCTCCAGCATTCCAGGACAGGGAGAGACCTCCACCAGTGAAGAGGTGATGGCAGGTTATCACCTCTTTTATCACCCAGCACAACCACGTGAGTCACAGCCAGAGCCACTGGTGCTGGGGACCTGGATGAGGCCCAGCCTGCTGCCCAGGAGTGGGGCAGGAGTAGTCCTGTCCCTGGCCATCAGAAGATGATTTCTAGCTGAGAAAATGCCCAGCACACAGGCACCCAAGGCAGTTAGACCCACCACTACCTGTGTCCTCAGCTGACTCCAATTCCCCAATTCTGCCTCTCCCAACACCCAAATCTCACTCCAGGGCCTCATTCCTGGCAGGGAAGGGCAGCAGAAGCAGCCCCACTGCTGCCCAGCACCTTGCTGGCAGGAGCAAACCTGGCTCCCACTTCTAGATGTGTATTTCCATGGCTAAGATCCCCACAGCAAATCCTCCATAGACCCTGAGAAGTTCACCTTCAGTTCGTCCTTTTTTACCTTCATTTTCCCTGTCTAACTCTGCCGGTCGCTCTGTAGACGCCTCAGGAAGGGAACAATGAAACTCTGCAGGTACAGGATTGCTTTCCAAGGGAAGAAATGAAACAGGACTAATGGGGTGGCTGTGTGCTCCTGCCCATCCCTCAGCACCCGCTCGCGTGTTTGGCACATGAGGAAACCATCACAGATGGCTGCAAGAGGAATAAAAGGAGAGCATTTCTGGTGATGTCATCGTGAAATTATCGAGTTTTATAAGTAGGGGAAGAACAGATGGTTTGAGCTATTCCACCCCATTCAGTACCTGGGTTTCCATAGAAATTCCAGCGAGGACAGTCCCCCCACCCTGTGCCAGTGGGCAGAATCCCTGCAGAACACCTGAATTCAGCCAGCCTGTCCTACTGATGCCAGGAGGGCTCTAGAGTGGACCCTGCATCCCTTACCCCCCAGCTGGTCCCCAGCAGCAACACTGCAGTCCCTTGGGTCCCGCTGTGTCCCCTGACACTGCTCAGCCCCACACAGGGCACCGTGGTTCCTCTCCAGCCAGGAGACAGAACCACAGACAGTCAATTCCCAAAGATCCACCCCGATTTCCCAGCAGGAAGCTCAGGAAAGGGGAGCACCTAGAAGAGAACTGGTGCCATTCCCATCCTGCCCTGCCCCAGGTTCCATGGAACAATGGCAGGGCCGGTTGCCATGGCAGCATCACCGCAGTGGAGAGGATGGTGCTCCACGGATCACCGAGACGGGTCAAGCAAGGAGCTGGGACCCCACATTACATGGACCAAAGGGGTTTCCATGCCCCAAAAACAGCCCTGAAGTGCATGCTCCAACACCTCCCTGGCTGCGTGTCCACAGCCAAGAGAAACCCTCCTTTGGCACCGACCCTCACATTCCAAGCCTTTTGCTCCAGCAGCAGCAGCCAAGGGTTTACCATCCCCAGCAGTGCTTCAGAATTAGGGTCGCCTCTCTCTCCCCGTCTTGATCCCAGCTCCACATCCAGATTTTTGGCCTTCCAACCTGTTTTTTTTTGTTTTTTGTTTTGTTTTTTTTTTCTGTTTTACTCATGAAGAGACCGTCACCACCTCACTGCCACCGCTGTTGGCATCCAGAGCAGCAACGGTTGGAGCTGCCAAACTGGGGAAGGACCCAGGGGACAGGGACCTGTTGAGTGGCTGATTAGGTGACAGATTGAGGTTTCATGCCTGCTTCTCTCCTTTCCGTGCAGGGAAGCACACAGGAGCTGTGGACTGAGTCATAAGAGCCATGATAATCCTTTCCCTGTAAGCTGGAGCGCGTGGCCAGCTCCTTCGCAGGGACTGTGCAAACGCCGAGATCCCTGGAGGGCAGGGGCTGTGTTTTGAGGCCCTGGAGTTGCTTGCTCAGCTGTGGGCTGAAGGGGAGCAGAGCAGTGCTGAAGGTGAGCAAAGGGCAGCCTGTCCCAGTTTGCAGGGCTGCGGCGAGTTCAAAGCCACCAGCAAAATCCCCGACCAGAGCATCAGCACCTCCCCGTTATCCCAGAGACTTTGATGAGCTCACAGCCCAGCCACCGAGTTCCAGGCTAATTCCCAGACAGACAGGCTCTGAGGAGGCATTTAATTGGAAACGATATTCACTGCAGAGAGCGGAATGTGGTGTTTGATAAGAAAAATCACAACCGAGGGCAGAGCCACGCTGGGAAGGCACCGGAGCCTGAGGATCCCACCAGGGCTGGGGGAAGCTCCCAGAGCTTTTCATGCTGCTCCTGCATGATCAACAGCTCTGTGGGATAATAACAACAACCTCTCCAAGTTTCTCCCGAAACCATGCCACTCAAAATCTTGTTTTTCCTTGGCTTGGACTAGTCCAGCCTCAAAATACAGCCCATATTGTCTGTCTTTGTTGTGAGCTTCTCCATGGACCAATTCTCAATTGTTCAGCAATGAACAAGTCAGTAAATTAAACTATTCAGGAGGGCTCTGATTTGGTAGAGTCTGTGTCTGTCTCCCTCATTGCAGAAGCACTGATTTGACTAAAGGCGACTCTTTTCACCCAAACAATGCCTGACTGTCACATTTGCTCTCAGTGAGGGTGACTTCATTGTCTGGGTGGACCTTTTAGCAGAGCAGTATTCGGAGCAGGATGAGATTGTCCATAGCATTTGAATCTAAAATTCCCCAACTTCTGGGAGAAACAGAAGAAAAGTGACTTTCTATGCAATTTTCAACTTAACCGATCTTGCCTGATTTAACAAGTACATTTAGCACTGATTGACATGCAGAAATTATTCCTTCAGCAGCAGATCTGGAGGCTAATTAAAACTCATTGTACTATATTAAGGGATGAATTCTGATCTGTGCAAGCAGTGTAAACTTTTCCTGATTCCAGCAATGATTTTCCTGTTTCACTGGGTCCGGTTCATGGGGGTTGTAGGGGATGGTCAGAGCTGGGCTGGCTCTGGGCTGAGCTCCCATCTGGGAGCATCCCACTGACGTCAAACAAAATCTGTGGGGTAAGCTGGAGAATTGGGCCCATATTTTCATGCAAATGTAATACATTCATGTTACTTAATGCCTATTTATAATAAATCCAGAACTTAATTCTACTTAACCCGTCTTTAGTGTTTGACACATGAAATCGGTGAGTCAGAGTGCTATATATGGAACTGTCAAAACTTTCTTTTTTCCCTCCTCTAAAAGCCTGGATTAAATCATAATCAAACTCCCGTCAGCCCCAGCAGCAGTGCTGGGACGAGCAGGAAGATGCTGACAACTGCTAAGGCAGCTGGTGGTGGGGAAAGATCTTCTCAGGCAACAAATTGATGGCTAAAACCTCAGAGAAAAGGTTCTGAATGCAGACACACACCACATCCACAAAGCCAGGATGGTTTTGATTGGAAGGAATCTTAAAGCTCATCCAGTTCCACCGTCCAACCTGACCTCGGACGCTTTCAGGGACGGGGCAGCCACAGCTTCTCTGGGCAGCCTGTGGCAGTGCTTCAACACCCACTGAGTAAATAATTGCCTAACATCCAATTGAACCTCTCCTCTTTTAGTTTAATATCATTCCCCCTTGTCCTTGCCCATCTAAATGTTGTACTGTGGACCTGGTGGAATCCCTTGGCCTCATGGTGTCACCTTACCAAGGCCTGGCTTGTGAATGGTGTCCCATGAGCACATTTTCTAGCCAGTTTGGTTTTTTGGGTTTTTTTCCCCCTCTGATGAATGTTATCTTCACTTGTGCATGAATCAGCTTTCAACAGGCAAGACCACTTTCGGCCCAAAACCATCACAAGCCCATTGAGAGTTGTAGACCTGGAGCTTTTTGCAACTGGCTTGAGTTTTGCTCTGTGTTTCTGAGAGAAAAGGTTTCATTTCAAATATACACCACCTACTCCTCAAATGCTGAGCTGTTCTCTCCCTGCACAGTATCACTTCTTCCAGCCTGTCTTTCCTGGATGGGGTGAAGACCTCTCTGTACATACAAATAACTTAAAAGTTTTCAGGGTACTTGGTAGAAGTAAGTGGAGAGGAAGCTGTTGGCTGCCTCCTCGATCACAGCTGTAATTTCTCCACACTCCAAGAGGAAATTGTCATCATAATTTCCTGCAGATGGTTTTCTCCTGAATTGCTGACACCAAGTGAAATGTGATTTCCAGCAGTGAACTCTCTCCTCTGTGGCTTTCCTGGGTATTATTTCAAGCGCCGCTTTAGAAGCGAGCGGCCCAAGCTTTGACTTTAGGAAAGTAAAACTCTCCCACAGCAGGCTCCACCACTCCAGCAGAGCTAAATAACGTGGATTTCATCTGTCTGTGCTGACTCCCAGCCACCTTTGGCTGCAGCAGGTACTCCGTGCTGAATTACTGCTCAAAGGCTGCTTCCACAGGGCTGGAATGCAGGAGGAAAAGAGCCGAGGATGTGCTGAAAGCACAGAAAGAAGAGACCTCCAAATATTTCACTGGCTTAAGGTCAAACCTGGCACGTAACGAGCACACAGACGCTGTGGGATGATTTTAGCTAAAGCAAAGAACAGGGACTCGAGGACAGAGCCATCGCAGATGTCGCTGTCACACCAGGCCGTGTCTGACCTGGAGCAGGGTTCTCTGTGCCAGCGTGGACTGGTGAGGCCCTGGCATGGGCTGCCCAGAAAAGCTGGGGCTGCCCCATCCCTGGAAGTGCCCAGGCTGGGCAGGGCTTGCAGCTACCTGGGACAGTGGGAGGTGTCCCTGCCCATGGCAGGGTTGATCTTTAAGGTCCCTTCCAACACAAATCATTCTGGAATTCCATGATTCTATGACTTTTTTCTTTTAGCTGTGGCTTGGGCAAAACAGCACTCAGGGGGTGCTGCTGACCCCCCCAGCAGTTTTGGAGGCTTCACACCCAAGCAGGAGGCAGGGCTTTGCTCCAGGCTGGGAAATGCAATGCCCCAGCTCTCCAAGTCTGGCAGAGTGCTTGGCCGAGGTTGAGCCGAGCTATTAAATTCCCACCATGACCTCCCATATCCCATTCTCTCCCAGGGAAGTCTGCTGGCAAATCCAGATGCTGTGCTGGAAACCCTCCATGCCAGAGTGAGCCGGGGAGCACTGGGAGGGTGGTTTGTGGCTGAGGAAGCAGTACAGATGGAGGCAGGAAGGAAATTCCCTTCTCCAGGTACTCCAGTGGCTCCACATCAGCTCTGGGCAGAGCTGGGCAGGGCAGGAGATCACAGCAGGTGCAGCCTGGTTTAGAAGAGCTATTTCCAATTAATCATTCCTGATTACAGTCCTGTGCAAGGCTCGTGGTCAGGACTAAGAATACCTTATTAGTTGAAGACACTTGGCAAGTGGCTTAAGGCAACTGAGGATTTGCCTATATAAGATCACTCAGGGAAACTGTTCCGAATTAACATTTAAAGGCAATTAATTGCTGTATGGGTGTTCCACACCATCTGCAACCCATTCTTTTCTTCTCCAAATCAAGTGAAGGACACTTGATCTCCTTGATCTCTGGGTTAAGCACAGGAGGAAAGCATCCTGGGGAACCGACAAGCCCCACAAAAAGAAGCACAACTGAAACAAATCCTCCTGGAGGAATCTCACCCCAGGCCCAACCTGCTGTGGGGATGTTGATATGGACAGTTCCAGAGCTTCCTGTCTCCTCAGTTTTGGCTTTATGGGAGAAGTCTGTGCGCTCTTGTTCCCTTCCAACGGCACTCACAGAGCGCTGGGAAGAAACCGAGTGCACCAACTGCTCTGCTCCAGCTCAGTGACGTTAATGCCTGATTAAGTAGGTGACGATATCAGACAGTAAATGCTCGGCCAGGCACAGGCAGAGGACCCAGGGTGGATCAGAGTGGCCCTGCCCAAGATTAGCCCGGCGGTTGGAGCAGAAAGCCAAGGACAGGGCAGCCAGCAGGTCCATGGGATGAGGCAGAGCAAAAAGCTCCCTGGAGAGGACTCAGCCCAGCAAAACCACTCAGAGCCTTTTTTGTTTGATTTAGGACATGCCTCCTTGTAATTAGCCCGGCTTGGCCCCGCCGTTTTTCTGAAGCAGGATTTCAGACCTGCTCAGGCCAGGAATAGCCGCTTTCCCAGGCTGCTGCCGGCACCACAGCCCTGCTCTGGAGCAGGAACAGATTGTTCTGAACAGTCTGGTCCATTTGCCATTCCTCCAAGCTGGCTGGGTTTGCTGTTTATTGCCACTCACTCAGCAACTGATCTTTTGCAAGATCCCAGCTATCAGTGCCTCCCCTCCCGTCTGCCGCTGCTCACGACTCTTGAGGTTAGTCCAAGGCTTTACAAGAGACATCAGCTGATTTTTGTAATAGTTGTTACTCAAGAGTTCATTTAAATTAAAGCTTCAGCAAAGAAAATCCCAAGGGCTTGGGCTGCATGTTTCTCTTAGCGTAAATTTGAAGCAGCTTCCAAGGAAATGCAGAGGTGACATGAAGCAAAGCTGGGTTCTAATGAATCCTCCCGGGTGTTTTCCCACGTTTCTGGGACTCGTTCAAAAGGGAGCTGCACAGCTTAGAAATGGATTG
This sequence comes from Regulus satrapa, assembly GCA_013396955.1. NCBI lineage: Eukaryota > Metazoa > Chordata > Aves > Passeriformes > Regulidae > Regulus > Regulus satrapa. The sequence continues at coordinate 76,709 of VWZN01008683.1, forward strand.
GAAAAGGGAGCCTGTTTCTAACCCTGCTCCTGAAGGAGATTTGCCACGGGTTAGATGTGCAAAGAAGTCACTCCCGGGAGCATCCTGTCCCACCAGCCGCCAGTGGTCCCTGCTTTTGCCTCTTGTACCTTCCCAGGCAGCTGGGGGCAGGCTGGGGAAGCCCAGGAGCACTGGGCTGCCCGGGGCAGAGGGAAACAGGGATGCAGCCATTGCCTGCTCACTGCTCAGAGGGAGGAGAGGAGCAGGAGGCGGCAGAGCTGCGCCAGTTGCTTGGCAACTCCCTTGCAAATCTCCATCCTGTCAGAAAACATTTTTTCCAGTGATTTGGATGGGTTTTCACAGGCGCAGGATCGGGTTTGGATGATCAGGGGGTTTTAAGAAACCCCACGTTGTAGCTGGAGGGGCCACGCACCCGCTTTGACCAGAAGCTGGACAAGGCTGGTCCCAGCTCAGTCTTTGTGTCTCTCCATCATTACAGGAGCAAGGCTGTGGTGGCATCACCCTCCAGCAAGGCTTTGCCCTGACATCCCATGCCTCAGCTGTCCCTCAGTCCATACCTGGCTTCCTTTAGGCTCCCAAACTCAGTGGTCAAACCTGACCTAGAAATCCATCTAGCTCTCCTGGGTAGTTACTGTGGTCCTCACTTTGTGTGCAGAGAGGAAGGAGAAGGAAGATGGGCCAGGTTGTTCCCAGCTTTTGATGGAGAGCAAGCAAAGCAGAACACTGAGGACCATGCTGGATTTGGTAGTGGAATTAAAATTAAAAAAAAAAAAAAAATCAAAACAGCCCCAAATCCCTGCCAAGAAGGCTGGATCTTGTCACAGGCAGCATCTCTGCGCATCTCTAATTGCTCTACTCCCACTTGCATTTCCCATGGGACATGCTCCTGGCTTTGTCACCTTCAAGCTGAAGAGCCAGTGAGGTGGCAGCATGTCCTGCAGGAGCCCAGTGTCACCATCAACATTACCATCAACCAAGAGAGGAAGGATGAGCCACCCAAAACCCCCTCTGCACTTCAGCATGAGCCCATTTGTGAGGCAGCTCATTCTTCTGCTCAGAGCTAATGAAGGGGGAATTTCCTCAAGGGTAATAAAATGGTCTCAGCCTGAAAAGGCTTTTCTCTTCTGGATTTTTTGGTTGGGAACAGCGGCTGGAATTTTCCTCTCGGCTATGCTGACACAACCCCTTCTCCTCCAGTGTGGGAGGGGAATTTGGCCTGCTGATATTCTATGCCAAGTTTAGATCGGGATAATGATATACTATTCGGGTTTCTATAGATTCTCAGGTCACTTTGAAAACATGAATTAATCCTGACAACGCAGCTGCGGGGAAATGGAGGTTTCGTTGTCCCTGATTGAAGGAGAGGGAAACCGAGACCTGGGGAGTACATGGGTTTTTGTGAGGTTGCAGAGAAAGCAAGCGACGGAGGCTGGGAGCAAACCCAGGGTCCCGAAAGCCTTTCCGCTCCTCGCTGCGCTGCAGAGCCTCCTTCCCACACAAACCCGTTCTGGAGCATCGTTTTACACCAGCCCAAAATGTAACTCCCTTTTTATATTTAGCTCCCAGGTTCTGTAAAGGGACGTTATGTAACAGACCTCAAGTGTGGCATTTTATAATTTACCAGCTCAACTTGTGCTGCTTCTAGAAAGCCGCCTGTGCGCTGTATTCCCCGGCTGAGCGCAGAGCCCTCGCCCATCTCCTCCTGAGCTGGCAAAATATCCCACTGGGCACCCATCTGTGGTTTTAAAGCACCGTGGTGTGCTGTCCCCATGGCCCCAGCCAGCCAGGCTGTCTCCCAAGCAATTAGTGCTTGCCAGCTCCATTTGTGTGCTTGAGTTCTCTGCCCCTGCAAGAGAAAGGGAGGAGAACGTGCTGCTCTCGGAGGGCAGACAGAGCCCTTGCTGGTGGAAAATCTTTTGGGTTGCAGGATGGTTTGCCAGGCTCTGAAATCCCAGTGGAAGGTGGGAGGGCACACAGGGCACCTCTGCCCAGCTGGTCCCATCCACACGTCCATCCACCTGTCCATCCATGCCTGCAGTGAAAATGGATGTCCCCAAATCTGGGAGTGAGTGAGGGTGAGGCAGCCAGCAGCCAGCAGCACGTGGTGATGCTCTGCCTCCTCACAGTCCCTGTATCCCTGATGCTCTGGCAGCAAGAATCCTCCCTGGACACAGCTGTTCCTGCCAGGGGACAGGAATCTACCTTGGCAGGGAGCAGAGCAGGCAAACACCAAACCACATCTGCACTGGCAGCCCGCAGACTCCTGCTCCATCCGTGTGCTGAAGCTTCTCAGTGCTCCGAACATCTCTTGGCTGTTTGGAAATCTGGGGTGTAAGGAGGGAAACACCAGGGCAGCGTTTTCTAGGAGCCATGCAGCCAGGGAGGCTGCAGAGATGCACTGCAGGTGAAGCACCGTTGCAGGGCTGACACCTCCAAGGTGAGCTCTGCTGGCAGGACAAACACGACTGACAGCGTTCCTGGCTTCAATCCTTGCCTGCAGGCAGAGGAGAGGAGACACGTTAAGGAATATTTGCTGAAGTGGCAAAACCCCCTGGCTCATCCCATCTCACCCCTCGGCCCCTCTGCTGCTCCTGGGACAAGGCAGCAGCAGCCCTGGGTGGGCAGGTGGATGGACAGACAGCCCTGCTGCGACCACCTCCGAGCCAGGAGAACAAAGTTGATCCCTCACTCATTTCAGCTGAGCTGAGCAATAACGTGGAATGGCCTTAAATCCTCCCTGTGCCTTTCCCAAGTCATTATTTCTATAATGATAGATATATAGACCAGAGCTCCCTGGAAGTTTTGCCATGAGCTTGGGTGCCTGGTGCTGATGAGCAGCAAGAGCTCATCCAGCTGCTCACTCTCCTCTCCCTCCAAAAGCCAAGCACTTGACTCCCAGATTATTTTAACCCTCAACATCTGCAATAAGCAGCAGAAAGGACTTGACAGAGATAGAAGAGGAAACGACCAGAAACTTCAAATCCTGAGCTGAAAAACACTTTTACTAAAAATACACGTCCAGCCTGTTTCAGCACATGAGGCTGTCCCCGCCCTGGAGTTTCAGTCACATCTCTGAACATCATCATCAAACAAGCGAAACAGAAGAGCATTAATTAATCAAGCAGTTGATGGCACAGCATTTAAAGGCCGTGCAAGAACCAGGAGCAGCGAGTGGAGGATTTAAAACATGGGCTTTGTGCTCCTGCTGCAGCCCAGCAGAGCCAGGGACAACCCTCAGCCTGAAGGGCACTTCCAGAGCAGGATCAGTGGCAGCACAGGGTTGTGTTCACCCAACCTGGGCAGACATGACAATCTCCCTATTAATCAGAGCACAATAAAAACCACCAAACAGGAACGAGCTCCCAGAGTGGCCGAGCTCCCAACCACACAAGTATCGAGTACAGAGAGTGTTCTCCTTATTCCCGGACTTCATCCCTGGGGTTTCCAATGTCTCCTTGAAGCCCTGCTTTGAAGCCCTGCTTTGAAGCCCCAGGGAATTCAGCAGCAGTACCCACAGTTTCACCAAGTGACTCACACCTCTTCACCTTTAGATTTTATTTCCTCCCTGCTCCCTGCTTTCTCATGCAAATGTTACTCTGCCAAGGTGCTGCGGCTCCCGGAGAACTTCTGGCATCGCCTGCTGCTGCTGGAAGGAGGGAGCCTGGATGAGACTGAGCAGGTCCCTTCACTAGCTGGGGCTGGGAAGAGAGGCACTGCAATGTGCACACTTGATAGTAAATAAATGCATTTTAAAAACCGAATTTAATATTGAAAAAAAATTAAATTAATTAAAATGTGTCTGCCGTCAAGCAGAAAAGAGCTGCTGCCCTGTACCACCTCCTTCTTCACAGCCAGCAGCCAGGACCAGAGAACCCACTCACAGCACAGGGGACAGCGGGCAGTGTGGGAGGAGGACACCCAGGTCTGGAAAATGTCATTGGAGTGACCAAAATTTTAAAAGGTGCAGGAAGAAAGAGGGCAGAGGCCATGGTGGCTGCTTGCTTTGTTTTAACCTGTTGCCCACACTGTTGTGGGAAGAGAAAGAGAGCAGTGAGGAACAAACAGAGAAGTGTGGCTGCCCCATCCCAGGGAATATCCAAGGCTAGGCTGGACAGGGCTTGAAGCTGTCTGGGATAGTGGAAGGTGTCCCTGTCCACGGCAGGAATGAGAGGAGCTTTAAGTTCCCTTCCAACTCAAACCATCGTGGGATTCTGTGGCTGGCAGAAGTCTGTGCCGTGCCAGGACCATCCCTATGGGCCACGACTGAAGGCATCTCATCACCAGGGCAGGTTCCACAGTATCCAGGACTTGCCTCTCCCAGGGTCCTCAAGCCACCCCAGAGCTCCTGCACAGACCCCAGGGATGAGCAGGTTTTGGGGGTCAGCTCCCAGCTTGTGCCCAGCTCTATCCTCAGCAGTTGCCCCCATATCACTGGCCCTGGCACATGCCGTGGATTTCCTCCCTCGGCTGGGGAAGGGCAGCGACCTTGCCACAACTTCTGCCTCGTGTGTGCCAAATCACAGCTATAAAAGGGAGAAAAGTTCAGCTGAAAAATACAGCTCACCTTTTTATAGAAGAATATGGTATCTGATACATTGCCGTTGAAACCCTTCCAAAAAGCCAGGTGGGACTTTTTCTTTCTCTCTCT
>VWZN01008683.1:88294-106494 GCA_013396955.1 Regulus satrapa
TTTTGTAGCCAAGCTGTAGCTACATATAGACTAAAATAACAGAAACGTGAAACAAAGTATCGAGATGCTTTTGGACGAGGAGGTTAATTCCTTCATCCCCGAAGACTTGAGAGCGGTGTATGTTTGTTTCTTGAAGGATTTGCAGGTGCAGAGCCACGTGTCTGACTGAAGGCGCTCTGGCGCTGAGGGGCTGCTCGGGACACGTTGCCTCCACCCGTGAGGCAGAGGTGGCTCAGCGTGAGGGGAAGGACATGAGGGCTGTGCTCCCCCAGCCCTAAAGTGGGGTGAACAGCCCCAAAATCCCCCCTGAAGCCGCCACCGCCCTCACATGTGGGTGTGTGGGGCCACGACTGCAGTGAGGGCACCAGGTGAGGGCCATGGCGGCCCCTTCCTGTTCCCTGCAGACCCCAGTCTGCAGGAACCCTACAAGGTACAGAGATTTCTCCACAAAAAAGAGTGATCAGACGTTGAAACGCGCTGCACAGGGAAGCGGTGGAGCCCCTGTGCCTGGAAGCGCTCGTGGAATGACTGAAACTGGCACTTGGGTGCCACGGTCCAGGTGACATAGTGATGTTCGGTTATAGGCTGGACTGGACCATCTCGGAGGTCTTTTCCAGCCTAATGGATTCCNATGGAGGGGCCAGAGGTGCTTTGTCTTCCTGGGGTCGCCGCCTCCCCGCCTGGCTCGGCCCCGCTGCCCCAACTTTCCCCTCAGCCCCGTGTGCTTCCGAGGCGTTTCTGGTGCAATGCTGGGACCAGCCGGCTGCTCCCCTTCGGTTCTGAGGGGGGGGATGCTTAATCTGGCCGTATGTACGAATGAGGGGATGCTCAAAATCAGTCGCATGTTTGTAGTAAGGTCTTAGAAAAAGCCCGGGGTGTCTTCTTGCCTTTCACGCATACACACGGGATCAGGGCATGGCTGGGTAGTCGTGGGGCTCTGGAAATAAGACTCAGCGTGGTTAAAGAGTGTTGGAGGCAGCTTTTGAGCAAGTCGGGAGGAGACTGTCGTGGGTTTCAGTGGATNACAGGGAAGCGGTGGAGCCCCTGTGCCTGGAAGCGCTCGTGGAATGACTGAAACTGGCACTTGGGTGCCACGGTCCAGGTGACATAGTGATGTTCGGTTATAGGCTGGACTGGACCATCTCGGAGGTCTTTTCCAGCCTAATGGATTCCGGGATTCTGTGACCTCCACCACCGGTTCCGCCGCTCTGCGACTGTCGCGACACCGGGAGGCGGCACCGCCGCACTATTTCCCGTCCGGGGAGCAGCGGAAGGATCCCGCGGGCGGCTACGCGCCTTTCCCTTCGGCCTATAAAGGGTTTTCGACGGGCCGCGTCGCGCTCGCGGTATCCGTGCGCCAGGCGAGCCCGCTGAGGGGACGGCGGCCATTTTGTTCAGTGCTGGCTCTGTGCTGAGGGGGCGNCCCGGGGTGTCTTCTTGCCTTTCACGCATACACACGGGATCAGGGCATGGCTGGGTAGTCGTGGGGCTCTGGAAATAAGACTCAGCGTGGTTAAAGAGTGTTGGAGGCAGCTTTTGAGCAAGTCGGGAGGAGACTGTCGTGGGTTTCAGTGGATGCTGGGTTTAGCTTTGATTAGCTGCTCGCATTAAAGCTGCCACAGGATTTTGGCTCTTAATTCATAACATATGGTGGGTTTTTTAGGTGTGAATAGAGGGTTGGGGTTTGGTGTTTCAGACGGTCTGAAAAAGGGCTTATTGTGTGCTATTGTTGGTGCTTTGGGATGGAAAAGAGTTGCCCGAGAGTTTGGAAATCCAAGGAAAACCTGGAAGTTGCAAGGGGTGTCTCCAGCATCATCCCTTCCCTCGCAGGGATTAGCACTGGACTGGGATTTACTGATTTTAGGGCAAAAGACTGAAAAGTTGCCAGCGACGAATTCTCTTCCAGGCATCAAGGAAAACCATAAGTATGCAGAGAAGGAAGCTCTCCTGATCCAGCCTCACTTCACGTGTGTCAGGGCAGGCATCTCATCTGGAGCCACTCTTGAAAAGCTTGCTCAGGGGTTTAACTTGATTCCATTTGGCACAAAGTCGGCTGAGATGTTGCTGAGAAAAATGGTGAAGAAATGTCTTTTCTTACACGCTTTCCTTCTTACAGGATTTTGCTTGTGTAATGCTTGCATAGCAAAAGGTCAGGCGGGGGAACAGAAATTCTACTCTACAAATCAATTGGAGTTAAAAAAAATCCTGTAGATGAATTATGGGATTATTGAATAAGTAAAAGTAAATGGGGTTTTTCCTCTGATCCCGTTTGGGTTTTTGCCTGTTACCAATTTAAACCGCCCTGGTTTCAATTATTTAAAGACTTCCCTTCATAAAGTTAGACCAGGATTTTCCTGAAAATCCAGTAGTACGGCTTGTAAATGTCAGCTCTCGTATGTCATATGTTCGGTGACATATTAATACATGCTCACTTGAACTGCACATCTTACTTATAGCTCTTCCTGATTTCCCTCAGTGTAACCAATGCAGTATTTTCAAAGTGTCCATTTTAATTTTTAAAAGCACGGATTAGACCTTTCCTAGAAAGAAACGCCGGTGGTTTCTCTGGTTCAAGATTTAAAAAGTAATAAAATGCACTGTGTCAGCGTGTTCTGCTCTTGCTCCGTTGATATCACCATTAGATGGCTGGAGCAGATAAGAGTTCATAAATCAGCCCTCAGAAGGTTTACTGACATCTTTTAAGAGGTGCTTCATGCAATTACAGACTTCACCTGAGGTTGCATCAGCTGCCAAAACTTAATTTTATTTTTTTTTTGCCTTTATTAATACTGCAGCTGGGATTTTTGAATTCCTCGAGGCGATGATTGCCTTTCAAAATTTAAAACAATTACTGCTGTTAGTAACCCGTGCTAGTGCTTTATTTGATTATTAAACATCTGTTCTAAATGTCTTTGCCAGACAGAGTAATGACTGACCTTTGTGTCATCTCTATACTTTTCTTTTTTTCCCCCCCTATAACGTTGCTGCGTTTCAGCACAAACTGCATTTTAGATTTCAATCCAATCCTTGTGTTTCGAGTGCGCTTCTGGTAGAACAAGTGCACGATGTTATTATTTACAGCAATAAGAGCTCCGTGTCAGTACCCCTTCAGACAAGGCTGTGCACAGATTAAAACCACGCTGCTTTCCATAAACACTCCAAAATCTGCTTTAACAATCGCCTCGCCAACTGAATTGCCCAAATCCCCGTGCGAGCTGTGATTTCAGAGCAATTTGGAATTTCATGAGAGCTCTCTTTAAACTTGAAATGCTTACACGTTTTTATAGCAGTTAACTTGAGGTGATTTTGCTGCTGAAGAGGATGAGCAGGGGGCTCAGCCCTTTCTGAAGGTAACAAACCCCAGCACTGAGGAGATTTTGGATGAAATTCTGGAAATCAGGGAGCAGATCCAGCCAGGAATTTGTTTTATCACGTGCCTTAGCCTTGCCCTGTTGGAAGAAGCAGTGAATCGAGTCTAATGATTGAGGTAAAGTGAAGGGTGAATAATAAATTACTCTTGCTTTTGTCCTTAGTACAGGATATTAATAATGTATTTGGGAGGGATTTGAGTTGCTTTCTATCCTGACTCCTCTGCTCAACTGACATTATTCCTACTTTTCCCCCAAATAATGATGTTCTCCAGCCCACATTAGGCTATTTAAGTGAAATTGTTAGCTTATTCTTTAAAAGGCCTGGAAATTATATACTTCAGCTTCTCATTTTAAGGTAAATATTTGAAGAGCCTTCCTTGCTCTGAATGTTTATAGTACAGAACCATTTGGCTTTGAAATGTCACAAAACCCCATCTTGCAGTAGCATTGTTCTTAACATTCAGGAAAACCTTGAAAATCCTATTTTATTTTTTTTTTCTGTAATTGAATTCCTATTTTCTCCCTTCTTTACTGATGAGGGTTGTGTCCTGCTAGGAGCAATTTCCTGAGTACAGCTTGTGTGACTTTATGACTTTGGTAATATCCGCAAGGATAAGACTCCCAAAGTGTAGCAGTAAGTAACAGTATCCTGCACTGAATATTAAAATGTTTTTAAATATCCCTGCTATTGGATAAATTGATGGAATTCATTCACCTTCCTCAGGAATAAGAGGGGTCAACCATGAGAGCAAAGGATGCTCCTTCCAGCAGGGGTACTGAAGGCAGCAACTGCGCTCTGTGTGCTCAGTCAAAAATGCTAAAAAACCTCCTTGTAAGAGCAAAAAAAATCCGTGGCACCTGTATGGTCTTGGAAAGGGCTCCAGGAAATGGCAGAATTCCTGCTCGCCTCGGTAAAGAATGAGTGACAAATCCCGAGAGTCGCCGAGCGCGAGCGTGGCTTCCTTTCTGTGCCGTGTCCCGTGGGCTTCCTCTGCCTCCAGCCCCTGATCCATTTCCTCCATCTCTGCGCTGGCAGCTTCTCCAGAGCAGCTTTGGAGCTCCCGGTCCCCTGGTCAGAATCGGGCACTGAAGAGTATCAGACTTACCACGGGAACAGTAAATAACAATTTAAAATAACAATTTCAACACACCTACGTGACCCGAGCTGTGTTCCTGCAAATCCCTCCTGTGCTGCAGCCTCTGCAGGCACTGTCAAAATTTGAACCATGAATGGAGGCTACTTTGGATAAATCCACGCAAGGCTGGAATGCTGGTAGCCATTCTGGAAGCTGGAATCCTGGCTAGTGCACTAAAATCAGCAAAAAGACTCTTAAATCCTTAAACATTTCTGTTTATACACCCACAGATTTCTATTCCCAGTAAAGCCTGTTGTAGAGATGTCAAGGAGATATTCTCTCTTAATTTGCTTTAAATGGGGAAAGATTATCATCTACTTATTAAAAATAGTTGATCTAAAGAGCATGGATAAGATTTTGCTCACCATAGAGAAGATATTTTCTCCCGAATGCAGTCCTCTAATTTTATTTTTATTTTTCACCTTTCTGTTAAATCCAGCATCAGTTGGGTCTGCGGGGTTATTCGCCCTTTAGCTTCACACACTGGGGTAAGAGTGATTCTCAGAGCTGTTCATCTGAAATGTCACATTCACTCCTGGATGAGCTGGATGAAGTTTCTCACGGACAGGCAACACTTTTTGACCTCAAACCCTATCGTTTTCCCTAATTTGTGTAGCTTGATGCTAATTGTTTCTTGCTGTGGTGCAGCACTTTCTAAGAGTGGGAAATAGAAACTCTTAATTCCAAGGACTAGCATTAGATTTGAAGCCGTGGACTGAAATAAGTCTGTTAAATTCTGTGCCTGTTGCCCGTCAGTGAAGTGGAGGAATTTCTCCCCCGTGTTTGTGAGAACCTGTTGCTCCTCACCTGTCTGCAGTGTGGAAATAATGTTACAAGATGAAAAACTTGTAGTGGTGCAGAATCTTCCATTTGATAACGCCGCTGTGAACTTTTGACATACTAGAAAGCAGAAGAGAACTTTTTAAAGCCTTGCACACTGAGGAGATGCTTTTCCATTTCAGTTTTGAATTGGAAGCAATCTGATCAAAGCTGGTAGTGCCTGCAGTAAAGTAAAACCTTTTTTACATCAACCACTTTCAAGTTATTTATTCCCTTTGTGCCTGTGGTGCAAAACCGACTGTGAAACTGTCATCGGGAACTGCTAAAAACTACATTAAAACCAACCTGCAGTATTTTTGGAAATGTCACTATGCTCGCAGACATCTGAACGTAAAACATGGTGAAACTGAGAGACTTGTTTAATAAGCCAGAAAAATGAACTGACCTGCAGATAGGACTATTTTTCTCAAACCGTTTTCTGTAGGAGAACTTGATGCTCACACTTCCATTGACAGGATTTCAGCTGCTTCTTTTCATGCAATCCTGAATGGAAACGAGGTGTTTGGATCGCTGCAGTTTTCGGGCGTTTTTGAACTTCCTGCTATTTTGGAACACTTCTCTGAGTCTCTGTCCCTTTCACATTACCCTCGGCTGACGTCAGGCGCCGCGCGGCGCCGCAGCCAGGGTTGGGAAACGCTCAGGGCGGGTTGGCAGGTGGGAGTCTCTTGTACTCTGCCCGCATATGGGCTCGGGCTGTTGTGGATTCTGGATTCCCCCCAGCTCCTGACCCATTTATCCCTCGCAGGGAATTGGAGAATAGCTCTCAACGTCAGGCAGTGCTCGCCGCCAGCTGCAGCTCCACTTTGTACTCGCTTCCACAATGACTTGAGGGGTGCCTCAAGTTGGTGCTCTTCTTCCTTTCCCCCTCTGCTGGGCACCTGTCACACGGCACTGTTTAGAAAACACTCCTTTTCCAGTTGGTATCTTGTTCTTTCCATGGGATTCTCCCTGTCTTGGAAATCAAGGATAATTTTAAAGTGCACCTTGTGTTCAGAGCAGTACCTCTGGAAAGACCATCCAGGCTCCAGAGAGGGATTTTTTTTTTTTTCTGTAATCGTTTCTATCTAGTGGAGAGCTTATATTTTCACAACTTCTCATATTTGTACAGTGAGAAAGATTTTACCTGTTAGAAGACTGCCCAGACTGGAGACTGAAATTCAGGCCCTAGTGAAATTATTTCTTTACCTGTTAGAAGACTGCCCAGACTGGAGACTGAAATTCAGGCCCTAGTGAAATTATTTCTAAGAACAGGAGCATCTCTGCCTAAAGAGGGTGGGAAGGTTTTGCTGGCTGGAAATGCTGCAGCAGTGTGTTCAGCCACAAATAAAATACCGCTTGCAATGAGCTGACTTTTTTCCCCAAATGATTAATCTTTAGCTTGTTCCGCTGTCAGTTCCAAGCTGTCATTTCTGAGAGGTTATTTTTCATGCATGGAAAGGGCAAATGTGCCTGTACAGAACTATCGAGCTGCTCTTTTGACTCCATGACCAAGCTGTCAATTAGTATTATACTGTCTGATCTCCACAAGCTGCCTTCTTTTAGTGCAAAGCAGAGCAACAAACTGCAAGCACAACATACTTTTCATCGTGTATTATTTCGGCCTTTCTTAGAAGGGCTAAGTAACTTGAAGACCCAGAGAAACCTTTTAAGAAGTCATTAAGACTGAATATCCTGCATTTCTGTGCCAGCTCTTTCTTTCATCGCGGATGAGAAAATCCTTGCACTAAAAATACAGATTCCTCAAACCAAGATGTGCTTCTGATTCTTCTGAAGCCAAATCCAAGTTTGTTTTCCCGACTTTTCAGGACAGGGGGTGAATGTCACAAGAAATGGAACACACTGGTCTCCTCTGTGTGGGTTCCATGCAGGACAAAGCAGTGAACACGTCACTGGCAGGCAGAGCTCAAGGAAATTTTGTTGTTCTTTCCTCCGTGGCGTCTGTCCTCGTGAGTTTGGGAAGTGCAGCAAAGCAACATTTCATTTCCTCAAGGTTTTACACAGCCATGGGACTGCAGCTGTGTGAGGATTATCCCAGTTCAATAAAAAAAATCATTGGAAAAACCTAGAAAACCTGTGTCTGAAACAGTGTTCAGATCTTCATTTAATCTTGGGCAAAAATGAATGCACATGCTTTATTCATGAGCTTTAGTGACTCAGTGCATTGCACAGTCTTTATAATATTTTGTACTTTTTAATTTATGGATGTGAAGTACAGGGTTTGGTTTTAGCAATTTCTAAGAAGATCAAATTATGGCAATTTAGATTTTTGGCTTCACAGAAAACTAAATGCAAGCATTTTTTTATTATCTCAAAAAAAAAAAAAGTTAATTGTAAAATCTTTGATTAAATTACCATCAATTTTATATTTACAATTCAGCCTGTTTATCACTTAATTCTAAACATTTCTGTTCTTTATTGCTCCGGGATAGTTGGCATTTTGAGTAACTCGCTCGTTGCTCAGGACTCATTGGAAAATTACTGTATGGATGAAAAAATTACCGCGTGGACAAAAATCCCCCTTCGTGATAAAACCGCTGTGACAAAGATTTAACTGCCATTTACACGCTTCATTACTTCCGAGATTTAAACGAAAGCCACGAAGTGCAGTGGTGAATTCCAGCGAGTGCCGACACGGGGGCAGCGAGGAGCAGGCAGAGCTCGAGAGAGGTCTCTGGGGAAGCTCCCTGCGAGCACACGCTGCCATCCCAGCTCGAGCTTCCTTCCCAGGGTGAGGTTTTGAGGGCGCTGTCAGTGGTTCTGCAGGGCAGGCAGTGAGTGCCGAGGGAAGGATTTCACGGCTCTCACTCCATCTTTATTTCATTCCTGGTCTAAGTGAGGCACACGCTCACTCAACGGTGGTTTTGGTGCTTTCTGTGCTTGATGTGAAAAATTGGAACACTGCTGGTTTTTGTTCTTGCCGTTCCTAAAACTTGCCTCGAGCAGCCCCAGCCTTTCCCTGTGCAGTTCTCACTTGGCTTCAAACAGTGCCCGCAGTGATGGCAGAGATTTGAGTCATCTGGAGCTTTCAGGTTTCTCACTTGGAGGTTAAGCAGTAGCAGAGGAATTAGACAGAAGTGGTGGCTGGCTACTGAGTTACTCAGGGCTTCAGGAAGATAATACTGAGGAGGTTCTTGTGTTTGAAAGGATTCTGGCTTGTTCCTTGCTTTGTCTGCATTTAAAGACCGGGCCTTTTGGGTAAGGGCAGAGATTCTTCAGTCTCAAGAAGAGACAGAGGTGTTGGCAGAGCGTTTCCAGCCATGCCAGCCTCAAGTTCTTGCTGATTTGGCTTTGCTGCAGCTGTGCCAATGGGGGTTGGTTACATTGTAGAAGATGACTCTTCTGGCTTCTCTTACTCTTTTTTTTCCCCCCTTCAGCCTTATCGCTGTTCTATGTTGTCACTGGTTTTGCCCCCAAATAAAAACACAGGTTTCACCAATAATAGCACACTCATCGTTTTTTAAAATGCAGTTTTAACCCTGATCAATGCTGGGTGCAGTTTGGGCCGTAGTTACAGCACTGCTGCTGTAGAAATGTCCTTTGTATTTCTGGTCAGCTGCGGCGGGGCTGTGAAACTCGTTCAGGCCAGGCTGATGTCCTGGCCCAGAGCAGGAAGGAACAAACTCAACGGGGGAGGATTGAAGCAGTGATGGAAGGATGGCAGGGGGAAGTGCTCTGGGGCTGGGAGACCCTGCTCAAAGGCAGCGATGATGGCAGCTGTTTTGTCAACACGAGCCAAAGCTGTTTCCTCACCTTCCAGTAATGGGCAGGGTTTTCTTCCCTGTTCTCCAGCTGCAGTAGAACGGGGCAGCTCGGGATTTACTGCTCCTGTTTAGGTACCGTCCTGGGTGAGGTGATTTGGGAAAGCTGCACATTTGTTGGTGGTTGAGTGGCAGAGCCCTTTGCTGAAGGTCAGACAGCTTTCCAGAGAACATGCACATAACTGCTTCACTAGAAAAGAACATGTCAATAGTCACACTGTCCAAGAGGGGCTTCAGAACTAAATAGAACTAAAGTGATGCTATTTCAAATGTAACGGGGGAAGTGTTGAGCCATGAATTCTGTTAAATGGAATAACACACGAGCGGAACAGAACACACTCCCCTTTCCCTGGCACTGCCATTTCACCCCAGCGCACCAATCCTGCCCTAACCTTCTCATTCAGTGCTGCTCCGGCATTTAGTCAGACTCCTAAAATCACATCAGGGATGTTGCTGGTTCTGGTAACTGACTTCTGACTCCTCCTGACAGTGCGAGGATCAAAACCCGGCAAAAACGTCCAACTTCAAGAGAATGAAATTAGAGGACTGTGCTTGAAATCCAGAGAAATCTTCCTGAGTCAGCCTATTCTACTAGAACTTGAAGCTCCACTGAAAATTTGTGGTGAGTAGTGTGAGTTTTGGTTTGATCTTGGGGGAGATGCCAGGGAAATGCAAACTGAAAGCAGAGAACAAGTGCCAGATGCTACTTTCACTTGGTAACAGTGAAACTAATAAATAATTGTAGCAAAAGACAAAATAAAACCCTGCTGGATATGCAGGGCAGAGGAGTGGAGAAGGGGGTAACGTGTGGGAATTGTATTTGAGACCAAAATAATCCAAACCCAAAAAAGCAACTGGCCCAGTTTCACCAGGCTGGGGGAGAGATTCACAGGAAGTTTTGGAAAGAAGTTATCAAATAAATAATATGTGGCCCAGTGGTGACTCAGCAAGGGGAAACAAGAGGAGCCCCAGTATTTATTTTGCTGTGCAAAGCTGAACAGTGGCTTGACAGTATTTTAAAATCCTGCTGCAAAGGTACATTTCTGTTTCTTGGAATTACTTTCTAGTTTGGTTTCACTGGGTTGCACGCAGCAGTTCTCATTTTGCACACATGTAGATGGACTACTTATGCTAAAAGAATGAAGAATGTCAACATAAAAGCCTCAAGAAATGCACTTTTGAAAGGTTTCAGCAAATAGGTTTTTATCCTACTCTAAAACAGAGGACTTATTTCAATTTGAAGCAGCTCATTCCATATTTATAATATTGGTAGTCTAAAATCACAATTTAGTGTTCTGCTTGTCAGAAACAAGCCCATGGTTTAAACCAAAGGCAGAAATACCAATTTCATTTTTGATGCAGTTTCCCTGCTGGAATTTGAAACACTGGGTGTTTCCAGAAAACACAGTTGGTTTCATGGAATCTTAATTTTGTTTTATGCGTACAAATATTTTTGTGGTGTAGCTACCATTGCATAAATGTCAAAATGTGCTAATTTTATATACATTAACTGCCATTTAAAATACGTTAGGGGCAGTATCTAACTGCAAGCTTTTTTTTTGTTTTTCCTTCTGAAGCATCTTTGATTTGTGCTTTCTCTGGAATCGATCAAAGAATGAAGAGTCACTTAAGTGTCCTGTCTGAATCTCCTTGCAGGTGACATCCATGGACAATATTATGACTTGCTCCGACTCTTTGAATATGGGGGTTTTCCACCAGAAAGCAACTACCTGTTCCTCGGTGATTATGTTGACAGAGGAAAGCAATCTTTAGAAACAATTTGTCTTCTCTTGGCCTACAAAATTAAATACCCGGAGAATTTTTTCCTCCTCCGAGGGAACCATGAATGTGCCAGCATCAATAGAATTTATGGGTTTTATGATGAATGTAAGTACCAGGCGTGTGTGCCTCTGCTGGGGACAGCAGGGTGGCACTGTTGGATGGCTCCTTCCTATCTTGAAATGCCCTCTGTGCCTTTTAGAGAGGGGGTGATTTTATTTAGCACGTTCGTGTTAGCTAACGGTTCTCACTCATCAAACTCATTAAGGGCATCTAATGAGGGACGGGAGAGTTGAACGTGATGGGGATTTCAGAGGTTCACAGACTCTGTGTACAGCTCTCTGATGGGGGCTCTATGTAGACCTTACTCAAACACAACCAGTAATTTTGCTGTGAAGTAGAAGGCAATGTTCCTGTCTCAAGGGATGTGATTTAATCCAGATAATGTAGAGATTGTGCACTGAAGCATGTTGGAACTTGTGTGGTGGGACACACTTGGCTTGCAGATGACAAGATGTGCACTCCGTGTCTTGTTCTCCTCCTGTGAGGAAACAAAGATGTGTGGTATTTCGGAGTTCTCTCAGAGATTAATCACAGGCTTAGTCATATATCACAAATATGTTCAGGGTTCATATCTGGGAGAGTCCCTTTGAAATTCAAAAAACGGTGGCAGTTTCAGTTTTCAGTCCTGTTTCATTTTTCAGTCCCATTTATTTGCTGAAAGTGAGTTCATGTGGCAAAGCAGAATTTTAAAGAAAATCTGCTTTTCAAGAATTGCTCTCTTCCCCTGAAAGAAATGGCAAGATTTTCTGCAACAGATCAAATTCTCCAAGGGATGAAGTTGGGACTGGAGAGCCTCGTGGCGAATGGATGAACAGATTTACGGTGTCCTTTGAAACTGTGCCACACTGAGAGCCCTTTGCCACTGTCTAGTCAGAAAAGCTCAGTTATGGGTAGGCTCTAATGCTGACGTTTTGCAAGTCTCAGTCAAGTTCAGGCATCTATGTCAGCTTGGTTGTGTTTGTGTTAGAAAAGCACACTGACTGGGATTTTCTCCCCAATCTCTTCTAGGTAAGAGGAGATACAATATTAAGCTGTGGAAAACCTTCACAGACTGTTTTAACTGTTTACCAATTGCAGCTATTGTGGATGAGAAAATATTCTGCTGTCACGGGGGTGAGTAGCAGTTCCTTAGGTGATGTTTGAGGAACAGGAAAGCTCAGTCACGGCAGTTTTGTGTTTACGTTGCCGAAGCTTCAGAATGTAGGGATTTTTCTCTGCCTCGGCTCAGGTATGAGGAAGGGTTGGGCTCAGTGAGTGTCTGTTTTGTGAATCACGGAGCTGCTTCGCACACGATGCCCCGCTCTTCCTTTTCCTCCAAAAGGCACCTTTTGGGTTGTGGTCAACAACAACAAACAGCCTCTCCTTTGGAGCAGAGACTCCTCGCAGGGTTTTTAGACCAAGGTGACCCGCAGTGTTTGATACCTGTCCTGAAAACATCAGTTTTCACAGAACCAGAGGGGTTTGGGTAGGAAGGCACCCTTGGATCAGGGAGCAGAATTCCCCCACCACGGGCAGGGACTCCTGTCACTAGGTCAGATTGCTCCGAGCCCTGTATGACCCTGATGGGTTTAATTTTGTAGAAATTGATTTATGCCACACGATGCAGCTTTTTCTGGTCATGAAACACAGATTGTATCTTAAATGTTTTATCACTTGTGAGACATTATAGTTGCCCAGGGACTCACATCAGTGGAAAATGGTATGAGATTGGTTTGATATTTTATTTCATCACAGTGAGCATTCCCTGTGATTCCCGATGTTGATGCCCATTTTATTTAACAGCTCTTTCATCAGACACTTGCAAAATATTAGTGAGATTATTGTAATCCTGTAAAATGTGGAAATGGCTTCGCTTTATCTTCCTTCCAGTAAATCTCTTAGAAAGTGACTTCTGTTCCAAGCTCTTTAGAACAAATGCTGGATTTAAAAAACGTCAGCGAATGTCGCCATTGAGCTACGTAAAATGGCAGCGGTGAATCACTTTGAATCCAAGTTATTTTTGTCCTGGATGAATGTCAGTATTGCAGAGCAAAGCTGGACTGAGCTGGGGCCTGCCTGTGTCTCCCCTGTGAACAGGTTTGTCACCAGACCTGCAGTCCATGGAGCAGATCCGACGAATCATGCGCCCCACGGATGTACCGGACCAGGGCCTCCTGTGTGACCTCCTGTGGTCTGACCCCGACAAGGATGTCTTGGGCTGGGGGGAAAATGACAGAGGAGTGTCCTTCACTTTTGGTGCTGAAGTGGTCGCTAAGTTTCTCCATAAACATGATTTGGATCTCATATGTAGAGCTCATCAGGTATTTTCATTTTGTACATTGAACTGTAGAATAATTTAGGTTTAGGGGACCTGTGTCAGCCCAAGGTGCTGAGGGTCCTGTCCAGCCAAGCTGTGGCTCAATACAAGAATCTGTGAGGTTCTCTGAATGTGTCCCATTGTTCAACAGCCTTTATAATGAACATTTTCATATAAACTCTTGACTCTTGAGCATGGGTTTTCTCAGTGTTAACGGACTCTGTAAAGTTTGAAACTCATGCTTATTAAACACAGCCAGGTTTTCAGCTGCTGCCTCTGGAAAAGTTGCTTTGCACCTTGTCAGGAGGAAGCTGCCCGGACTAACAGCTCTGCTTTTGTCTCTAAAGGTGGTTGAAGATGGATATGAGTTTTTTGCAAAAAGGCAGTTGGTAACTCTCTTTTCTGCCCCAAATTACTGTGGAGAATTTGATAACGCGGGTGCCATGATGAGCGTGGATGAAACACTAATGTGCTCCTTCCAGGTACAGTATCCGAAGATTTTCCCCTCTGTTTGGTGAGGTCACACATTACATTTGTGCCGTTTTCAATCAATGTTTTACTGTTAAATAACGGTAAGACACGTTTCTAATAGATCTTTTCACATGTAGACAGAGCAGTGTTTGCACTCACATCTCCAAAAATGCCATAACCCCGTGCTGGTGTGAGCGGGGGGAGCCTGGAATGCGATCACCCAGGCAAAGCAGTTGGCTGTCAGCTGATCCCAAGGCCCAGAGCAGGGAACACGTTGATTTCCTGGCACAGTGAGGCTTGTCCAGGAGAACCTGTAGTGCCTTTACCACTGAATTACTGTTAGACTGGAAGACAGCTAAAACTTTGCTAAATGACCCCTCTGTCTTTTCAGATTTTGAAACCTGCAGAGAAGAAGAAGCCCAATTCCAGCAGACCAGTAACACCTCCCAGGGGTATGATCACAAAACAAGCCAAGAAATAGTCACTTTGGCACTGCCTTGTTGGGACTTGTATCATAGTCTATAACCTCCATTTTTAAACCTATCATGTGTGCTGTTCAGCTTGCTCAAAATAGATAATGTGTTTGTGGTTTTCCTTTCCATTTGATGAATGCCATTTGCTGGTTGTAACAGCGAATGAAGGACTTTCCTCCCTCCCAGGAAAAGAGTTTGCAAGTCCCCCCCGGTGTCAGTGTTCCAGCTGCACACTCCACAGCATCTCCCCGCCAGCGAGTAACCGCGCGGCTGGCGGGACCTGTACCATGAGTAGTGTAAATCTTGTTCTTTAGGATCTAAAGAGGGCACTCGTGTGCTGTGAGAGTAGAGATTGTTCCTGTCAGCGATTACATACTGTTTATACAAACCACTGTGAACTTTTTTCTTTTTTTTTTTACGTTCTATTTTGTTTGAACGGGATCGAAACGTTTGAAAGGGATTGCAATGTCTTGTCACGTACACGTCGGTTTTATTGCTGTCGACATTAGGAATAACCTTCAACCTTGCCAGCACCACTGGTAGGATGTATATTTAATTCAGACACACGTCCCTCTCCGTATACTTCAAATGACAAAGCCATTATTTTAAGTGTTTATGTCTCTTTCCTGAAGCCAAAGTTCGCTTAGAAACCCGTTTGTACACAACCCCCTTGGCCGAGTTAGCCGGGCTTCCCACCCTCGCCTTCCTCTCGGAGAGAAAAGGAAGCGCTGCCTGGAAATAGCAAACAGAAAGGCTTGTCCGTGCTCAGAGTGAACACGTTTTTGTACAGTTTCCGTCTGTTCCGCTGAGCAGATCCCAGTGCTGAGACAGCAGTCCCGGGGCAGTGACACAAACGGCTCCGGGAGTGACGGAAAATGGCTCTGGATCTGCTAGAAGGGGTTTGTGCATTTCAGCATAAAGACTTTGTTCTACAAAGAAACCTAGAAACTCGCTTGATAAGCCAACCAGAGGTGTTGATCTTGATCACCGGTTTATATAAATCTCTCACAGAACCTTGTTTTTTAAAAACTGTTGATCTTTTTTGAACAGATGACAGTGTACAATACCATGTAGTGAAAATCACTTATTAAATGAGGAAATTGTTAAATCTTCTCGGTGTCAGTTTATCACAACATATACACTACTGCTCGCCAAGGGCGTGACGTAGAGAAATAAATTGTTCTGGAAACCCACGGATTCTTGCTTTGGATTTGTCTGAGCCACAGGAGGTGATTTGAAACAGCAGCGTTGGGATCAGCTCTGGGTCTGGAGCCTCAGGCAGAGGCCCCTCCCAGCTGAGGGCTGCAGCTCCGCCGCGGGGCCACTGGTCCTGAGCTGGTGTTTGCCACAGCCTGGCGGGGGGCCAGGCAGCAGCACAGGGGCGTGGGAGGACAAGCTCAGCTCCGCTCCCGTTCATTGTTCCGTGCACTGGGGGGTTGGCCTTGAGTGCAAGCGCTGCTCTCCGTGGGTTGGAGCTGAGACCCGACTCATTTCCTCTGGTTGGCGATTAGAGAACTGAATTTCTGGTGAAATGGGGAACCCGAGCCCGTTTTATCAGTGCTGGCAGGGGGGCAGGGGGCTCGGTGGGGCTGGCTGAGGTGTGTGCCAGATCCAGGCACCCCCACAGGACCAGCCCGGGCTCCTTCACTGCCATGTGGAAAACGCCGTGGGGCGTTCCGGTTCCTACCCTGTCCCTGCTCTAGGACAGCTGCTGCATCCACGGAAGAACAAGTTTGGCACTGCAGTGCCCAGCTTTGTCCTGGTGTCCCACTGAATTCCCCTCTACTTCCGCAGTGAGTGGAACTCGCCACAAATGCATTTTCTGGGCAGTCCGCAGCCACTGACTTTATTTTTCAATGTATTTCTCTGAATCAAAGAACCATTTTCCTACTCTGAAGACATTTTTTCCTTCTCTCTAACAGCTGATTAATCAAAAACCTCTAAGTACTTCTGCTGAGCTTGCTAGATCAGATGGAACAGATTACCTGGTAAGGCACTCTCACAAACTTACTTTCACCCTTTGAAATCACACTTGTGGTTTCCTTTATAGCTCTATAATTTTTCTTCCTCCTTGTCCAACAGCCTGCACATCTGTTACTGCTGTTACGGGCGCCAGCACACGTGGAACCGGTCGGGATGTGCCTGCTCTGGAAGGGACACGGTCACCCCTCTGGCCGTGCCACACCTCTGGCCTCCGTGGCTTGTTTTTTTCTCTCCCCAAACGCAGTTTCAGTGCCACAGGTGCCTATTCTGGGCTGTGTTCTCTGCCTGGCTGCATTCCCCAAGGTTGGGTCATTCCTCAGGCTCCCCGGGGTGGAGGAGGACGGCTCCCGTCGGAAGGAAGGGAAGGGAAGGAGCTGTTGCTCCTGCTGGGGATTGTGATCAACAGCTTGGCACATTTTAAGGCCATTTGTTAGGCTTGGGTCGTTTTGATCACTGCAGGAAGAGAGGAGGAGTAGATGCTGCTTGCTGATTGTTTTTCCATAATGATACTCATAGGAATATTTAGCTGGCACATGGAATGGCCGGAGCAGCCGTGAGCTTCCCAAGTGTCCCCACAGCCCAAAGCAGCTCCTGCTGGCTCAGAACTCTGCCAAGAGCGGGTTGGGGTGGGGAGGGCTTTGCCAGAGGTCTCCACAACAGGTAGCAGGAAATTGTGTAAGTCCAAGTTCTCTTCAATCCCTGCTGTGTGCCCTGGAAAGAGCGGTGAGATCCGAGGCACTCGTGCTGCGCGTCCCTCGAGGCACTGGGGTGCTCCTCTGGTTTCTCCAAGGTGAAGTCTGTCCTTGCCATCCAGCTGTGGAAAGGCTGGTTTTCCACACAGGGCATTTTTTCCCCGTTTCTGGTTAGCTTGGGATGTGTCAGGGCTGTCGTTGTGTTCAGCTTCAAGTCGGGCTGACTTCAACAACACCACCACAATTTTCCTTAGAGCCTCAGGACTCAGTCCCCAGGGGAACTC
Organism: Regulus satrapa; assembly: GCA_013396955.1. Classification (NCBI taxonomy): domain Eukaryota; kingdom Metazoa; phylum Chordata; class Aves; order Passeriformes; family Regulidae; genus Regulus; species Regulus satrapa. The sequence goes on from VWZN01008683.1 coordinate 105,441, forward strand.
AGTCCCCAGGGGAACACAGGGATTTCACACACACACACCCCTCATGCTGGGGGGTTTCTCCTCAAACCCCACAGTCCTCACCCAGAAGGGGCTGGATCTGATGAGCTCTCAGCTGCAGATCTTCCCCCATTGCCTGATTGCTGCACTCAGCTGAAAACAAAATGCCCAAATTACCTGGAAAGGCCCAGGCTAAACCTCCCTGCCTCGGGTGCGGGGCTGTGCCTCTGCTGTCCCACTCCAGAGCTCTCTAAGTTGCTGTCTGGGGTGATGGTTGAGGGGTTTGAGCTGCAGGAGGGTGTCACCGGTGCTCATTCCCCATCCCCCTGGGAGGGAGAACAGGGATTTGTGCTTTGGGATGAGGCGTTAGAAAATATTTAGTTGCGGGAAAAGTTTTAAGCACTTTCTAGAAGGAAATCCTTTCAAAGAAAGGAACGTCTTTGGGCTTCAGAAGTGCAGAACTGGAGAGGTGTTTATTCCTTGGAGAGAATTCGGAATATTTCCAGTTTGCCCCAGCCAAGGTGCCACAAAGATGGGTCCTGAGTGCTTTTCACAGCTGAGTTTTTCTGAGGACTTCCTAAACCAGCTTGAGAGATGGAGGAGAACCCTAAACATGAGAGGCCTCTGACAAAACACTGGCCTATAAATGGAGGCAGATGAATCCAGGCCAGATTCCTGGATTTTACAGCCCACGTTGATCCCTGGACCTCCAGGGACTTCGTGGGACTGATCCGTGCCCCTGCTCAGCAGCTCTCTGGGATCGGCAGACGCTATTTAAGTTCGTGACTCTCTCGGTTCTTTGCTCGTTGTTTCGAGTGATGGGGGGAAAAGTTTAAAAACAATGGAAAAAAAACAAAACAAAAACCCAGTTTCAACTCCATCCTGCGTGTCCTGTTCCGGCAGCTCCTGCGGGGAGGCGAACCGCGGGCAGCCTGGAGAGAAACGGCTGCGGAAATGGGAAATGTCGGGGATGGAAGGGGGCCTGGCTCGGGGACCCGCTGAAGTTTCTCGGGGCGCGGTGGGGAGGAGGCGGCGGGGCCGCCCCTGGCCGGGGGAG
>VWZN01008683.1:107150-126644 GCA_013396955.1 Regulus satrapa
CCTGATTGCTGCACTCAGCTGAAAACAAAATGCCCAAATTACCTGGAAAGGCCCAGGCTAAACCTCCCTGCCTCGGGTGCGGGGCTGTGCCTCTGCTGTCCCACTCCAGAGCTCTCTAAGTTGCTGTCTGGGGTGATGGTTGAGGGGTTTGAGCTGCAGGAGGGTGTCACCAGTGCTCATTCCCCATCCCCCCGGGAGGGAGAACAGGGATTTGTGCTTTGGGATGAGGCGTTAGAAAATATTTAGTTACGGGAAAAGTTTTAAGCACTTTCTAGAAGGAAATCCTTTCAAAGAAAGAAACGTCTTTGGGCTTCAGAAGTGCAGAACTGGAGAGGTGTTTATTCCTTGGAGAGAATTCGGAATATTTCCAGTTTGCCCCAGCCAAGGTGCCACAAAGATGCGTCCTGAGTGCTTTTCACAGCTGAGTTTTTCTGAGGACTTCCTAAACCAGCTTGAGAGATGGAGGAGAACCCTAACCATTAGAGGCCTCTGACAAAACACTGGCCTATAAATGGAGGCAGATGAATCCAGGCCAGATTCCTGGATTTTACAGCCCACGTTGATCCCTGGACCTCCAGGGACTTCGTGGGACTGATCCGTGCCCCTGCTCAGCAGCTCTCTGGGATCGGCAGACGCTATTTAAGTTCGTGACTCTCTCGGTTCTTTGCTCGTTGTTTCGAGTGATGGGGGGAAAAGTTTAAAAACAATGGAAAAAAAACAAAACAAAAACCCAGTTTCAACTCCATCCTGCGTGTCCTGTTCCGGCAGCTCCTGCGGGGAGGCGAACCGCGGGCAGCCTGGAGAGAAACGGCTGCGGAAATGGGAAATGTCGGGGATGGAAGGGGGCCTGGCTCGGGGACCCGCTGAAGTTTCTCGGGGCGCGGTGGGGAGGAGGCGGCGGGGCCGCCCCTGNCGACGCCGCGGCCGCTCCGGTCAGCGCTGGGGACGGGGAAGGTTGGGAAGCCCCGGCGTTCTGGATGTCCCATCCGGCGCCTCCAGGCCCCGCGGCAGTCCCGAGGCCGTCCTGGGTCGGGGCAGGGGGCTCGATGCCCGGGGCCGCTCCCCGCGGGCTCCGCTCGGCGCCCGGCGGTGCTGCCCCTGGGACGGCGCCGTGGGAGCCGCTCCCTCCTCCCGGCAGGTGACGAGGTGGCCAGAGCCGGGAGCGGAGCCCACCGCGGTCCCGGGGAGTCGAGAAGAGGGCGAGCAGCCCTGGGGCACGGGAGGACCTGGTGGCACCAGCGGGCCAAGGGAGGCTGGTGCTGAGCTCGCCGGGCGGCTCTGGGCACGGACGGGTGCCCGCAGAGCGGGAAGTGCTGATGGCAGGAGCGGATCTCGGAGGGTTTGCGGGCCAGACAGCCTCGCAGGGCTGCCCCGAGAGGAGGGGAGGCTGTCGGGGTGTGAGAAGAACACGAGAGCCTCTCCTGCAGCCGGCCACGCAGCCCGTCTGGAGGCCCCGGGTCTTGCTCTTCCAGCAAACTCGGAATTTCACTCATATGGTTTTCATTGCTGGAGTGTGGCCTTAATCAGGAGTTTGGTTTGATGGTGCTGCCCCTCGCTGGGTTCCCGCAGGGATGGGCTGAAGCCGGGATGCCGGAGGGTGAGGTCAGCTCTGGACGGGAGGAGATGGGGACAACGATGTCACCCACCTGCCAGGTTGGAATGTGGGCATCGCCTGCTTAATTTTCCTGCCAGGGCTGGGATAACAGGATGTCATTGGTGTTAATGGAGGGAAATGATGGCTGTTCCTCAGCTTGGCAATGTAGCAGGAGGGTGAGGATGCTGGGGTCAGCTTGACCAACAGCTTCCCTGGATCAGTGTTAGAAACACGAGGACAGCAGCCCCCACCTCCATCACGAGGTGCCAGATAAGGGCTGGAGCTTTTTGCTCCTGTAATCAATGCTTTGTTTGGAGAAGTTTGGAAATACCTTGTGAGGAAGTTCCTTGTTGTAGAGCAGCGTGGTGGGGTGCAAACAGAACTGGGAAGGCAGCAGGGGCTCTGCGTGGTGCCGGGGGAGGTGATGCAAAAGCAGCGGTATCACCATGAAGCAACTTCCCGTCAGCAGGACCCAGCCAGCTGTGTCGGAATGTCACGCTCCTGTCACCCTAACTGGGTGAAAAAAAGGAAGATTTGGCATCCTTGCTCAGCCCCAAATGGGGAGGTGACCCTCTGCTCTTGTCCCTCAGACGTTGGCAGGGTGATGCCAGCTTGATCTGGAGCCATGTCCAGGTACCTGAAGCACTTCACGGTGGTGGGTGACGACCCCGTGCAATGGAGCAACGACTATCGGAAATGGGAGGAGGAGGAGGAGGCTGGGGAGAAGCAGCCAGACACAGAAATCAAGCTGGAGCCCCCCAGGAGACACGTCTCCTTCCAGTACATGATGAAAAAGCTCTTCAGCTCTCACAGGTTTCAGGTGAGGCACAACAAACCCAGGCCAAGGGCAGCAGAGCCGCTGCGGGACAGAGCTCAGGGGGAGCAGGGAGGTTGTGAGGTTCCCACGGTGCAGAGAGCAGCAGCTGCTGCTGAGCTGAGCTGTCCTGTCCTCTCAGAACAGAGCAGCTCCGCTGCAGGTGCACGTCTCCCCAGAGGAGACAAGCCCCAGTGCACAATCACCACGGCTCTGGCACGTATTCTCCTCCAGCTCCCTGAGCCCCCACGCCAAGGGGGGCTGGTGGAGAGCCGGGTGGTTCCATGTGGAATAACCCACCACTTGGAGCAGAGGAAACAATGAAAAGCTCCACAAAACACAACCAGCCAAATCAGGGCTGTGGGCATCGGGCTGTGTTTAGCTGAAGGGCTGCATTGGCTCCTCTTGCTCCTCTGTCTGTGCAGGGATGGGATTCATGTTGGTTCTTCTCCTCCCACAGATTGGGGTTGTCTGCTTGGTGATCCTGGACGCCTTGTTGGTTCTTGGGGAATTGCTGATGGATTTGAGAATCATCCATCCAGACAGATATAACATAACTCCAAAGGTAAAATGTGGGGAAACCTCAACAGGAACAGCAGTTCCCTCCCTATGGTGGCTTAAGGCCCCCTCGATAGGCTGGGCAAGGCAGGACCTGGACTTCCAGCCTTGCTGAGCTGGTGGTCGCAGAAGAGAAGTCCTCATCCCTTCCTTCTCCTTGAAGGGACCCAAACCAAATGCTGCCCTCAAGCAGCAGAGGCTTTCCTGCCTGTGTGCACTCTGTGGGGCTTCCTGCCTTAAACTTCTGCTCCTTTCCCAGGTGTTCCACTACCTCTCCCTGTCCATTTTAACCATCTTCCTGGTTGAGGTGGGGTTTAAAGTCTTTGTCTACCGCCGGGAGTTCTTCCACCACAAGTTCGAGGTGCTGGATGGGGTCGTTGTCGTCGTCTCCTTCATCCTGGACATCGTCCTCATCTTCCGGGAGCACGAGTTTGAGGCCGTGGGGCTCCTGATCCTCCTGCGGCTCTGGAGGGTGGCCCGGATCATCAACGGTGGGTGCAGAGCCAGGCTGGATTTGCCAAACTTCCCTGAATTACCTGGGCTTTGTTCCTTTCTCGAACCCAACCCCAGGGGTCTCGCTCTCCCAGCCAACTCAGAGCTCCACTTGTGTGGTTTTCCTGAGTGGAACGTGGCTTTCATCAGGCTGCAATTCCTCTGCAGCAGAGACAATCTGCTGCCTGTGTGGGTGTGATGCCTCAGGTGCATGGCAGCCAGGCACATTCCCCCTAAAAAAACCCCAGGATCTGTTCCTGCACCCTTCTCCTGGAGAGGGGTGGCTCACGGTCTGAATTTCCATTGTAGGATCCTTTTGGCAGAGGGACCCTTGTCTTCCTGAATTTGCTGCTACGGCAGAGTAGGTTTTAGTGCTCTGTTCTGCTGTGACTCCATTATCCCCTCCAGGGATGCTGTAGGGAATGTCCTGACCTCACTCTAGACCTTTCTTGCTTGAATTCAAAGGGTTTGCCATAAAAAGAGAAATAGAAAATGTCCCCAAATCAGGCTTTAGTGATTTCACTATTGCAACTGTAAATTGTTGCAAACAGATGTAAATTCAGACATATCTGAAACAAGCAGAGCTGCAAACATGTTGTTCCTTCTTGAGGAAGGGATTTTGGGATTCTAAAAAATATGACAACGAGATGATCTCAAATTCCTGCATGAAACCTCAGCTCAAGCTCTGTCCCGTGCCCATGGTCTCACTTTGGGTGGGTGCTCCATATTTGACACAGCTGGGATCAGAGGCTGTGCCCATCACCCTCAGCCCCTTTCAATGGGGAGAAGGTGCAGCCAGAAAGAAGAGAGGTGTGAAAGCAGCTTGTGGCTTTCCTTAGTTCAGACTGAAAACCAGAGAGAAACTGGATTTGCATGAGGCTGTGGGAGCCTCGGGAGCCTCACTGCACAGCAGAAAACCAGCACTGCATTTACAAATAAATCCCCTCATCTTTGGGTGCTCCAGGCTCCCTGCCAAGCTTTTTGCAATGTCCACCTGCTTGCAGCAAACAGGGACAAAGGGAATCTGCCCCACGCCGGGGTGTTGGGTGTCAGTGCCTGGGCATGGTTCCTGTGGATGTTATCAATGCAAACGAGCAGCAGCGCTGCTTTGTCCTGGAGAACTCAACCCCCAGAGCCCAAATTGGTGCCCGGAGCACTGGAATCAGCCACAATCCAGAGGAGCTGTGCTGGGAGGGAGAACGTGATGTTCTTCATGCTCTCATCAAGCTGCTTTGTTTTATTTTTGGGGGAAGAAAATGCCTTCTGTGTGGGGGCTGACTTGACATGGAATCACCTAAGGTGCTTCTAGAGCAGTGACTGCTCTGCCTTGAGGAGACACTGCCTGCTCTCGCTGCAGCTGTGCAAGGTGAAGCCAAAGCCCTGTGGACCTGAGGATGTGCCAGGTCCTGCTCCTTTGGGACGTGCCAGGTCCTGTTGTGCCAGGCCGGAGCGATCGGCCCCGGGCGTGCTGGAGCCCTGTGACCCAGGCCTTGCTCTGCTGTCACACCTAAAACTGCTAAAACACAGCAAAGCTGCCCCAGCTGCAGCCCAGGGCTCTGCCAAGGGAGCAAATTCAGATTCAGGATTTGAGTGACAGTCAGAGTGATTAATTCAGCTCCGAGGCCAGGCTGCCTCTCCCCAGCAGAGTATCGCTATCCGAATCCCTCCGGTGGCTGATTTAAAACCCTTCCTCATTAAGAAAAGCACTTGGGAAGGGTGGTTGAAGATGACAGGAGCTGAGCTGGAGAGGAACACGTTTAACTCCTTGAGCACAGAGGCTGTGTGCTGTGAACTCCTGCTCGTGGCTGTTTTACAATGTAAAGCAAACCCGCTGTGAATTGTTCCACAGGAATAATTTTATCAGTGAAGACCCGCTCGGAGCAACAAGTGTCCAAGTTAAAGCAAGCAAACCTGAAACTTGCCACAAGGGTGGAACAACTGGAACACAGCTGTTTGGAGAAGGTAAAAAAAACCAAAACAAAACAACAAAAACAACGCTTTTCATTTGGGTTTACCTGCTAATGGGGATCCTTGTGCAAGGTTGGCACTGTTGGCTTGGTTTCCTCACCAGAAAGTGTGGGGTGAGCTGGGCTGAAGCAGCACAGCCCTGCCTGCACCTCCCTGGGCTGCTCCTCCTCAGAGGAATGATGTCCCTGCCTCTGCCCTACTTCTTTTGGCCAGGTTGTGCTGTTTTCCTGCAGCAGGAGATGCATTGTAGCAGTGGGAAGGTCTGTGGGAACATGGGAAGCTGCTCACAGGCTGTTAATGATTTGAATTTTGTCTCCTCCAGGAGCAAGAAATCGAGAGGCTGAATAACATATTGAAACAGCATGGCCTCCTCAGCCTGCAAAAATAGGAGGCCAGCTTTCCAAGGTGGGAATTCTGCTTGGAGATGGCGGGGTTGGAATCTGCCAGTTTGACCTGAAAGGCTTTTCTGTCTCTCTGCTTCCTCTTGTATTGTTTTCTGTAAACATTTTCTATTTGACTCCACTTGGATCAGACCTTGGGATGGCAAAAATAGTTCTACTGGAAAATTAATCACACACAGTCCCTGTAAACAGTAATTTTGTTTTCCTTTCTTGTACAGTTGTACAGTCAAAAATGCAAAATAATTTAATAAAGACACATCTTTACAAGCTATACATCCAGAAAAGTACCACTTATTTAAAATAATTTCTTTGTTTTTCGGTGATAACATTCTTTGTTTGCAACAAACTTGCAGTATAAATGAACCCAGACTGAAAAGGTAATTTCCTCTCCACCAGCTGCCTGTTCACCATCAATACATCTCTTTGCCAGCCATTCTTCTCATCCTGTTGGTACTTTCCTTATTTCTGTTGCTGCTTGTGCCACTTTGTTATTTATATAACATTCGTTTCAGAAACACCAACACACCACTCCTTTTCCCTGACAAAGGAATCAGCCCCAAAATAGAGGCAAACGTGTGCCATCTTACGTCAAACAATGCCTTGTTCCAGCAGCAGATCCCACTTCTGATACTGCATTCCCTCATCTCCTCTTCCCTTTTCACTGTTCTTTCACAGCCCATGGGGCTGCAGAGTCCTTTGTTTCCACAGCTCATCAATCCATGTATGAAAAGAACTGGAATATGTAAGAAGAGATGTAGGTGAGTGCACTGCTGGGAACAGTCAGACTGCAGAGAAACCATGAAAAAAGCAAATTCTAAAGGGCCAGGCTGGTGTTTGAGTTTTTTCAGGTACTAGAGTATCCCTGTGGAGAGACTGTTTGAGAGCTGAAGAGGGAGATTTAAGAAGTGGGAATTCTGAGAGATGGTGACTGCAGCAGGTGACTCCAATGGATTTCAGCCCCACTCAGCTGGAGGGGTCACTGAAAGCACAACTCAACTGCTCAGGTTTTTTTTTTTTAAAGGTAATTAATTAGTGGTGTGGGAAGAATAGCCAGAAATATGTGGCTTATTCATCTCTGCGAGGAGATAAAGGAGAGGCCTTATCTAATAGCACGTGATGAGTTTAATGAGCAATTTAGCTCTGCTGTTATGGGATAATGAAGCTGCTTTCCCTGGGTGTCCCTGTGCTTTTCCCTTCCCCTCCTGCCTCTGCTGGGCAGGCTGGGGCTGGATCCCACGTGCTGGAGGGGTGGTGGCTGTGACTGGGCCAGAGCCACCAGCAAGTTCAAACTGCAGCCTTTGTCCTCTCTGCAGAGTTATAACTGGGTACTTTCCACTTCATGGGTATTTCTTCACCCTAAACTTAGTCTGAGAACCCTCACAAGGTCTCACTCTTCCTCTCTCGGCCAATTTTAGCCCAGTATCTACAACTTAGAAGAACGTGATGGCCCGTTACAGTCACAGGATAAACAATAGACTAAAAAGAAATAAAGCAGAAATATGGGGTTTTTTGGATGCATACTTACCTTAGACAAAGGGATAGAAAAAGTCAAAGGGTAACTTGATGTTAATGGTGGGCCAAGCTTTGTAGCTTGGCTCTGCAGGTGAAGAAATGTCAGTGAAAACCACAGAACTTGTTATAGGAATAATCCTTTCCCTTCCTGAGGCAAGCTGCAGTGAAAATACAAACAGGACTTCGCTTCAGATATCTATTTGTACAGTTTCTTTATTTGGTCTGAGTTATAATTGTTTAAAAGGTGGGTTGTGGGGTTGGTTTGTTTTTTTTCATACAGTTCAATGTTTCTTTCCATAAATGATGTATAGATTTTTATTGAAGTTTTTTCTTGGCAAGGAGCCCACAGCTGTGTTTGAGCTGGAGGAGAACTCCTGGGTGTAAATACATTCTAATGTGAAGTACTGCCTTTAGATAATGAGATTATCTGGGTCACTGTCACACAGCTGATAGCCAAGGAAAACAAGCTACTTGTTTTATCTTAAATCCTGTAATTTAATTACATACCTGCTTCAGTGTGCTGGTAGTGATTGTGGCTGTAACATTCACTATCCTGGCTTGTGGATTGACCAGGGATCCATATTTAGTCCACTTCACTTCTATTCCCAGTGACACTGGTATTTGGCATGAGCTCTGCAAAGTGCCAGAAATCATCTCATTGTCTGCCTTATGCAGAAACCATCACAGTAATTAATAATGCATGTTATTAAAAGGGTAGAATGTCCCCAGAAAGCTCACTGAGGAGGTTACCAGAGCAGCTGGACCCTGCACTGTTGCTGGGCAGGTCAAAACCCTCAATTCTATCAGGGCAGAATTTTAAGGGCTACAATCTTAAATATTTCCATGCATTTCTTCTTGAACTATCACACTTCTGGTTGCAGAAACCTTGCAAGAAACCATCCACAATCTTATATTGTGTTTCTCTCTCTCCTACCCGGGCCTGGAGTAAGGGGGGGAAACACTGATTTTTGTTCCTTCATTCTGTCACCTCTGGTGCTTCATCCTTAGAAGAGCAACATTCTAACCCGTGTTTGAAAAACCCATTTTGTACCCAGTATGTTGCCCTGATCCATAGCTGAGGAGCCTGGATACCAGCTTGACTAAAAACAACCTCTAGAGCAAGAGTGAAACCCTCCTCTGTGGATATTCCACGAGTTTCTTCCAGTTCCGCATTCCCAGCCCCATTTTCTCCTCCTGCATTTTTAGGGTGTGAAGCTGAGCCGATGCTGCAGCACAGGCCCAGATCTCGTGAGGGTGGAGGAGTGGAAATGGTTTAACTTTCACCTGTTCTGAGATGTGGAGCTGAGTTATTGGCACCCAGTCGAGCACATCCTGGGCTTGAGAATTCCCAAACGAGGCCACGTACTCAGGAAAGCTTTGGCCCTTCAGCACATCGAGGAGGGTCTGAGCCAATGGCTGGCACTGCATAGCTGCTGTAATTCTACCAGAAAACAAACCAAAAAGATGAGTTACAGCAAAATCCATTGGTTTGGCACAGTCATCATTCCTCCTTGCTCTCTGCTCTGTTCAAGCCTTCTGGCTAGAGTTGCTAATGTACACAATCTTTCCAAGAGAAAGACTATTGTTAATTAAATGACATTTTTTATAATTAAATACTCCATTCTCAATACTCCTCCAGCTGTATAAATGGTTGAGGACCTGAACAGAGCCTAAGGGAAAGAGTTGTCAGAGGGTTAAAAGCATTAAATTAAAAAAAAAAAATTAAAAATTACTTACCGTAACTTACAGCCTGATATCATATTATAACCAAATAACACTGGGGCTCTGGCTCCCTGTGCTGCCAGGCAGTCCTGGCTGGATGTGCTCTGCAGAATGGTGAGCTGCCTGTGTTTGTTACTACTCTGAATGATGCCAGATGTAACACACAGTTAAGGGAAATTAAATGCCTGACGGATATCGGGACAGAAAAAGAATCTTTAATCATATCCTTAAAATATAGCTGCAAATGTTATAATGGCTCAATATTCCTCTGACAGTGTGAAAAAGCACCAGGGTGTGCAATGAAGGGCTAAGTGTACCTCACTACACACTCCCAGGAGATTGCAGTCAGGACTGAGTCATTCCCTCCTAAAACACAGCCAGAAAAGCACTTTTTTTTTTATTTTTTTTTGGGTAGAGAACAGATGTATTTCATAGATGTCTGTGCTAGAAAGGGTTTGTTAGGATGGACCAGAGCAAGTGCAGCAAACAGAAACGCAGCAGGGAAAGGATATCCTTGAGGCTGGAATCCTGCTCTGACAGGCAGCCCAACAACATAACCAGGATTGCCACTGAGAGGAACTGGCTGTGTATTTTCCTGCAATGCAAACAGAGGATTAGTTCTTATGCTGCACTGAAGTGCTTGGAAAGCACAGAAATATTTCAGTTATTTTAGGATTATGACCTGCCTTGAATGATGAGGGCAAGACTGCAAGAAAGGCTTTGCTTCCTCTGTTATAGTCACAAGCTGGGGCTCGTAACTGTGGCAGACTTTGGAGGCCTTTATTGCCCAGCCCTGAAATGCAGCCTTGTCTGGGTATCCAGGGCAAGTTCTGCCTTAAGTTGCTGCTAACAATCGTTCTGATTCAAGTTTAATAAGTTTTGTAATTAAATGTCTTTCACCAAGTCACCCGTGACACCTCCACAGTTACCTGAGTGAAGCTGATTTCGAAGCTCTGCTCTATTGAAAGTGCTTCTTTGCTAATTGCCCCCAAGACAAAAGCAGCAGCTGCTCCTATTATTTCTCCTGTGTCTGTGTAGGTAATGTGATAATTCACCTGAAAATTAAACGTTTTAGGTATTAATTTGAACAAATACAGAAGAGAAACTAGTAAAAAAAAAAAGAAAAAAATTAAACCATGCAAGTATTTTCTTTCTTCCTTGCTTAAGAAACTCAGCTCCAGGGTGGGGATGGATTATATCCTCTAGAGGCTGGAGCCTCTTCACAACTGGCTTCTTGATAAACCTAAGCACAGACACATCCATCTACTTTAAAAAGAAATTACGATATGCAGCCTCTACTCCTCTCTGTCATTAGTGCACCTGAAATCATCCTGCCAAGCACAAAGCAAATTCCAAACTAATGTCGTTGTCTGCTTGGCCACACGCACAGAAGGAACAGCAGGATTTCAGCCTGCCTCCATGTTACATTGCACAGAGTTATGATCTGGTTCCAAAACACTCCCTTTTATCCAAAACCAGTCTTCTCCCGTGCCATTTGCTTTGGAGATATCACAACGTATGGAAACTGCAAGGCCTTCCTGACAGCTTTGCAGTTTGGGAATCCGAAGTGATTGGATGCACGGGTGCTTTCCATCAGCTCTGAGGAGGAAAAGGCTGCCAGACCTACCCCAAGAACTGCATTGATGCACAGCTCATCCAAAACCATGGGGAGCCTCAGGACATCACTGCTGCTCACTAAAGATCTCGTTCCATTCAGTGACTGGACAGCTATGGACTGGACAGTAATATTCACCTGAAAAACAGACTCAGGTCAGCTCCGAGCACTGGGTATAATTAATTTTGGCTCTTTCTGTGTTATTATGTGTGTGACCTTTCCGGGTTCTGTCCCACAGCAACAGCACGCAGGAATTCTCTGAACAACTGCTGTGTTACAAGTACTGCTGAAGCTCAACCAAAGGGTCTGGGTTTAAATAAATAAAGAGATTTCCTTGAAAAGAGGGAGTTTTTTATGGGAGGAATGTATCAGGCTTGAAGGTTTGCAGGCAGCATTTTATCTTGGAGTTGCTAAGTATCATTACTGATAGCAAATGATGTAATTTTTTTAATGTAAAGATTTGATCAGTGAAAAACTCCCATTGACTGTAACTTAATAAGAATTTTGCCCACAGCTCTTCTAACTAATTTAGAAGGATACTTACCATCTGACTTGATTTGGGCACCTGAGGGAAAATAAAAGGACAAATTAAAGCAGTAGCAAAGGCCTGACCTATTGCACGTAGCAGTCAAGTAAAGCAGGTAAGGCTTTAACTTATTTAACTCTTTCTCATAACTTTTATGTTATGGAGTTAATTCCATATAAACCAAAGTATCCAGGAATTGTGAAAAGAATTGTCACAGTCCCCTCCCCTCCTTTTGACTCTTAGAATTATTCAGAGACCATTCGTTTAGGAAACCTGCCAGGCTGTGCTTCCCAAAGAAAGGAAGAGCTTTTGTTGTCCTGGTCTATAGTTTCATGGTGTCTAAACAAATAAAAGAGAAGCAAACATCTCTCTTGTTATACAGCATGTGGATATGTGTTGCCCCACTGAAAAATTTCCACCAAAAATATTTCATAGAAAGGCAGGAATGTCAGACTAAGGTCATCACTCAGGCCTTTTGTCAAAGGTTTTACTCTTCTGACTTCCCAATGAATGTTTGAGTCACGTCTTTGGGAAGGGACCAAGGATTGGACTCTGATCATCAAGCAATTCTGCAGAATTATGACGGGGTACTGAAAGCAGTGACTCATCTCCTGTCCCAGCAGGGAAGGCATTCCTGGGAGCTGGAGACCTGAAGGTGATGATGCAGGTACAGTTTGTCACACATTTATCATCCCAACGTACAGCTCAGCCTTCAGAACGAGAATAAAAGTCCCTATAAAGATTAGACCCATCCTTCAGGGAACTGTGCTATTTCTGACTGGGACAGGAGGAGTGAGCACCACTCCTCAAGTTCTGTTTATGCACGACTGGGCTGATGGATGACGTCTCTGGAGGTCACTGGCAGCCAGCACTGCAGCCACACCGCTGCCTCAGCTTCCTCCCCAGCAGGGAGGCAGGAGCAGCTCCTTGCTTTGGCAATTCCACACTCCCCACTACCCATGGCGTGTGTGGGAAGCACCGCTGTGAGCATCCTGGTGGGAGCAACCCCCAACACTCCTCGGATGTGCTGGCAGAGATGACCTGCAGCAGCTCCCAAAGCGTTGCTCTCACTCCGGCTGCCCGTGCTGGCAGGGAGGGTGAGGGGATGGGGCTCTCTGTAGGACCCAGTGCTGGCCCAGTGCTCCCAGTCAGGCTCCCTCCGGCACTGGTTTGCCGTTTCTCTTGGCGGCAGCTCCACCTGCTGGCACTGGGAGGGCTCCTGCTCTGCCCCGTGACCACCCTGTCCCCAGGGCCATCACTTTCCTCTTGTCACATCCCACCTGCAGCTCTCTTTGGGCAGGGAACCTTCCCACAGAGCATCTCCAGCAGCTTCTCAGCCTCCTCCAGTTCCTGCATCTGATCCTTCCTGACATCCAGCGTGCTCTGACCTCTCCTAGGCTCAGCCATTGCCTTGGCAAGCAGCACAGGGAAAAGGGGTTATGGAATTTCCAGGAAAAGTTCCCTTTTCCGGCCAGGAAAGGGAATTCATCTTTAAAGTCAAACCCACTCAGCTGCTGGAGCCTGGCCTGAGACACTCTTATTCTTTTCAGGTCCTGCAGCCAACAAGAACTAATTTTGGGAGGACATGGAGACACTCAAAGCCCTTCTGAGGCAGTGTTTTCTTTCCCTCTTCCACAGCAGGAGGGAGGATAAAAAGCCAAGATTTGGGAGCAATCCTTGGCTGATTTCCATGAGATCCTGCAGGAGCAGGAGAATGATCCCACCTGTGAGGCTGTGAACTGCTTAGTGGGCTTTCCTTGCTTTTGGGAGCTCTGTGAGCATCCTGGAAGGGATCTTTAAGCAGTTTGTCACTTTTAATTAAATTAATTTAAATAATTACATAAATTCAAATCATTTTAATGGTGAAGAGGTTGCTGTTTCTTTATGACCTTCAGCTTCTTGAAGAACCCATCAGGTTAAGGTATGATGTATTCCAGTTTCCTTTTTTCATGAGGGATATCTTTGTCTTCATGAGTTTCCTTACAGGAGATTCATTTATGCAGAAGACATCATCCCCCAGGTCAGAAAAGGATGAAAAAGCAGAAAAAGCTTTGAAAAATAAGCCCAGAGTGGATTTTAGCAGGCAGGATCCAAATAAACTTACTCTCAGTCATCTTCTTTGGGAGCATAAAGAAGGCTGTGCCAGCCCCCACTACCCAAAACTGAGGCTTGGGGGAAAGGGGCAGATGCAAAGGATTAAACCTGACAGGTTCTTCTTTCAGTACAAAGCTTTACCAACTCTTTAAAACTCAGATTTCTTGGAATTATGTGTTCTGGTAAATGGGCTTCTTGGAAAAGCCTGAACATGCACAGAAACATGAAACTGCACTAGCTCAGTGCCACAACCTCAGCTCTTCAAAGCTATTATTTTTTACTTTATCTTTGACTATATTATTTATATTTGGCTAAGAAGAGAACAGCAAATAATTCTGTGACCAAAGCTCGAAGCAAAAACATTCCCAAAAGCTTTCTGTTTGAAAGGCTGCTGTACAGGGAGAGGTTTCTTCCCAACCCACAATTTAAAAATGCAAATAAAGCACCATATCCCTCAGCAAACAGAAATTGCTTCATTCTGCAGATGCAAAAAGATATAAAATATGAATATTTCAGCTATATGACTGTTTCAAATCATACTTACTGCCAAAATGCTGGAGTTGATATAAAACAACATGCTAAGTGCTTGAACGCTGTCACATTTTTCCACACTTACTGATCTAATGCATTTTGTGGCTTGGTTTACTAAAAACCCTGGGGGGGGAAAAAAAGTCACCAAATATTACTGGAGGAAATGAAAGAGCAATTATGAAAACCATAAATGAAAAACAATACAAGAACTTAGGTACAAGCAGAAGTGAAAGCAAATGTCACCTCTATTGCAGATCAAGTTTTATGTGAGCTTTGAAGAATGAAACTTTTTCTATTCTCAAAAAATGCTATGAGACAAAATATTACTTCTTAACAAGCAGGAAAAAGCTTCATGAAAATGACTTAATTTTTTTTTTACTCTAGTAAGATTTTCTTTTATTTAAAAAGAGACTTCAGTCCTGTAATCACCACCGTGACTGCTGGGAGGCAACACTTCATGATGCCAGTGGGGTTTGGAAAATGCAGGTGTGGGTTTGGTCGTGGCTTTTTCTTCACCTCCACCTGTGCATATTTTCATGAAATTGTGTGAAAAGTCAAAATGCAGAGCTCAGCCTGCCAAATCTGACCTGCGAGAGGAACCCCGGGGCAAAGGGAAGCTGCCAAAAGCTGCCCAGGCAGGGCTGGCTCGGTGCAAACCCCTCCTCCCTCAGGGTGTCACCCTTGTACTGTTTGATTAAAGCAATTATGCCAAACAGGACGTTCTCCTGTTGGATAAACAAACCTTTAAAGAGACTCTCAGGGATTTACATATCTCACTTGGAATGTTTAATAGAGAAGCAACACGTTTTCCATTCCACGTCTTAAAAAAAAACCCAAACAAAACAGAGAAACAGAAATTATTTGAAAAATCATCTGCTTATGAAACTTCAGCTGAATTCTCCATGGGGAGCGTGCCAGCTTGACTCATCTCAAGCCAGAGCAGAATATTAGAAAGCAAAAAAAAATTGGGATTCAAGTAAATTTACCAACCTGCAGGATTTGCATCAGAGCACCAAGAAGAGACAACAGGACTGGGCAGCCTTAGAAATGCATCCTCTGTCTGCACAGGAACCCCATACTGCCAAAAAAAAACCCCAGTCAGGCACACAGGGGTGTTCCAGCCCACGGAAAACTTCACAGCATTTTTATTAACAACAAATATGAGTAAAGGCAGTACTTATTTCCATAGGATCTCTCAATAATGCTTTCTGCAGCAATTCTTCAGCCAATGCTACAGCTTTGTGCTGAAAAAAAATCTAGTTCACTTTTTAAGTAAGTAAACAGAAAAAATTACATTTCTTCTTTTTACATTTCTATATTTAAAGACAATTATAAAGTTTTGCTTCTTCTAGTAGAACTGCATAATTTAAAAGCAGATTCAAACAATGCTGATTTATTCTTTCTGGAATAATCTAATATTAATTGTATCGAATATAATTTATCTCCTATTGAATCAGAGATAAGTTACCTCGTATCTGGAAGTTTCATTTGCATCAGGGGGATTTTGGGCATCTGTATCCAAATTCCAGCTGTCAAGCTCAGCACTGAAAGTAGCACCTCCAAATTTGTCAAGCAACTGATCAAAATTTTCTGCAGTCGGGATTTCAGGGGATTTGAGGTACAGGGCTTGTTTATCTGTCAAAATATTTAAAGGAGGAGATAATTTAAGGAAAATAAAAAGACATAAGTAACAATGAGACAACTTTAAACATGATTTGTTCAGGATGCTAAATTATGTACAAAACCCCCCTCAAACTATTTTGTTTTTTCCAACTGAGAAGGCCAAGAGTACCAGATGTTTAATTCCATGTTTTCACAAGTGAAAGGATCACAACATAAGGACTGTGAGCAGACAGAATTACCAGCTTCCTGAGAGACTTAATAAAATAAAAATAGTTTTAAATTTAGCCTTCTTCTGGTACCTAAAGAGCTTGTAAAAAACACCACAACGCTTAACATTGGCTAGGATTCTACTTACAGTTTGTAGCATGAATGCAGAAAATACTGGGATTGACTTGGTCAATTAATTTAAATATCCTTTCTGGTGGATTTGCTTCAACATCGAGAGAATAGACAGCAGCTTTCTGACTACACAGCCGGCTGTCACCTCTGCAAAGGAGAGAAATAAATGAATGATCCATTAGAAGTTGACCAGATTTTAAAATTCTCTTCATCTACTGAGGCAGCAGCAAAAAAAAATTTGAAAAAGCGTGAAATTACTGAAGTTAGCACGATTTGTAGAACAATTGTGCATCCTTAGAAGGTCCCTGTGCTTAATAATAAATAATAGAGAACTCTCCCACGTCTTTTATTCAGCAGAGGAAACTGTGAGCAGCAACATGAAGGAAGGTAAGAAAGAGACTCGGGAGGGAAAAACCAGTGACAACACGAGAGAGAAAATGCCAAATTGGGTGGGATACAGAGGGTTGAGGGCCCCCCAAAAATGCAAGGCTGCACCACAGGCCACACACAGCTTTCATTTCTGCAGGAAAAACCAATCAGTTTTGTGGATATTGGAATCATATTCATTTTGAGCAGGGAATGGCAAAAAATTCCTACTTGAGATGCATGTGAAAGAAATGGCAGAGTGAAGAATAGTTTTTAGGGCTGGGCCACGGGCTCATCAACAGCCCAGAAGTGCAGGAGAATGTGCCAGTTCCAAGCCTGGCAGCACTGGTGTGTCCTACAAAGCAAGCTGGTGGTCCCTGTGCAGGATAGAGCAGCTGAGGACAGGCCCTGGAGAAGGGAAATGACTTTTAGAGTAAATGTTGAAGCCTGGAGTTAAGCTCTGCCACGAGGTGAGTCATTTGTTAATAGGATGGCATCATAAATCAAACCCTTCTGCTGCTGTTTCAGAGATCTCACGGCCTCTGCCTTGGGATCAGCCAAAATTAACACCAATATGCAAATGTAGATAAACTCTGATGTAAATAAGGAGACAACACCTGCAGACACTGAAAACCCCGTGGCTTTTCACGCAAAATAAATGTTTGACACAAAACAATTTGGGCAAGGAAACACAACTTAAGGCATTTCTAGTTGGCAAAGGCAGCACAGTCACCCGAGGCAATTAAAGTGTCACTCAGGAGGGCGTTGATTAGCCCCTTCTGATCGATATAAATATCTATAAATGGGGAGCAGGAGTCTTTGTGTGCCAGAACAATGAGAAACCACAGTCTGGCATCACTGCTAATTCAAATTCCAAAGCACCAAGAATAAATCCAAGTGCTCAGATTGGCATAATTTATACAGAAGGTGGGTTGAAAAGCTGCACTTATTGTTCTGAGAAGTCACCAAAGAGATTTTTTTTTTTGCACGTTGTGATTTTGAAGTGAGTTTTTTTAACTCCTCTTTGAAAAGGTAGAAACGGGTGAAGGTGTTTTCAGATGAACTGAATAGGAAAGGAACAACTCTTGGCTTTAGTTTATAGGTATAATGTTAGAGTTTAGTGTTTGTGAAGTGGCAGTGGGGGAGCAGGTTGGGGTGGTGACTTGTAAGATTAGGGTCAGAAAAATGCTCCCATTATTTCAGCAAGCTCTGAATTGATTAAGTGCGTAGCTGACATCAAAAATGCAATCAAATTTATTTATTGATAAATCGACTGATAAAAACTGAAGCAGCCAGATTGGTCCTGTGGTATCAGATTTCTCAATTTCCAGACGCTGCACTGATGAAAATCTGAAGAGGCCTCATTCTTCCCCCCTCCAAAAAAAAAGCAAAAAAAAGCATCACCACTTAAATGCCCAGAGACAGGAGCACAGTGAGGCAGGAGGAAAGAGGGGATGAGTGGGACAGAGCCGGCCGGGAGGTGGATTTGCTGCTCTGCCTGCTTGGGGCCAGAGTGCAGGAGGGACTGGTGAGAGAAGGGTGAGGAGAGCAGCAGGGAGGGCTGGGAATCGCTCAGAGAGCCCCGGCAGGGGGGACAGGCAGCAAAGGAAGGAGGATTTTGGTGCTTTCTGGTCATTTCTGCACTCACGTGACCACGGGGACGGAGCAGGCGGTGAAGAGGCCGAAGTCCTGGGCGCTGCAGTCGGGGTCACAGCAGCAGTTGGTGTCACACTGTGCCACCAGCAGGTCGCAGACACAGAGCCTGGAAACTGCAGCAGAGAGGGGAGTGAGAGCTGCTGCGGGCACCTGGCACTTCAGGGCCACAACGCTCCCACTCCTCGCCTCGCCCCGCTCCTGACAGCGCCCCAAAGCCTCCCCCCAAATTCAGCTTTCTTCCTTTTTAAAAGCCATTTTGCTGCGGAGCAAATTCTGTTCGGAGCATTCAGGGAAGGTAAAATCAGCTCCCTGAGAAGCGATAAAACATTTCAACAGGGATTTTGGAAGGGGTGGAAATATAATCGGCCCTGCAAACAAACAGGGTGTGTTTATCTGCTTGTTTCAGCTTATCGGGAAGTAAAAAAAAAAAATAAAACATTTTGAAAGAACAGAGAGAGGTTTACAAACACTGAGGGTGTCTCAGGATCCAGGAATACATTTCCCCCATGCGTGGACATAGCCATAATTGACCTCTTTGATACTGTTTTTTCTCTCTGTTTTTAGATCCTGTGAAATATTGTAATCACAGAGTAGCTGCTGCTCATTCTGTAAACTGCCTCAGTAAGATGCACTTGGCAATTTCTTGGAACTGAGATTTTCAAGCTTATAAATTTAAAGAGCAGATATTACTCTACTGAATTGTTTTTGAGAGCTGCTGTTCTATAATTAATTTAGACTTAAGAATAACACAGAACGAGGAAAATCAATGCCAGTGTTTTATAGGAAAGACATTCAAAGAATATTTTTATAGCGAATTATTTTACTTCACTTTGACTGCTGACTGTTTCTCTGCGGCCCCCTTGGATGTTCTCTGACCACCTGAACAGTATCCAGGTATTTCCTGGAATCTCTGAACTTCTGACTGTTCTGTTGGCTGAGCTTGGCCCTGGAACTTTAGCTCACCCTGAAAACGAGACAAGTTTAAACACGGACGATGAGATTTCAAGGTTACGCGTGTGAGATCGGGGATTTAAGTCTCATTTCCCCAAGGAGGTAGCACTGAGGGTGGGGTTTAATTGGGCAAATAACCCACGGAAAGCCCAGCTGAGGGCAACACCACCGGGACACAGCAGCGTAGCCAATTCTTCAGCGGCAAACGCCTCTCAAAACACAAGTCACGAAACTTTTTTTGAGTTCCATTTTTTACGACAACGTCTCGGGGCGTGCGCGGAGCCTTCCGAGGACATTCCTGTGCCAGCTCGGAGCAGCGCAGGGCTGCTCCTCAGGGCTGTGGGATGCCCGGGCTGTGCCATGTCCGTGCCCCCACCAGCGTGCCCGGGGCTCGCCCGGCCTTTCTGAGGCGGCTCGGAGCCTTTCCCCCCCCCGGAGATCGCCGGCGGCAGCAATGAGGAGGGCAGGCCGCGAGCGGGGCTCCCTTCAGCCGGGGAGCGCCACCGGTGCCCCGGCAGCGCCCGGAGGGCACCCACCGTCCGTGATCGGGGCCGGGAGGCTGCGGAGCCGCGCCTGTGTGGCATCACGAGTGTCTACCGGCTCCTCGGCCGGCTCTTCTGCCCGGAGCGGTGGCGGCGGAAGGAGGAGGATGAGGACGAAGAAAGCCCCGAGCTCCGGCGGCGCCGCCGCCATGGCGGCCGCCCTTAGCAACGGCGCGTTGCCAGGGCGAGC
>VWZN01008683.1:132856-161068 GCA_013396955.1 Regulus satrapa
GTGGCTCCCCGCGTTCCTGGCGCTCGGCTGCTGGGCGCCCCACGCCATGTTCTCGGTGCTCTCCTACGGCAGGCTGGTGGCGCGGGCGGTCCTGGGCGGCCTCTCGCAGACGGACTCCCGCGACTACAGCCTGGTGACGGCCAGCTGCGGCTTCGGCAAAGATTTCCGCAAGGGCATCCTCAAGAAAGGCATGTGCTACGGGGATGACGCCTGTTTCGTGGCGCGGCACCGCACCGCGGATGTGCTGGGTGAGTGAGTGGCCGGGCCGGGGGCTGAGCTGGGATCTCCCCTCCTCCCGCACATGGCGAGCGGCTCCACTCCCGCTCTCAGACAAAGGAGCTGGCTCTGTTTGTCAGTGTCACCGTGAGTTCGCTTTTTTAGCTTCCCGAGGAGGCTCTGGTTGCTCTTTGTTGCAGCTCTGCCCGCCTTTGGCATTGGGGGAGAGTGGGTGTTGTGTGTGCCGGTGTGTCCGGGCCCAGCCTGGGCGTTTCACCTGTGGGTGCTTGTAAGGCCTGGCGGCTCCAGAACTCAAAAACGGCTCCCAGTGCGTTTGGCTTTCTGTCTTTAATCCCCCACCGAGCCCCGCATTGCGTTTAAACAGACGAGACCGCTTGAACGGGGGCACTTCCTGATTTTAACGCCTGCAATGTCCTTGTCAAGTGAAAGGCAGAGTGACATTGAGACTGGAATCAAATGTCAAACTTCAGTTTCGTTGTTTGTTCCGGCCTGGTTGCGCTCTCTGGTTTTGAATCACGGGCGAAATGACTCTTAAGGGTTCAAATGTTAGAAGTAGTGAATAATTATGGCTAATCAATAGAATCTTCAGACTACGGACAGCATTGCTTTTGACAGTGCTTTGACCTTTCTTCGGTGTATTCAAGGTTGAATTTAGCTGACTGATTCTCTGCACAAGTTACTTGTGGTGTAACAAACCAGAAGCAAATTTTCACCAAAAGTTTGACACTTAAAAAACAACAAAAAAAAAAAGCTTTCTCTTCCCTGCCTCTGTGGTTTGGGGTGGGTTTTTTTTGGGTTGGGTTTTTTGTTTGTTTTTCATTTTTTCACTGTGCTCTATCTCCTGCTGTGGAAGTGGTCGGGGGTTTCTTCAGTTTGGTGCCGTCATTGTAACTTGGTTGCCATTTAACAGAGCCGAGATATTTTCCTCAGGAAGCTGCGAGTTGGTGCTAGGTAACAGTTATTGCTGCCGATTCTCCAGGGAGCTGTTACTGTAAGAGCGATGTGGAAGGTTGGTGTGGGTGCATTTTAAACGCTCTTCATCTTCTCCGTGGTGCCTTTTCCAGAGAAACTTTTTGGGATTACAATTAGCTGTTGGACACCCTTCCTTTTTAGCATGTGACTAAAAACCCTGACTGCCTTTAAAGTTCATGCTAGGCCAGCACTGATAAATAACTGAGCAATTGCTGTTTGCCCTTTAAAAGAAATCTCCTGTACTTTGAAGTGGGTTCTTTTCATGGGGAAGGGACACATTTAGCCCCATTTGATGATGTTTAGGGGGTTTTGGCCGTATTTGGTCATTTCTCTCTGTGGACTTCGAGTTTGTCTCGTGTTCCTGCTGGAATCGACAGAGAGTTGCATTTCTAAGTTGGTCTTTGCATTAATTTTCATGGCAACTTGGAAGCAAACAGAATTGTAGCTCCACTTAAGGATCAAGCAGCAAAGAGGGCAGCAGGCCCAGGATGCCTTAAGTACCGAGAAGCAAATAATTTAAATAGAAAAAAAAAAGTTGCTGTGTTTGGTTTTGGGATCTCTCCCCTGCTAAAGCTATTTTATTGCTTTATTGCTTTTTTAATACACGTACTGAGACCCCAAAATCTCTGTACTTTCTGCAAAACCAGGAATGTTCAGGTGGGTTTTGATGCTTCTAATTTGACACTTTTTTTCTAATTTAATGCTTTTTCTTCACGTAGTAGCTCTTAGGTTTACAAACATAGCAGTTTCCTCCCAATTTCTGCTGGGATCATCTCTTTACTCTCTCAACCAGCCCTTTGGCACTGCTGCAGAGACAGTTTCAGCACCACCAGTGTTTCCCTACCTTCAATTCCTCTCGCTCCCATCACAAATCTGAGGTTCCTTAATGTTGTTTTTTGGTTTGTTTGGTTTTTTTTTAAGACCCTCATAAATTTTGTGCTACCTCCGTGCCTAACTCTGCACCTCACCAAAATGGAACTGGGCCGTTGGGTTTCAAACTTGATTTTTTTGACATTGAAGGAAGAGGCTCAGATGGTTTAAGCCAAAGCCATCACTTGACAGGGTAAATTTCAAGTGTATCACTTGGAGCGAGGAGTCATCAGGGACAAAGCCAGGGCAGATAATAAATGTGAAATTCCTCTGTGCCAGTGTTCTCTAGAAGCAGTGAATTATGGACAGCCTTGCCTGTGTGGGATGGGTTGGGTGTGGTGAAAGAACAACTCCCAGCCGTTTGGCATGAGTGCTTGGGGATTCATTTTCTTAGGTCAAACAGGAGTTGGCTTGGCAGTGTGTTTAGAGCAGAATCAAAATGCTAAACACTTCTTTTGTTCTACGTCTGCTGTGCAGTTAGTTCAAAGGCTCAATGTTTGACAGCGTCTTCTAGTCTGAGCTTTATCCTTTCCTAGTAAGATCAGCAGAAAGCTGCTGAAGGTTCAGGTTATTTCCAGTCCTCCCGCAGTCGTTCAAGGCTTGATAAGGCCTGTTTGTGGTGTACTTGAATCCTCGAGGGTTTTGTCTCTCGTTTTTGCTTTTATCTGCAACATCCCTGTCAATTCTGCATGTTTTCTTCCCATTCTGAGCGCAGGGAGAAACGAGGAGCTCAGAGCAGGAGTTTTTCCTTAGGGATCACCCTAAGGAAAGGAAATGGTTTTACTGCTAATGTTAATCTCTAGAGCTTTACAATTCAGGCCCGAGTTTCCTTTCTCTGCTGCTTGGACCACGGTGTAACTTTGCTGTTCGTTCACTCCCAAAATCTTGGGTGTTCAGATCCTCAGAGCATTGAAACCTCTCCCAGAGATTTGGGAGATTTTCTGTACTGCTTCACATCTGATGCCTTTGGAACTTTTAAAGACAGAAATACTGTTTTTTTCAAAGCCAAAACTCCGACACCTCTGTTTATTCTCATTAGCATGCAAGTGGAATTTTTACTACAGAGGGAACAAGCCAAATTTTTTAAATTAACTTACACAATTTTATAACCATTTCATTGATTTACCAAAAGTAAACGTTAAAACCAAGGTTTTCACCTCTAGAAATTTTGAAGTGTCACATGCTGGTGTTTTTTTTTTTTTTCCTTAATTTTGGGATCTGCCTTTTGCTTTTTCTGGCCTTATCAGGCTCCCGATGTCTTTGCTCGTTTTTTTATGGATTTTCCAAGCTGTTGTGTGACTCATTATTGAAACATTGCAGCAGCCAATGCGCATCCCGTGACAGCATCACTTATACAATGTCTGTGCTGGGTACAAGTTTGGGTGTAGCCAGTGTGACTTGACTCTTCCAAACTATTTCTGGCCCCCGGAGTAAGGAAAAAAAAGTGTCTGGCAGCAGGAAACTGTTTGCTCACTGCAGAGTTAAAATTTGACGATTGTTCTATTTGCTGCAAAAACCTTTTTAGTTTTTTTTTGGGGGAGGGAGGGGAATGCCTGGGTGCTGCAGTGAAAGGAACTGCACTTGGTTTGTAAAATTTTGTCAGCAGCCTGCATAGGGGGTAGGTAAAACTGCAGAGTGACAAAGCCCTGGAACATTGTTAATGTCAGGAAAAGTCAACTCCAGCACCGAAAAGGGTACGTAGATGAAATGTCAAGGTTGTCGTGGCAGCTGTAGAGGAGGCAGGGACCCTTCCTGGGAGGCCTGAAGGTTCTGGAGGACTGTGTAAAGTGGTTTATTTGGTATCATACCTATTAAAGAGATTGCTGCCTTATCACAGCTTCTCGCACTAAAGGAGCCGGGAATCGCCGCCTCCCTCCCCTCGGAGTCACCTCTCACCTACTTGGGAGAGCTCAGGGATCTGCAGGGCTGCACACGTGGCTTCGTTTGGAGCAGCTCAAAGGAAATCTTCTGTTGGAGGTGGGAGCATCATTAGCAGGGAAGCTACAGCTTGAGGACCACCCCATTAGCAGTCACTCTCTGTCCAGAGCTGCTCCGGAGCAGCGTTGAATGAAACTTCTGCCCGCTTCTTCTTCTTCTTCTTTCCCACACTTTCTGCAAGGACGTTGCACACAAGAGTTCAGGTCAGAATTTCCAGCTGAGCACGGGGTTTTAACTGTAAATGCTGTTGTTGATGGCAGCCAGTTTTCCTTTCATGCACAGATCTTGGCGTGAAGGAAGAGCCAGGCTCTGTCAGAAATCTGAGGGAAACCAGCAAAGCTGAGCACAGGGCAGGAGGTGAGGATGAATTGAGGGTTCATCGTACCCGTGCCAGAGGAGGCATTGGAAAAATCTCCTGCTCTTTGCTGTGCTTCATCCGTGCTGTGAGTACTGAGCCCAGGTCAGGCTGGCAGGGATCTGTTGCAGTGTCTGCCCCCAGGACCTTTCCTCCCTCCGCAGTTCCACGGTCACCGAACACCTGGAGGAATTAGGTACTTGTAACTAGGGAATCTTTTTATAAAGCCTGCGGAAATAATTTATAGTTTAGTGTTCTCCTGGAGCTCTCCAGGTGCACAGAGTGATTTCTTGGGCTTCAGTAAAATAGGTAAATAATAATAATTCAGTAAAATATCTACCTGGTAAAAATCTGCTTCAGGAACAAGTGTGCTGTAGAGGGGAGGAAATAGATACAAGGATTTATTGCTTTCTTCTGGGAGTACACACACAATTTAATGTTTGCAGTTCTGTGTTTCTCCTTCAGTTTGTTCCTCAAGATCATTGCTCACTTTGCCTTTGCTTTTTGTTCCTTGTTGTCACTTACCCAGTGACTCTTCCAGAACCTTTCTGTTCCATGCAAGGGTAGTTTAAGTTTTACTGTAACAGCGTGAATAAGTAACCTTTGCTTCTGTAACTTGTTAGCAGTTACACACCCTTAGGGATTTGTATTTAACTGGGCTATTTCTTTGCCCAAACCTTGAGGGGCACAGACACCCTTTGGCTCAAATGGATGCGGGGAAGCTGCTGAGGGTCAGGGCTGGCTTTGAGCGTTGGACTCGCTTTAGATGGAGAACCTGTCTAGGTGTGTGATTCATCCCACCCCTGATAACACAAGAAATCATTTTATCTCGCTTCTGACACTGACAAATACTAGGTGCTATATTCCAAACTTGTGTGGTGCAACTCATTGCACTTTTTTTTACCATTTTAGCCTTCATATTTGATGCAGAGTTCAGCTCTAAATATATCCTTTTGATGTTCTTTTGGAAGTGATTCATTGCTATTTCAGGTGAGGATCTCAAGAAATGGAAAGTTCAGTAGGATGTGCAGAGTGCCTCAGAAAGTTAATTGTGGTTGCATGCAAAAGCAGCTCCTGCTGACACACTTGTGCCTGCCTGGTGCTTCTCTGTGTGATTTTTATTCTTGGCTGATGCAATATTTCAAAATATCCATCTCTCAAGAGGTCTTTGGGGCAGGGTGGTACTTTTGGACTCTGACTGGGCAGGTTAATTTGCCAGCTCACCAAAAACTGCCCCTCATGTGGTTATTTATATTAAACAAGTTCTGATCAGTATCAGGGCTTTGTTAGGAACTTTCAGGCTGTTGAGTTTATATTTGCTGGAGCACCTGGATCTCACTCACACGGGTGAGTGCTGAAAAGCAGATATTGCTGCTTTCAGCACCTCCTGCTTTTCCCTGGGCTTCTGCAGGGAGCTCGTGTGCTGGCAGGCAAAACAACTTCACATTTGCATTTCAGCTGGCATCTTATCCCAGGTGCTTTTAGCTTTTTGAAATCAGTTTTAACAGATTTTACCGCCAGCATCTTCCCAGGCTGGTTTCAGTGCTGCAGCATCAGTTGTTTGTGCTTTGGTTTGTCATTTCCTGACAGGTGTTTCTCTCAGAGAGATTTTGATATTCTGAATCTTTGAGGAGTTGGGGGAAAAAAAAATCAGTTTTTGGATTGACACATGCAGCAAATATTTTATCTGGCAGGCACATTTCTGTATTTTCCATGTAGTGGAGTGTTAACTGAAATTCTGAAAGATCTCTGTAATACAGTTAAATACTTGAGAAGTATTTATTCTTTTGAAGTAATTTATTGTGAAATTTTCAATTGCTTTATTTATAGTGGTAGTTCATCTGGCCGCAGGCATTGCACTGTCACATGGATGTTTGTGTAATTTCTGCATGGACTAGAACAGGGAATTGCCACAGAAATGTTCTTTCTATTAAATTTTCTCATTTACTGAATGGCATGAATGAGCAAAACCCCCAAGGTTTGTGTACAGTTCAATTTCCTCAATTCTCAGCCCTGCAGTGTGTCTTAAATGTCCCGTGATTCCTAATTTCTAACATGGTTAATACTGGAACAAAATTGTTTATGGCTCAAAGGAAAACCTGAAAAAGTGATTCTTTTGAATATATACCTTTTTTTTTTTCTTGGATGAAAGCAAGGGTATTATATATAAACAGAGCTTGGCATTGTTCCTTGGGAGTGATCCTGCCAATCACAACACCTTTGAATTTTCTTTTGATGACAGAGTAAAAACCTGGTGTTAATCAAGACTGAGGTTTTCAGTTTCTGCTGCTTCTGGAGTTTGACTCCGTTTCGCTCCGTGTTTGCTGTATGTCAGATAGCACAAAGTTTACTTAAACTTTATTCTCATTTACATTTCATCTATTTCAGTAGCAGTTTACTCAGTTTCAAAATCACATATTCCTTTCCCACGTGAAACCGTTCAGTTGACAGAGCTTGCAGGAGGTGAAGATGCTGGGTTTATTTTAAAACCACATTGAAGGTAGGACGGGATGATTTAAGGTAGGACGGGATGATTGAAGGTCTTGGCCCCAAACCTTCACAAATCCCCACCTTTTCTGTTGGGGCAAGGCCAGGAAATAGAGGTGGTGGAAGGAGCCCCAGGGCTGCTCCTGAGGGCACTGCTGGGGTCAGCTTGGGCTGCAGTGGGAGCAGCAGAGCTGCCCTGGTGCTGTGGGACTGCCTGTGCCCTCTCAGCTGTGGCACCAGGCAAAGCCAGAGGAGCTGCTGGCCCGAGTCTGGGGGGGTGATGGCTTTGGGAGGCACTGGCAGAACCTACCTAAAGCTGTTTGTGGCTTACAGGAAGGCAGACAGACAGTGCAGTGCATCAGGACAGAGCGTGAAGGGCGCTGCCATGTTTAAGGATTCGCATTTCCTGCCTGGAGTAAGAGATGAACAAAGAAAGGCATTNGGCGTGAAGGGCGCTGCCATGATTACGGATTCGTAAGAGATGAACAAAGAAAGGCATTTTTCCTACTCATTTTTCCTTTAGAAATGGAATAGGTTTTGATAATTGACCTCAGCTGCTTGCTCTGGTGGCTTTCTGCTACTCTTGTGCTAAAGCTGCAGTGTTTGTGTTTCAGTGTTTCCCAACAGTGATGCAAAAGGATTTTCTGGATCACTTGAGGGAACTCTGTAACTTCTGCCGAGCTTTCTTTGTAACCTTAACCTTGGGAGCCAAGAGCTTTGCCCAGCACTTGTCAAACATCTTTTCATTGCATTAACCCCCCCGTCGGTGAAGCAGTGCAGAAATCCATCTGGGCTATGTTTGGTTTAAAGGGAAGGAAAACAAATGTTTATCTGGTAACTTCATGTTAAGACAGCATCATTTAAGCTGAAGCTGAGTTTC
The DNA here is from genome assembly GCA_013396955.1 of Regulus satrapa. Taxonomy (NCBI): domain Eukaryota; kingdom Metazoa; phylum Chordata; class Aves; order Passeriformes; family Regulidae; genus Regulus; species Regulus satrapa. The sequence continues at coordinate 140,596 of VWZN01008683.1, forward strand.
TGTTTCAGGTTCCAGGTCTAGAACCTTTCCTTTATGATCTCTTATTCTAGACTTGTCTGTGTGGCAGTAGAAAGCAAAGAGTTAATCCAGCATTAACCTGAGGTTGTGAGACCTGTAGGGAGAGGGTTGGTCTGGCCTTGAAGAATCTCGATGAGTAATTTCGGAGAATGCTGGCTGATTTTTGCATGAGCTTCCTCCCAGGAGCTGCCCAAAGAGGTGAATGCAGGGACCTGCATTCCTGTCACATTCTTCTGAGAAAGCAGAGGGGCAAAGCAGGTGTCTAAAAGGTTGTGCACTATTTTAGGGAGAAATCTGATTAATGTTGATAGGCTGTTGAGAATCTGGCTATAACCTCCTGTCAGATTATAGTTCACACCAAGGTCGGCGCTAAACCTTCCGTCTCAGTTTCAGACCATGTCCCATGTGAAGGGCATTTGGAGATGAGGAAATTGAGTTTTATCTTCTCAATCACCTTTTCATGCCTTTCATAATAGCAGAGTTGTTTTTTTTTTCCTGAGGAGATTGTCCTTCAGCACAATCTGAGCACTGAAATTCACTTTTTCTGCTTTTATCCTGAACATCATATTTCAGCTTTACTATGTTTTGGAAATCTCTGCTTGAAATAGTTTGCCCCGTGCTGAGGATCAAAAAGATTTTGGGAAAAATTTCCACATAGTAAGATTCTAATCTCAAATAATACATCCAGAAGTATTTTGCTTTTATCATTTGGGCAATTGGAAGAAGTTCCAAGTTCTTGAATCAAACGACCAGCAGAGAATGTGTGTCTGCTGCTCACCTCCCTCTGATCACCCCCTTCCCATGACCACAGCCACTGTTTTCCCTGTTGCTTAGAAGCTTCCCAGGCTTTGGCAGAATTGGTCTAATTTTCTGATATCCAGTTTATTTTGAATAACTGAATATTCTCTGGATCATAGTCAGTTTTCATTCTCTTGCTTGGCTGAAGATGTAAGCAACAAACTCTTCTTGAAAGGGGTAGGTGCCTGTGTTGTGTTGGATACGTGGATTTTGGAAAACACTTGTAAAAATGGAGATTTATTTTCTGCAGAAATCGAGAACACCAAATAGAAATCGTTTTCTTTCCTATGTGGAGGTAGTCTGAGAAAAAACTGTGCTGCTGAATAGCAGGAAGAGTTTCTGTGTCATTTCAGTACTAGCTAAAATATTGACCTTCACTTTTAAAATTAATTTTTAATTCTTCCATTTTAATGGACTGATGAAAGGTTAATGGGATTGAATCCCCCTTTTAGCCCCAAAAATCCCATTATTTGTTCTCTAGTGGAGTCAGCCTCCTCATTCTCAGCATTAGACTTCTACCTTCCTTTCAGCAATTCAGATTATATTCAAAGATTTGTCCGGGAGCCGATATCTTAAAAATACTCCAAAATTTATTTGTCGGTCAACAAATGTTTTCCAGGCAGATGCCACGTCCTATACATTTTAGTGACTAAACCTCCTAAGTGATGTAAATAATTAAACCCCTTGTTTTGAAGACCATTTCTCAGGTAACTCTGGTTTTGTGTTTCCTCGCAGGGGTGGCAGATGGTGTCGGTGGCTGGAGGGACTACGGGGTTGACCCTTCTCAGTTCTCAGGGACTCTCATGCGGACGTGTGAACGTTTAGTAAAAGAAGGACGGTTTGTTCCCAGCAATCCTGTTGGAATTCTCACCGCAGGCTATTGTGAGCTGCTGCAGAACAAAGTACCTTTGCTTGGTAAGGCACCAAAAATATGTCAGTTCAATCTGGGTTGTGTGTTACACGCGGGCTCGCTGTGCTTCAGTCTCTTGTCATTGTCTAACAGCAAATTTGCAGGCAATTAACTTCTCCCAATTAACCGAAAACATAGAAATGCCAGTCGCCTTGGTGGCATCGTTGTTTTCTTTAAAACTGTTGTAATTAATTGAGCAATGCCGGGAGTGTGGATGTGTGTGTATTTATCCATACAAGGTTTTCTGTGGGAAGGAGGAACTCGCCAGAGTTTGCAGAGCAGGTTCTGCAGTGGAGCACAGTGTGCACGTGTGCTCAACTCTGTATAGGTATAAATAAACTAATTTCAGCAGTTTCTCTGCTGAAAACTTCATGGTACTGGTTGTGGCTTTCTGCTTCAGCTATGCAAGGAGAAATACTTTCGGAGGGTAATTTCTGCTCGTGGCTGGCCTTGCTCTGCTCCTGTTGCCTTTTATGTGCAGTGCACTCAAACCCCAGTTGGTCAATTTGAGTAGTTGATATCAAGCATTATTTTTGTAAATCTTTGCGAGGAAAGATTGCAGATCTTTCTGAAGTAGATGCTTCACATACCCTGTGTCAGCACTGATGGGACACAGGGCGTTCAGCTGCCTGGGGACTGGGAGCACGTAGAGAGGCCACGCTCGGTCTCAGCTGGCAGCTCTGCCAAGGGGACGCTTCTGTAAAGGACACGAGATCTCCTGTGCACCCAGAAAGATTTGCCCTGCGTGAAATGCACGCAGCTCACCTGACCTTAAGCTGCTGTGCCAGAGCAGCGCTGTGGGAGCTATATTTAACTCGTCTGCTGAGCTGGGAGCAGATGTTCTCGCATTATACGCCCAGAGAATAGGTTGGAACCTCAGGAGCGACCTTAAGTGTCAGGAAAAATAGCGGTGGTCAGTAGTGGCGTTAGGATTTGGTGCGTTGGATGGTGCAGGGCAGGTGTGGCCGGGAGGGAGCTCCAAAGTGGGGCACTGGCCAGAGCTCTGGCGGTGCCTTTGGAGAGCCGGGCTTGACCTTTGCAGTGCTGAAAAGCAGCGTGTGCTGAGTCACAAGATCTGCATTCCACACATGGCCTCCCGGTTACACTCTGCTAATAGAGTTTGGATTTGAAACTAATGATCCTTAGTGTTTCTCCTTTAACTGAGGACAGTATTTTTAGGAGGAGGAATAAATCCCTGGAATTACCGCAGCGATGAGCGTTTAGAGTTTGTTTAAAATGAAGGACTTCATTAAGGGGGATTCGTTAGGCAGTTACTTCTCCTTGCTGTTGTGCTTTAAGCCTGGATACTTGGTTCCTCAGGATTGAATCCAGCAAATAATATAAAATAAAAGCGAAACGGGAGAAAACTCTGCAATTTATTTAATCACTCTGGTGCCACAGCACAGTTTTGGACTGTCACGTGTAAAATCAGATTTCTTTTTTTCCAGAGATACTGCTTTGACATAGCATTAAGGATGGAGAGGTGCTGTGCATTCACTAGAGAGCAGATTCAGGGCAAGTGCATTGCAGGGAGCTCTCTGTATTAGCAAGGGAATCGTCTGGAACAGGCAATGCCTGGAGCCAGCTGGACTGGGGCACAGCCAGCTCCATCCTAAGCTTTGCTCACTGCGAGCCTGAGGTCTGTCCAGCACGGAGCTGTGCTTGGAAAGTGCTGCTGGAAGAACTTGAGGCTGGAAGGTGAAGGCAGTTCCCGAGCTGGTGGTACGGGGCAGAAGTGCTGTAGCTGTATTTTCCCCCTCTTGGGGATTGAAAGGCCTTTTGGTGGCTCTGCTGTGCTGTGCCCTTTGCTGTGGGGGACTTTGGGTTTCTTTGCAACGCAGCATTTTTGTGGCTTGCACCCAAGCACAGTTGGGGCTACTTCCCAGTGAATGAATGGAGAATTCCTCATTGCCCTCAAGCATGGCTGGGATAGTTCCAAGCACAGCTGACATCGTGTTTCTGCTGGTACTTTAATTTGGAATAGTATTTGTCTCTGAAACATTTTTATTTTTTTTTTTCTTAAACTTGTGGAGTTGGTGTCCTGCAGATGTGACAGGATTATTATTTGTTAAACCTGAAGCAAGCTCTGCAGAGCCAGGCTGGGAGAAAAAGCATTTCATGGGCTGAGCAGAGAAATGCAGCAGGACCTAATACTTAATTGCAAACAGTACTTGGCGTGGTTTATTTACAGCTGATGAGTGAAACCGTGTGGAGAGCTCCTAGCATTGTATGGATGCTACTGGAATTCTATTATCTCCATGATTTCGGAATTTCAGTATTTTATGTGAGTTCTGTAAATCCCGTCCTATAGCAGAATGTGCTGACATACGTTGGGATGGAAAACTGTAAATAAAGCCAAACAAAACAGGTATTTGTCAGCATGATGTGTTTACCAAAATCAAAGCAGGAAGAGTAAATTCTACACAAAAAATCATAGTTTGTACTGCAAAGATTTCCAGCGTTTCGCTGGTTTTATTTGATATCAATTGTTGAGCATTTCCATTCCTCCTGACTTTCGAGCTTTGGTGAAGGTTGTAATAATGGAACTGTTGATCAGATCAGCGAGAGAACAAGCAGTTTGTGTAAGGCTGACTGCAGTCCCTGTGTTTGCAGGGAGCAGCACAGCTTGTATAGTAGTCCTGGACAGATCAAGTCATCGTTTACATACAGCCAACTTGGGAGATTCTGGATTTCTGGTGGTCAGAGGCGGAGAAGTCGTCCATCGATCCGACGAGCAGCAGCATTACTTCAACACTCCCTTCCAACTCTCAATAGCTCCACCAGAAGCAGAAGGAGTTGTCTTAAGTGACAGGTAAGGGGGAGAGGAATAACCTTAATTTTTAAGCTGGGCACGTAACCAGCTCCCAAAAAGTTGCAGTTTTGCTGCTGTGGGGCTCTTGTGTCCCACATGGGATAGAAACACGCATCCAGTCAGGTCCTGCCCCTGCCACCCTCCCTCTCTGGGCGGACATTTCTCACTTTGTCCCTAACTTTGTACCTGCTGCACATTCTGAGTTTATTGGGCTGCTCATGGTGGCGTGTTCCCATGGCCACGGGCTCGCTCCCAGCCATGGGAAGATGTCCCTCAGCGTAGCTGCTCTGTGGACAAGTGGCTGGACTTGGGTTCCAATCCCTGCCTCTGCTCCCTTGGGACTGTTTGGAGTAGCTAATTTAGATATCTTGGCACCGAGGTTGCAAGAGCTTGAAGAATAGAGCAGAGGGACATGTGACTGTAACTTGTGTTTCCAACTTGCTGTTTCCAGCAGCATATTGTATTTGACCAAAACCAGCAAAAAAAAAAAAAAAAGCTGTTTGGCAGAACACCAAGCTGGGAATGAGAGTATGAGGAAAGGACAATCTGTTCACAGAAATGAGTTTTTTCAAAGGCAGGCTTGTTCTTGTGTCTTCCCTTAGGAATGTCAGGCTGATCCATCCTGGCTTTGTGAAGTCTCACCAGTAATATGAAATAAACTCAAAAATAAACAGCTTTCAAATATGTGTTAAAATGCAGCTTTCAAAAATGTCTCACTCATTGAAGTGATATCTCTCATCTGAATATAAGGAGGTGGTAGCAGGATCTTCAGAGAGTGGCCATGGAATAAAGGGAATGCAGCAGATGAAGTTCTGGACTCAATGAGTCTTCTCCTACCTAAATGGTTCTGTGCAGTATCGGGGCTGAGGCAGTAAAGGTTGAGAATTTAATCCAAAAGAGCTGTTTTTGAAGGTGCTGGTTAAGCTGTTGAAACTCCTGACCATTCTTGTGTGTGGTTTTATTTCTTCATCCTGCAACTGCTGAGAGGAAGCCATGGTAGGACTCTGAAATTAGAACCCTTCAGTAATCCAAGTTCTCGGTTAAACTAAAATTAAACGATCCCTTGAAATTCCAGAGCTGTAAAAAAATCTGTAATTGTTCTGAGAATTCTCTGTCATCCGTAGGAAGACCACAGAAACAAAGAGCAGAAGGGTTGTTGATAATGTCCAGTGGAAGTCAGGGAAGCCAAGTGATCTGAGTCATCCAGTAATAAGGAAAGCACAAGATAAATGTGCTCCCACATTTCAGCTCTGAATCATGATTACAGCTTTCTGGCTGGTTCCTGCACTGTTCCTGACGTTAATTAGTACTCCTGCTCTTGTCGAAACGCTTCTCCTGTCCTTTTTTATTTGTTGTCCCAGTTGGGTGATGAATTTGGCTATATATGGGCATAGGCAGGCAGTCTTAACCCCATCAGCTTTCCTGAAGCTACACACCAGCTGAGCAAAGCAGCTCCTCTGTGTTTTGGCAGAGCCCAGTGGCCTGGGATGCAGAGATTTCTCCTTTCTCCAGACCCCCGGAGAGCCTTTAAAAATGAAAGGTTTGTTGTTATGCTGCTTCTGAGGTTTTGCAGCAATATTCCTGCCCAAACTGGGTGTTTTCTCCTCTTGGTGTTGTGTAATGTGTTAGACACCAGCATTCCAACAGCCTCTGGTCTCCTGGTAGTGATTTCCAGACATGTTTAATATTCCATTGAATTAGAAAGCGATTCAGAATCCTCAAGTGTTTGGGCCAGGCCTGTGATGAATTGTTTTTTCAAGTATCACTCTCTTGCATCCTCAAGATGAGCAGAAGGAAAAATCCTCCTGCCATTCTGCTTCCTGGTTTCCAGGGAGACACACTCCAGAAGCAGATTAGCTGGCAGGGTAGTTCGTGTGGGAATTTTAACTGCAGATCCCGGGTGCAGGAGCAGTTTGCAGTCACAGGGCCTGTGCTGGGGCTTTCCTGACAGCCCCTCCCCAGCCAGCCACGGTTCCTTTCTGGTGCACAAACCCGCCCAGAGCAGGGAAGTGCAGGAGCTGGGGGTGTGTTGGAGGTTGTTGGTGTGGGTGTGAGGACTCCTCTAACGCGTGTCCCTCCCAGCCCCGAGGCTGCTGACAGCACGTCCTTCGATGTCCAGCTCGGGGACATCATCCTGACCGCCACCGACGGACTGTTCGACAACATGCCCGACTACATGATCCTGCAGGAGCTCAAAAAGCTCAAGGTGAGCCTGTGTGTCCTCAAGGTGAGCCTGTGTGTCCTCAAGGTGAGCCTGTGTGTCCTCGAGGTGAGCCTGTGTGTCCTCGAGGTGAGCCTGTGTGTCCTCGAGGTGAGCCTGTGTGTCCTCGAGGTGAGCCTGTGTGTCCTCAAGGTGAGCCTGTGTGTCCTCGAGGTGAGCCTGTGTGTCCTCAAGGTGAGCCTGTGTGTCCTCAAGGCCTCGCAGCTTTTGTGCTGGCTGCACCTTCACAGTTACCACCTTTACTTGTAGTACCCGAAGCCTTTGTGTTCTGTATAAAAGCCCCACCACAAAGTGCCGGATCCTTTAGAGGCTTTGCAGGTAATGCCCCGTGTGAGCAGTGCAAGGGACACTGAGCTTTGTCTCAGAAGCAGCAGCAGAAATTGGGCAGAAATTTCCCAAGTAACAGCTGGGTCCATGTCAGTAACTCTGGTGAGGGAGGGAGAGGAGGAGGGGAAGGGAAGGACGAGCTAACAGGTGCTGCCTTTGGCCACACACCTGCAGGTTGGAGATGATCCACAGGAAAATAGAGAAGCCTCTCGGGTTAGTTGAGAGTGAGTTTGCACTTAAAATAACTCTCAGCTTCTCTAACCAGTAATTCTGGCATGGTATGTATGGGCTGTCTGAATTGTGGGTTGCACGTGCTTTAAAATCTTCAGTGTTCTGTGAAAACAAAAAAAAAAAATCCTCTCAACTTTTCCACATCAGTGACCACAAATGTTCTTTTTAAATAGTAAGTATACATTAAAATATTTTAACTTGGCTGAGAACATTTAGCTTCAGGCTATTTACTTACAGAAAGGAAAGCACACTTAAGGAGATATCAATATGTATAAACTCCTCGAGGAAACTATTTTGCTGTGAAATGCAAATAAGAGAATTACAGTGTGGTTTTAAGAGAATTTGGCCTCCTCTTATCCTGCAGCTCCACAGGTCACTACTGTGTCACTGGGGCTGCAGCCACCTCCTGCCCTGGTCTGTGCAGGGGGTGAGGATGTCCTGGCTGGCCCCCAGGCTTGGAATTCCCTCTGCAAGAAAGCTGAGCTCCACCTTTTGGCGTGTTTGGGAAAGGCACTGGAGTTCCCCAAGAGGTTCAGCCAAAAGTTAATCACATAAATGCCTGCTAATTCCCAAACCTGCGGGGAGGGCTCTTGAAATGACAAGGCCTTTAAAAGTGGTTACAGACAAAAGAGAGCAGTGGTTGCCTGTCGTGTTGGCTTGAGTGAGGAAAGCCTGGGAGGAAAGCAACAGTATTACTAAAGCAGGGAAAAAAAGGTCCCTAAAAGGCAGCCTGGAGAAAGTGTGTGTGTGTGTGTGTGTTCTCAGTGCATTTTTCTCATCTGACTTTAAAGTGCCCCTTCTCCCCAAGGGTGCTGTTCTCAGCTGGGGTGTGAGAGCCAGAGAGCAAGGGTTGCACTCAAGATAAAACAAATACTTCACCAGAGGCTGCCTGGGAGGGAGGAGGGAAGGTCCTTGCAGGCTGCCCTGCAGGGACAGCTGCCAAGTGCCCCCTTCCCTCCAGGTGACGTAGTTCAGTCTGTTCTGAGTGTTATTCTCCTACGTTTCTAAACTCCAGCAGCCTTCCAAACCAAGTGTCGAGCTGCTGGTGGGGGTGTGAGGTGTGGCTGTCCCTCGTGAAGATCCGCAGTTGTGACCCAATTTACAGAGCCTAAAGAACGGGGAAGGCTCTGTGCACTGAGGGATCTCCAGACCTGACACGCCTCAGCACAGAGATGTCTGTAGGCTTCTCTACAAGAACAAACTCTTTTTTCCTCATGAATTTAGAACTCCAACTACGAGAGCATCCAGCAGACTGCACGGAGCATTGCCGAGCAAGCCCACGAGCTGGCCTATGACCCCACGTACATGTCACCCTTTGCACAGTTTGCCTGTGACAACGGGCTGAATGTCCGAGGTAAGAGCCTCTCCTCCTCCCACTGCTGCTTTCTCGGAGAGATCTTTAGCAGAGTGAAGTGCTGCTGTTCCAAACTCCCGTAGGAAAGCAGACCAGTAGGAAATGTGGTTGGCAGGAGAGCACCGAGCTTGTGTGGGATTTGGCAAAGCCCCCAGGGCCAGCAGAGCAGGAGCCTCCCATGGGGAAGCAGCTGGAGCGTGGAGAGCACAGGGCCCTGATTGTTTTATTTTTAATGTAATCTCTGCATTCCTGCCCCAGGAATCCTGCCTGGGATGAATTCTCCTGTGCTCCTGTACTTGACTTGTTGCTTGGATTTGGGTGTGTGGGTGGTGGTATTGTGAGGGTCGTTTTATGTTTGGGGTTTTTTAAGGTCTCTTCTTACTGCTCTTTCAGCTGAGGTTTTGCTCACTCTTTGGTAGCTTTGGGATAGGATTTTTGGTTGAAATTTGCAACCCTTGTATCACTGGCATCCCCATACTGATCTCTCTGTTGGTTCTACTTCTGTGCTTTAGAAAAGTGTTGGCAAAACACCTGCCAGATTTCGGAGCCCGAGCAAACACCTTTATTTAAACTATTTCTTACTTTTAAATGAATAAACAAAATTCTGCTAGTAAAGATGTTTTCATCTCTGTATCAGAGGGAACCCGAAGCCCCTTTCCTCAGGTAGCAGCTGTCGCACTTGGGGCTCTGTGTTCCTCCAAGCTCAGTCACTCAGTAATGGAGCTGCAGATCTCCAGAGTCCAAGGGATTGGTTTGACTTCCCACATAACAAAACCTCTCGTGAGCCATTTCTCGAGGATTCGAGTGTGGTCCTTTGGCTGCTGAGGATGGAAAAATAACTATTAAGAATGTTAAGTAGCTTTTAGGAAGACCCGAGGTAATAACAGTGCAGGAGAAGGTGCTAAAAAGGTGTTTGATCTACAGTGGAAATTCCTGAGGAGATCTGATGTCACGGCAGTTTTACCTGTAACAAGGCAGTGTCAGGTGTTTCGTGCATTTATTAAAGAGGCTGCTGCAAACAGGCTCTGTGCTGTGCCAGCTACCAGCAGCGTTCCAGGTTCTGACCTGCTTCTCTCAGTTTGATCTCGCTGGAGCTTCAAAGGAGAGAGGTTTTGTGCTGTGCTCAATGTCAGCGCGCCCCTCGGTTTGCACGGGAGCTGGGGGAGGCACTTCGTGCCGACTCAAACCAGTTGAAAAAGAGCTTTCCATGGGGAATGTCACAGACCATCAGGAGACAGCCCGCTGTGCCTTGCTGAAATAAGAGACTCTTCGCTTCCATTGCAGGGGGGAAGCCAGACGACATCACCGTCCTCCTTTCCATCGTAGCCGAGTACACAGACTGAGGTGCTGGAGCCCCCGGGCGCTTTCCTGCTGCCAGGATTGTTCCTTCCTTCCTTCCCAGCTGCTCCGGGCAGCCGGCCCTGAGCCCGGAGCCCGGCCCGAGACGCAGCTGAGGCCCTCGCTAAGAACCACTCGTAGTCCACCGCTCTTGGTCTGCCAGCAAGAGAGGAAGAAGCTCAAGGCTTGGAGCTTGTCTTTGAGAGCTTAGTCCTTGTCCGGAGCAGGGGAGGATCCATCCCCCAGCGCGGCTGCTGCGTTGGAAATGTGACTTTCCGAGGAGTAGGATTGGTGGATCACCTTTCAGACTAGCTCAGTAGGTAACGCCTCTGCTCGAGGGCGCAGCACTCTCCTTGCTAGGAACGTTCGCTGTTGTTGAGGGTGTGTTACAGACCCGGTTCCATAAAGCATAGTCTTGTTCCAGTGATAGCCGAGGTTTCGTGTTTCTGAGCTCCGGTTTTCAGGAGATTTCTAACTGCTGTAAACATTCTGCTCTTGCCATCCATGGTGTCAGCCTTAGGAGCCTTTTCTAGTACGAGATTTCAAACAAACCTAGTTCAAGTTATATGGATGCAAATGTGTTTCGTGATTTCAGGTGCTTAACTGTGATCTTAAAAGTTCTGCAGATCATTCGTCCGTTATGGGCCTGGTTCTGGATGTTTTGGCTGTGGATAATTATGATTTTTTTTTTAAACAAAAATTCTAGCTCAGTCTCAAACAGCCGAGCTGGCCACAGTTGAGGTCCTTCTTTGAGCATTTGAACCCATCTCAGCGTGGGATGATGGAAAATGCTACGGCGGGAGGTTGCACAAAACAGCTCATCCTCAACTCCGAGCATCTTCACCTTGGGTAGATAATTCTGTTGTTGATATAAACCATAATTTGTGTTAATAATTGCCACTCTCGCTTGTAGAACAGAACATGCTGCACCAGTTTAAGTCCAGTTGATCCTTTCTGACTCCAACAGGCACCTCTTGGCTTCTGCTGCGGCAGCGGATACGGAAATGGAAACTTCATGAATAATCAGCAAAGCTTACATTTCATTTTAACGAAAGTTTAGGGGGGGTTCAATGATCCTTAATGATGTTTACAGTTATCTAACAGCCACTTTGCAATATGACATTTCCTTTTCAATGACAGTAGCTCACGTTTGTTCCCCCCCACACCTTTTTTTCCAGCCAGCTTTCCTTTTCCTTTCCTGAGGCTCATACGAAAGCTGAGAGCTGTAAAGATATATATATTTTTTGGTCAGTTTTTCATTAACTTTTTTGCTGGTAGAGGAGTATGTAGAAATAAATTAAAGCCATGTTTTTATATATAAAAAGTCGGGTAATGTTGCTGTTTAGGTGAGTGCAGTTAAACTTGGTCAGTAAGGAATCTTACCTGCTCTCAAGAGGAGATTTTTACTACCTGGTTTATTGTATTAAAACTGTTTAAGTTTGAGGTTACCTCAACTTGTTTAAAGAATTTTTGTGGACTTGTACTGTATATTTGCGTAACTATGTCAAGCTTTTATTTAAGGTCATTTAACATGTACCATGTACATGTCATTTTACTATATTTCAGTGCATCATGCTTGTAACAGGCATTTCATTTATAATAAGTGATTAATTTGGGAGCTCTTCGGTAATTTATCTGCTATTCCTCAATTGGCATAATGTTAGATATCTACTTTAAATCACCTTGTAATTACTCGTCAAAATGCCTTAACTACCCTAACTTGACCAAAATAGGATTTTGGTGAGGGTATGGGGGAGGATTATATTAATGAAGAAAAATTAATTCGTTTTGCGACACACACGAACAGTGAGTGGTGGAGAAACTTTGCACAACCCGTCAGTCCTTGTTGTTTTTAACCTGAACAAGCTGTCTCTGGCTGTCTCGCAGGAATGTATTCACATGCAGAACAGGGCTTTGTTTCTTGTTTGGGAGGGGCCTTTCTCTCCCGGTGTCTCCGGGTGTCTTTCTGTGTATCCAGTATTTACTCGCTCGCTTCTGGATTAGAGCAGATTTGATCAATTCTTCTTTCCCTTGGCCCTTCCCTTCAGAGCCCCGGGCTGTTCTCTGCTCTCAGCACAGTCCCTCAGCCCTCCCTGTTCTCCCTTCCTGCCTTTCCAGGCTTCGGAGGGGCTGGAATTCCCCAATTCCCGCTCCCTGTCTGTACCCACAAAGCCGTTTGCCTCATATCACACCATGACCTGTTGGCTTTGGTTTTGTTTTTTTCTTTTTTTTTTTAAATAAAGAACAAATTTGGGTTTTGATTTCCAAATCATGAGTTTTTTCCCTCACCGGGCACACCAAAGACCAGTAAAGCTTTTAGCTTTTCCATCTGTTTATAAAGCAATACTGTATTATAAAAGAATTGATATTTTTATCACACGCTTGATTGTTTTGGGTTGTTTTTTTTTTTTAAGACGTGCACTCTGAACATATCAAACCTGATTTTTTTTTTTTTTTCCTATGAACTTAACGCTGTCTGCGCACAAACTGATCTTTGGAGAAGGAGTTGACAGGGCCCATCCTATCCAAACTAATCCCCAGGGATGCATGGAGCAGTAACACGGGCTAGGGTCAGGTCGGTGGGAACGGTCACGAGAGGGATGTACCAGGAGGGTTCCGTGGCTCGGAGCTGCTGCGGGCCTTGCAGTTGGTTCTGGGAGCTGCTGGATTGGGTCGGGAGCAGGGATCTGGAGGAGCTCTGTCCCCCAGGAACCCGGGATTGCTGCAGCAGCCGCCGTAGGGATCGGGGTGGAACGGGGCTAAGGCGTGGCTGGGAGAAGCTCGGTGGTTCCTTGCTGTTTTCCCGGCTATCTTTGGGAGAGCTGCCACGTACAGTCCTCAGTGTCCTTTTTCAGGCTGGAAACAAAACCAAACCAAAAACCAGATTTGGGACCGGGCAGTTGCAAGTGAGTGGAGGAGAAGGGAGAGGCGCCGATGGGGCAGGGAGGAATCTGGCGGGATTCAGTGATGGAATGTCCATCCCTTGGCCATCCTTCCTCCCGGGGAGGAGCAGCTGCTGTGGGGAGAGCCCGGCTGTATGCGGCAGTTTCTGACAAAGATAGCCGAAACAACGAGCAAATCCGAGTCTGTATCTGAGGATGCTTTTTTGTTTGCTGTTCAAATGAGACTATCATCTATGCTTACCTAAGAGGCAATTATGTGAATTTCATGTCTGAGGTATAACTTATGCAGGAATAGTTCTGTAAATACATTTAAATAAATTGTAAAGATATTTAATAAATATAGTATTTATACTAAAATGTGCTTTTTCAAGTCCCGTTGCCTGCGCAGCCCGTGGATGTGGGGGTGTGGTTGGTGGCGCGGGGGGCTGGGCTGTCACCGTGCCCTCCTGGCTGTGCTCTCACACCTGGCTGGCAGCCGCTGTCTCCTGCAGCACGCGGAGCAGGAGCCCGGAGCTCCCGTTCCCTTTGGAAATGCTGCCCTGCCCTGCCCTGCCGGGGGGTGCAAGAGACGCAAACCTTGTGTCTGTCTGAAACACAAACCTTTATTTTTGAAAACGCAGCTCTGTGACAACTTTGGCTTTTCGGTTAAACGCTGGTTCTGCAGAGTCTGTAAAACCCTGAGTGCTCCTGGGGCTGGGCTGGGTTTGGCTGTGACAGGGCGTGGTTGGGGATTTTTCCAGCACCCTTAACCAGAACAGCGGCTGCCTTGGCCTGGTGTGGTGACAGTTTTCAGTTCAAACCCAGCCTCTCTGCCCTGAGAGCAGAACCCCCAGCAGTTCCTGCAGAACACACAAACCTCAACGGAGTCAAGCCTGACCTAAATTCGTGCCACTACAGGAGCACTGACAGTTCCAGAACGTTCCGTGCTGCTGGGTCACAGCGCCAGTGCCAGCGCTGGGCCTGCAGGGCCCTTCCCCTCCACTACAGAACCGGGGAGCTCTGCAGGGCACCAAACTCCTCCTCAGCGTCGCTGGCTGTCACCAGACTCTGGAAGGTGTCACCAATGGCCTCCTTCTCCTTGTGAGAGACGGCTCCAAAGAATAAGGAGTGGAACTGGAAAACGCAATATTTGTACAGGTAAGAACTGCGTGATACAGAATGGGAGCGTTAATTATTTGGGAAGCTTTTGCCACTTCAACATCTTTCAGGGCCAGCAGCGTTTCCCAGTGAGGCCCACCTGCCCCCCAGGGGTGTTCCAGGCGTTTTCCAGCTGTGCTGCTGTGGCAGCTGATCCCCCTGAAACCCCCGGGGCACGCAGCAGCTCTGGGGTCCCACTGCTGACACCTTCTCACAAGGAGCCTCCGTGGCCTCTCCTGCTCTGCCTGGCACGTCCCTCTCCAGTCCCTCTCCGTGCCTCTGGGGATTGTTTTACCTCTTGTTTCCCCAGAGCACCGGGAGGTTTTGCCGGGTCCACGCTCGGGGCGTTTCCCTTCTGCTGTGGTTTTCTGGAAGCGCCTGCGTTGCTGGCTCCATCCACAGAGGTCTGGTCAGCTTTGTCTGTGCCAGTCCTTGAGCTGGATTGGACAGAGCAGGGCAGGTTAGTAACTGGCTTTGTGTTCCATTGGGAGTGTCCTTCTTTTCTGTTTGGGAAAAGATTAGAGGAGATCCTCAGCATCCTCCCTCCTGCTGCACCCACACCCCATGGAGATGAGAAATCGCAGCTTGTACGGAATGTTCTCTCTTGCACTCCCTTATTGCTGCTGAGATGTTCCTGGAGCCCTGTGGCTCAGAGTTGTTCACCCTCCTAGGGCCACCCTCAGCCCCCGTTACTCAGAGTTGTTCACCCTCCTAGGGCCACCCTCAGCCCCCGTTACCTGGCCCGGGGCTCCGGGGCAGCCGCCTCCCCCTCAGCCTCGCACAAGGTTGCCAGGATGAAGCTGGCCTCCAGCAGCAGCTCCTCGATGCTGAAAGCAATGGGTCTGAACACAAGGGCAGAGAAAAGAGCACGGGGAATTACAGCTGCTGTGGGAGGGGACACAGAGCCCCTGATCCCACCCATGGAATCAGCAACTGAAAATCTCCTCTGTTTGCTGCTGAGGAATGAGAGAGGGGCTCCTCTTACAGATCCCACTGCTCCCATCAGCAAGTGCTGGGCGGTATCAGATAATGATAGCATTAAATATGTAATTGTTAAAATTATATTTATTCCGAAAACGTTTCTTTGAAGTGCTAAATAAATCATTGCCTGCAGGGGACCGAGAGCCTCAGGTGTGCAGGTAATTTATACATAGGGAGCTCATCAGTCAGCCTGGCAGTGCCCGGGTTCAGTGCTCTGTGTGGAATTACAAACTCTGGGCTGCAGGTTAGAAATGGCTTTTGGTGTGAAATGAGACTCTGCCCTGGTGTGCAGCTCAGTGCTCACTGCAGGGCTGCCAGGCAGGCCCTTCCCACACCTACTTCCCACATCTGTCGAAGTGGATGGACACAGGAACGCTCGTGACTTCGGAGAACGCCAGCAGGCCCTGCAGAGAAGGGTGGGGTGAAGTGCAGAACATTCACAGTGCAACGTCAGTTTATCCCAGCTGCTGTTTACTGCAAAAAGAGGGGAAAAGACTGAAGCTGCTAGGAATAATTTCTGTCCTTCCCTACCACAGCTTTGCCAGAGGGAGTTCTGCATGGAGAACTTCTCCCTGGGCAGCTGTGCCGTGTCTGCCCAGCACAGGAACCCCTCTGCTCCACACGTGTTGTGTTTGTTTTCCAGGGCTCTGCGGTGTCCTGAGGAGCCGGGGTTTGAAGCCAGTCCCCAAACCCTGCTGCTGTCAGGAGAGCTGCTGGGGCAGGGCCTGGCGCCGTCCCACAGGGACCCTCCTGTGCTCTCCTGGTCCAGTCAGGCCAATTAAGGAGAAATGGATTTTCTGCCCAGACAAATTCTTACTTTACCCTCAATTCTTTAAGGCAAAATGTCACTTCAGAATCTACTCCCACTTGAAAGTAGTCGAATTCCTCTGGGCTGAGCTGTATCTCAGTAAGCATTGTCCTTGAAAAGTCTGTTGGAGATAACAACCAAGTCAGGGACCCACAGCAGTGCAGCCCGAGCTCCACAAAGCTCTGACTGTAACCCTGAGGTTTTTACAGAAGCATTGTTTGAACAAATAACTGCGGTTTTATAGTGGTTAACAGCAATAAATGTTTAGCTCATATACATTTTAGAATTAAGTGAAATCCTCAACTCATTTGCAGTACGTTGTGTCGGTTTGAATGGATTTTTAACAGAACTATTCCATCTTCTGCCTGTGATCTAACTTAACACCCGCTGCTCTTCTTGCAGATCTGCTTCTTCCACAGGCATCCATCACAAATAATATTCCCAGCTGCCTACTGTTACACGGATGGGAAGCCCAAAATGCAGCGTGACTTCTAACAGATTAATCAGAATTGCTGACGATCACCAGAGCACAATGGAGGTGGACTGAAACTCTTTGTTTTAAATTACAACCTTTTCCTGACACAGGAAATTGGCTGCTCAGTCTCAGGTATTCAGGTTTTTGTTGCCATGAGCTTACTCCGAGGCTGTCAATGGGTGTGTGGGGAGAAAGGGAGAGGGCACTTTCCTGATGTGTGACACTCCTGAGAGCTCAGAGAAACTCCCCGGCAGCTTGAGCTGCTCCCCATTAGGCCAGGCTATTCCCACTCTTCCCTTTCTCTGCTCAGGGATGCAAGGGGTGTTTGTCCCAGCCAGGAGAGCAGGTGTGGGCAGAGGCTTTGATTCCTGTGAAAGCCGAGTGTGGAACGCCCAGGCCGTGGCAGGTGAGGGTCTCAAAGGACCCAGGAGGGATTCAGAGCCTCCTCCCTTCCCTCACGGGGGTTTGGCACCTCTGTACAATTGTTCAATTTTTTCACTTTTCTTTCTCGCAGTAGTCCTGGTGAGTGAGTGTTTCTAAAGTCACCGAATGTGTCACTCAAAATGGAATCTCTTCATTTTCAGTCATTTCTGCCCTGTTTCCCTCCTGCCACTCGATCCTCCCGTTCCCAGCCTGACTCCCCCCTGTGCTCGGGGCCCTTCCCAGGTCGTTCTCCCCAGCTTTGCTCTCCCAGATTCTGAAAAGCATCTCCTCATTTTAGGACACTCCAGAACCTCCTCTCCAAAAGCACAGCGACATCTTCACGAGGAGTCTGAGAATCCTCCCAGATTCCTTCTCCACCTCCTGGAGATGTGACCATGGCAGTAACAGCGCAGGGCTGGCTGACACTCCGTGCTGTCCTCAGACTAAAATGTACCCTCTAATGATATCAATTCTATAATTGTGGGATTCGGATTTAAATAGTTCTTTTTAAAACATGAAATTATCCCCTTTTTCTGGCAGTTGCCAGGCTGCTGCTCTTGCAGCACAGTAATTACCTCTTTCAAGCCTACAGCAAGTGGCATAATTTATTTCAATTGGCTGCTCAGTCTGAGATCTGCCACTGACACCAGGAAGATGTTTCCATTTATTTAAATGTATTTAATTTATTAAAACCAGAGGGTGGCAGCATGACTTAAAATCTCTCTCGGTAATACTGTGTTAAAAATGTCATTCAGCCATAAAATTCATCCCACATTTATGTCGTGACAGTTATTATTCCTGGAGTTCACCCAAAAAAAAAAAACCCAACAAAAAAAAGAAAAGTTAAAACCCCAAGTGTTGGTTCACATTTTGAATTCCCTTACCAGTGTCTTCCTCAGTGTAACTCTTGAAACAAACTTTCATTGGAGTTACTGACAAGGTTATTTCTTCCTGACTGGTTGGGAAGTGAATCATCACATCAGCCAGCAGCCTGTAAAATGTCATCCGACACTAAAATAATTCTGTGCGTTTGTTGCAGTAGAAAGCAAAACTCAAAAACTATTCTGTGTTACCTGGAGTGGACTTTAAGAATATTTGGACAGATGTGCTTTGCAAAAACAGCCTGCAAGGGATCACACTCTTGAAATGTCAGGTTGTAGGTTTTTACAACACCTGAGGGTAAAGGAAATGAATAAAAATCAGTTAATTTTAGGGTTTTTTTTTCTTTTTTAAAGTATTCACCATGCAATAGAGGAAGTCACCTCTATGTCCAGTTTTGTGGAGATGGCACAGTCAGGAAATGGAATGCCAGACTCCCTCCATGCCATCAGCTGGGCCTGGACAGCAGCCGAGGGTTTTAAGGATCCACAAGAAATAAATGCAACGAGTGCAGCAAATGCAGGGTGGGAAACGGCCTCAAAAATGAGCTGACAAATAATGTCCAGGGGGAGGAACACAAAGCCCAGGGAGCTCAGCTGCGTGCAGACCCAACTCACTGCGTTAGCCTAAAACCCGATTATAAAACTGGATTATTGAGAATGCAGAATGGATCAATACCACAGCACACCCTGTTGGGGGAGATGATGGTGGGTTAGGAATTTTGCAAAGACAAAAAAAATGACATTAAATGCTGTGCTTTGAAACGCCCCCCGTGTCCCTACCGTGCCTGCAGAGCAGCTGGAAGGTGACGTGGTGCTCGCTGGGGCTGCTGGAGATGCTGCATTTCTCTACATTCCTTTCCAGCACGTTCACACATCTAAACACGGGGAGAACTGCCTGGAAAAAAAACAAAAAAAAACAACCCAAAGTGAGCAGGGGTTACTCCCCGAGCAGCTTTGCAATAAAAGGAATTTCCTTGGGTTTGCACCCTGTTTTTTTTCTCCAGCTGCTGCTCTTGAGGTTTCCCCAAAGTGCTCTGGGGACACTGGGAGAGCCCAGGTTGATCCTCACCCTCTGTAATTTCAGCTGGAAATGGGGTTAATTTGCTGCTGCTGCTGTAACAACTCCCTAAAATGTACCTTAATTATCAATTTGCAGGGGAGGGGTAGCTGCTTCTCCTTCTGACACGGCTGGGACACAGCTGTGCAGGAATAATGCTGGAAAAACATGGATGAGAAGAACACACAGGCATACGCTGACCTGGAGGAGTTCACGGATCTCAAGGCAAGCTGGGAATGGAACCACGGAGTCATTAGGGTTGGAAAAGACCTCCAGCATCACCCAACCCAAGCGCTGATGGAACAGAAGGAAAATAATTTATTAACACAAAACTTGTGAACCTTTTTTTAAAAAGCCTCCTCTGGGCTTCAGTGCCACCAGTAAACCTGGAAATGTACTTTTTTTTTTTTTTAAATTAAGATATGTATTTTAAAAAATTATTTTAATTTAATCAATAAAAATAGTTGAGTTACCCGAACACCCAGAGCTCAGCTCGTGCTTGAGGCATTTGAGGGACCCATACAGATGGAGCAAAGCCACCACTCACACTTCAAAAATTCTTCAGGTATAAAACCAAATACACCCAATTTGTGATTTTCCATCCTCCCAGAGGGTCGAGGAGAGTCACTTTTAACTAAGAAACCTCTGGAGAAAACACTAATTCTGCTGGAAATGGTGTTTGATTAATCAGAAGCATTAATGGATGTGTTCTTCCTGTTGAGTCACTACAGTACAAAACATGTTGTTTTCAGAGGCAGCTCCTGCAGGGTACAAAACTCAAACCTCGTGACCTGTGACAGCAGAACTGAACCCCCTGGCATTAATCTGGACATCCTGGACAACAAAAAAATCAAAGGATCTTAGGGCAGGGTAGGAACGAAATCTTCCACGGTGGAATCTGCATAATGACAATCACAGAAAAAATGTCATTTGTCCATACTGAAAGTACAGGGAGCTGAGAATGTAACGGACTGAAAGGCACCTGATGGAAAACACAATATCCAATAGAATAAATACGGGCCTTATAATAAAGATTTAAAAATTAGAATAAATAAAATTCACTTACACCTTTTTCTACGGGGTCAAACCAGAATTCATCACTAATCCGTGCTATGGCGTGTATTGCTCTTCCAAACACTGCCAGGGAAAGAAAACACTGCAAAATACATTCTCAATTCAAATAGAAAGGTGACGCTGCGCTTTCTCCAGAGCAATTCAAGAGGAAACGTTACAAATTTCTTCTACATTTAAAAGAAAACCGACGGTGGAAAGTGTTACTTTTCATTTTTAATGAAAATATTAACTATCCAAACCCTCAATGTTTTGGAAAGCTGCTTCTGATGAGGCTCCTCGGATATCGCGGGTCCCTTTGCAGCACCTGCTGTCACCACAAATTAAGGCAAGGGGACAAAACCCCACCAGCGGGCTTAGAAACGACATTTAACGCATGGAAAATCAGAGAACAGACACGTGGAGGGATGGAACCCTGAGAAACACAGCGGGGCCCAGCAGAGCGCCTGGCGCTTCGCCCCTGGCAGCGGCGGGGCGGCTTTTCCCTCAGGGCGCTGCAGCCACGAGCGGAGCCGAACCTCGGCAGGTGCCCAGGGCAGCCCGGCCACGGCAGCGCCCCGGAGCCCGCACCAGCCCCGTCCCGCTGGCAGGAGGCAGCGGCAGATCCCTCGCTCCGCTGCCGGGCTTTGGGGCGCCGTGTTCCCGGTGTCCCGCCCCGGTCCCCGCCGGTGCCGGTACCTCGGAGCTGCGCGCCGCCCCTCACGCACCTCATGGCGGCCCCGGGCCCT
>VWZN01008683.1:161117-176776 GCA_013396955.1 Regulus satrapa
GGGGAATTGGGGATTGGGGGATTTGGGGAATTGGGGATTTGGGGACTGGGAATTGGGGATTGAGGGACTGGGAATTGGGGAATTGGGCATTTGGGAATTGGGGATTGAGGGACTGGGAATTTGGTATTGTCCCGAGTTCGACGCAGGAATTATCGATCCAAGCCCTGGCCCTGCACAGACACCCCAGAGATCCCAGCCTGTCCCGGGGAGCACTGTCCAAACTCTCCCGGAGCTCTGGCAGCCTCGGGGCCGTGCCCATTCCCTGGGGAGCCTGGGCAGTGCCAGCACCCTTGGGGGAAGATTCCCTGGTATCCAACCTAAACCCTCCTGACCCAGCTCCAGCCATTCCCTGATCTCTGCTATCAGAGACCGAAGCTGCCCCTGCGCTGCCCTCAGGGACAGACCCAGGGAAAGACCCAGAAGAAGAGAAGGGCTGAGCATGGCGCTAATTAGCATGGGAGGCAAGAGAACCATTACCAACAGAACACTAATTAATAAGAGAACTGTGTAACTGGCAGCCAATGAGCACCGATTCCTTCGATCCCGCACAAACAGTAAAAAGTTTTGATTGTTGGCGTGCTTGGTTTGTGGGAGCGCCCAGGCTTGCGCGACCCTGGAATAAGTAATCAGTCTCTCTCTCTGTCTCTCGTCATAATCCAGTCTCTGTCTCTCCTCATTATCACCTCGTTCTGGGCAGAGCTCGTTTCGTTCCCCGCCTGTGAGAAGCCCGTCCCCAGAGCGCGGAGCGGGCGCGCTCGGCTCCGGCTGTCCCTTCGCAGCCGCCGTAGCGGGGGCGGCGCCGGGCGGGTTCCGGGAGGGCCGGAGCGGAGCGGGCGCGATGGTGAGAGCGGGGCGGCGCCGGGCCCTGCCCGGGACCCCTCCCGGGACACCCCGGGCACACCGGACACACCGGCACGGCCACAGCAGCCGGGCCCGAGGCGGCCGGGCCGGGGCAGAGCGGGCGGGAGGGCGGTCCCCAGCTGAGCCGAGGCTCCCAAGGGGTGAGGGCCGGGCCGTGACTGTAGGAGCCCCCGTTTATAATTTATATTAATTCTATCGTAATCGCATTAATTTTATTTTTTTTAAAAAATTATTATTTAACGCTTATTTTCATAACATCAACAATTCATGAATTATTATTATTATTATTATTATTTCGTTCGTTCATTTGGCTGTGTTTTTCTCTTCTGTTGCTTCCTCTCGTTTAACATTGATCATGTTCCGCCTTGTTTCTCATCCCCTGCAATCAACTCCTTCATTCCAATCAGGCTGGGCACAGAGTAAGTCACTCCTCGGCTCTCCTTGGCTAACACCCGTGGGCAAGGGCTCCTTCGTGTCGCTCCCTCCGTGGCTCAGATGAATTGTGGGGCTGCTGGTCATTTTTTTTTAAAATTAATCACTCATTGATTAAAAAGCTTTTGTGTTGCTTTACCGATGCTTTCAAGCCGTCTTGTCTCCAGATGGCTTTGATGGTGGCACTGAGATGTTCTTGATCTAAATAAAACCCCTCAACCAACAAAAAATCACGTCCCAATTTCCCTCTGCCTTCTCCGGGGCTGTTGGCCTAAAGGCAACTGCGTGGCCTAAAAATCCACGAGGACGAAACCAATCTTTCAAAAATACAATTTCCTAGCCTCGTTATGTTGGTTTATAGAAATAAATCTATGGGTAGTGTCATTTTAGGAACTGCCTCGCTAACGTGAGGTGGAAGATAAAAATCTCTTTAATATGGAGCCATCCTTTGAGTTTCTAGGGTTGAGTCTCTCCAGATCCAAGGTTTTTTAGGGCAGTGCCATAACATTCCCTGCTTTATAAAGCTTCTCATGCCCTTTTTGCACAATTAATTTGCCCTGTGTTGCTTGCATTGTTGCTTTATTTGCAGATTTAAAGCTTGTGCCGTTAAGCCGTGGCCTTGCATCATCTCAGTCCTTCATTTTGAAGCCCCCAGTACATTTTTATTTTGGCATCTGAAGCTATACATGTATAGAAGTGGTAACAGGAACGCTGTGCAGTGCCCTGGATTGGCTTCTCTGCAGTGCCCTGTTTGTATTTTGTTGTTATTTTTTAGCCTTTTCCAATTTTTCAGTGGTTTCTACAATGAGGACTCTGAACATGCTTCCTCTTCTGGTCAGCTATTAACACGTGTTGCAAATTTGCTGCTTTTAAAAAACATTTTGGTGTTTTTTGTTTGTTTGTTGGGTTTTTTGTTTTTTGTTTTCTTTTTAATAAGGGGAGAGAAACTTGGATGAAGAGGTTTTTTTGAGAGAAATGGCTGCAGTTTAGCCAGGTCTGTGTTTGAGAAGTATGAGAGAGGAAAATACAGCGGGATAGTTTATGGTAGCTCCCAAATTCGTGTCAGATAGAGCAGGTAACCCAACAGGAACCAAGTGTTACCTTGCCCTGCTGGCTTTCAGCAACAAACCCACCAATAATTCTGCAGACCTGTGCTCGTAAAGCCCCCTCTGCTCACGGTCTGGGCCTCGCTCCCCGTGGAACAGAACATCCCATCCCCACTCCTCCCTTCCTCTGGCAGCTTTTGGATCTGAAGGCAGAGCTGGGGCTGTGCCCTAACCCCGTGTGTCCCTTTGTCCCCTCAAGTTGGTGCTGGTGCTGGGAGATCTGCACATCCCCCATCGCTGTAACAGCCTCCCGGCCAAGTTCAAGAAGCTGCTGGTGCCTGGCAAGATCCAGCACATCCTGTGCACGGGGAACCTCTGCACCAAGGACACCTATGACTACCTCAAGACCCTGGCTGGGGACGTTCACGTTGTCAGAGGGGACTTTGATGAGGTAGTGTCTGGTTTTTTTTTGGGTCGTCTTTGGTGGTTTTTTTCACGTTTGGACTTTGTTCAAGCGGTGGAGTGAGTTCCCGAAATCTCTGCCTGCTTGGTGACGTTGCATGAGGTTGGGTTTAAATAGAAATCTGTCTGATGTGGGTTTGTTTGGTTTTCTTTGTTTTTAGAACCTGAATTATCCCGAGCAGAAGGTTGTGACTGTTGGACAGTTCAAGATCGGGCTGATTCACGGCCATCAGGTGATCCCCTGGGGTGACATGGCCAGCCTGGCGCTGCTCCAGAGGCAGTTCGATGTGGACATCCTCATTTCAGGACACACACACAAGTTTGAGGCGTTTGAACATGAAAATAAATTCTATATCAACCCAGGATCAGCTACAGGAGCCTACCATGCCTTAGAGAAGTAAGTGAATACTGGGGGGATTTTTTTTGGTGGGGTTTTTATTTTTTTCTGGTAACAAAACTGAACTACAAACTCCTGAGGGTTAATATTTCTGATTGAATTGTCAAGGAGAGGATAGTTAGAGCTGTATAACTTACACAGCTGAACCTGCTCCATCCCCTGGACTGGAACATGAAATACTCACAGATCTCACGTGCTGTACTTATAGGATCAATTCCCATTTTTCTTGAAGTGATTTCTGCTGAATTGTGATAAAACACCAAGAGGATTATAGACACACAATCACTGTGAATTTTTTCCTCTCTTTCCAGCAACATCATTCCTTCATTTGTGCTGATGGACATCCAGGCTTCTACAGTAGTTACATATGTCTATCAACTAATTGGAGATGATGTGAAGGTAGAAAGAATTGAATACAAGAAATCCTAAAAGAAAAAAATGGTTTTGCTTGTCTGGTATTTTTACCATCTGCAAGTTCCAAAACTTAATTGCTCGTTTACAGCCCCTCACTGTCACTAACAGCTTAACAATGTAACTTGTCATGAATTTCAACAACCTTGTGTTTGCTTTTCTCTGTACGGATTGATTTGTAAAATATTCCATGAATATAACTGTCTAAATACTGTTCCTTCATGTTGTAATAAACTCCACTTCATAGAAAGGCTGAGCTTGGTGAGGTGGTGTTGGGGAAGAACGCAGCAGTTGTGGTTTGGTGTTCACTTTCTAAGGGATGCCTGGACAGAGATTGAGGGCTCTGGCACCGGGCTGGGTTTGCTCCAGAATCCAGTTTCTATTTCATTTTCTCAATTTAGCATTCTCAGCTAAGTTAAAGGAGTAAAATGGCTTGATAGGCTCTGAAAGGATCACAATTACCTCGTAATTTCACTGGAGGAAGTTGGAGTTTTGATCAAAGCAGTTTCAGATCTCCCTGTGCTTTCATGAATGATGATCTCAATCTCTAAGCAGTGAGGAGAGGCTTTCCTTTCTTTCTGGCTCACATCTGACCCTCCATTTTTTGTGCACTTTGCTCCACGCACAGAGGCTCTCACTGATGTAATTCCACGTGACTCTTAAAGCTGCTGAAGATAAATATGGGTTGTTCAAGAAACAGCACCTGGGGGCTCCTCTGCTCCCACAGCTGCAGGGACCTGAATGTATTTAACAGCTCCCCTTTCTCCCAACTTTCCAAAAAAACAGATTTTTATCTTTTGTTCTCCCACAGAGGATGGGGGGCAGTTGCCTGAGCCTGTGAATTATGATATTTCCATCAGCTGGAACCCTTATTTCTGTGTCATGAGCTGACTAAATAACTCATTTATATCCAGAATAAACCTGCTTTGCCCCGGACAAAAAGACATTTCAGGCTGGTGTCTCAAGAACCTCTGGCTAATTGCACTTCATGCAGTCAGAGTGAAGTTGAAAAGAAAACATTGGCACGTACCATTTAGGGAATTTTATTGACTGGAACATGAATTTATTCACAAATTCATAATTAAGAGGTTTATAAAATATTGTAAGAGGCCAAAATGGATGCATTTGTTTATTTAAAAAAATTTATAAGGCCAGAATTGATGCACAAGTTTGTTTATTTTTACTGAAAGGCCAACATTGATACACAAGTTCATAAAGTTACACTTACAATTTGTCTACAAAGTATTTTACACGAACCACACCCCCTGCAGTTGTATCAAAAATTGATCACAGTCCTGACAAGGCTCTGTTGTTGTGGATGACTTCTCAGAGCGGTCCTGACAGCAGGGAAATACAGAAGTAAAGGAAATCAACTTTACCCCTTCCCCAAGTGCTGAGGATGACCTGATGGCTCCAAACAGGAATTTCTGCTGTGAGTCTGAACTGGTTTTGTGGGGGTGGAGAATGGAGGAGGAGCAGCCTAGAACAGCTGGAGAAATGTGGAGAGGTTGTGGATGCTCTTGGTAAAAGCTTTGGGGTTTGAGGCTGATGCTCGCTGGAGCAGCAGAGGAGTTCAGAAAGCACAGCTCCCCCTCCTGCCAGGAGAAGGAGGAGGGAAAAGGGTAAATCTTGACCTAATTTATGGCTCTTCCAGGACACAGGACCCCTCTGATCCCTTCAGGTACATCTGGAAGGTCAAAGAACAACATTTTTAGGGCTTAGGAAAATGGGATGTGAGCCAGGGTCTGTGAAAGTCCGTGGAAGGAAGTGATGCTTGGCACGGCACAGCCTTGGTTCAGCTAAAATGAATTATTTGAATTAATGAAGGGATATTTTATTACATGCAACACCTGTTACTAAAGTAGATCAGCTAAGAAGTATTTCTGCAAGAAGTTGGGTGAAAGCCTTTAGAGAAAAAGGAGAAAATACTGCCTGAGGTGCAGAAATGGTTTGTTTTACCTGCAGAAGATGAGATGCTGGGATGTCTGCCAGAGCAGGGTTTCCACATTTCTCTTGATACTCTTGAATCAGAGCTGTTGCATCATCAAGGCTGTAAGAAGCAAAAAGTGATCAACTTTGTCAAATGAAGTTCTCCATAAAGCAAACAATTCAGACAACAAAAATAGAAAAGCAAAGTGTGATTCCCACAGCTTTGAAGTCACATGGGCCCTCTCATTTCCCAGTGGAGAAAAAAAACAAGCCTGGCTTTTTCCCTGGGGCTGTTATAAAATCAATTCCTTCTAGAATTTCAATGTTTATTGGTTCCTGTCTCTGTGTGAGGGGAGGATAAGTGGTAACAGTGCCCTGCAATGCCCAGGGTTGGGCTCTGAGTGTGCTCAGGGGCTGTGAATCCCCCACAGGTGAGCAGGGCCCAACCCTTTGTGATTTAAAGCAGAGACCAAGAGCTGCTTTTAGTTCACCACTTCCCAAGCCTTCAGTACAGGCAGCCCATTTATTTATTTTTTTTCCTGAGTGTTCTTTTTGCTGAAGCTGTGACCTGTGATGCCTCTGAGCTGGATTCACCTAAAAGTAAGGCCAAGGTTTTGATAATTTCACTCTGGTTGCTTCTATTTTAATTGTATTTGATCTACTGCTATAGTCCAGGTTTAATAATCTGTTAGTTGGTCCTGAATGCCTGTAAAATTCTATCCTAGTGAGGTGAAATTTATTAATTTAATACTGTAAAAATCCTTGGAGACTAAAGGATTTATTCAGGTCCCATGGCTTCAAACAGGAAAAAACAAAATAAAGGTGAGATTTAATTCCCATAATTTCTACCAGTTACACCTGGTTTTTTTACCATTTATTATCTTACCAGTTATTTTTGGCAAAATAATCCACCAGCTCTTTTATTCTGTGGGTGTTTATCAGGTGTTGCTTTAACAGTGGATAATATTTGGTTTTCCAGAACTGTTCATAGAGCTTCTCATTGATGATACTGTCCAAAACCAAAGAGCTGATCTGGAGATTGAAGTTTTAGTAATGAAAAGTGTTACTACTTTAGACAAAAGAGATTTTACTTTTGAATGGAAAGAGGTCACAGTTTTCCTATTGGACTCTGTAGAGAATAGGGTGGTCTTTTTTTAAGATTTTATTTCGTTAAGAGTTGTGAAATGGCAGATTTTATGAAAACTGGTTCCAGGTTCACAGAGAGAAATGAGTTAAAGTTGCCCAAGGCAAGGCAAAAGTGCAGTTTCCTAAATCCTTTGGCCTTTTAAGCTTCACTTTTTTAGAAAAAACTGAAGTGGTTCTGCTGCCCTCCAAACAGGGACAGCCCAGAACACGGCACTGGATATGTACAAGAAGATTTTCAGTAGCACAACATAAATAAAAATATATTTCACAAATATTTCACATTTTTTGAGCATTGTGTCAAGTAAGACTGGACAAGATCAGAGGAGAGAGAAAAGAGAGTCCTGTGAACGCTTACCTATCAAAAAAAACCCCCTCCAAGTCAAAGGAAAGTGAAGTAAATTTTATTTATTTACCTGAGAAGCAAATGCTACCAGTTCTCCGGTGTCCATGTGTTCATCCAATTGTTGCAGCACAGTTTCTTTCTTACAGGTTGATAAGAAACCCTTGTGAAAATAAGTTGCAAACCATTATTATTTTGTGATTGATTCAAGTAAGAGCTCTCCCTTCAGAACAAATATTTGATTTATTCAGAAATCCTTTGAAATTCTAGGTGCAAACACAGAATTTTCAAACCAGGATCTGTGTGCTTGGACTGAAAGTGTTGCTTTTAACTCTCAAATGGTGTTAGGCTGTATCTGTCACAGGATTTTTTGACTCAATGCCAGCAGGCCTGAGTGTCTTACACTTCAGCTGTGATTTGAGGAAACCTTTCTGAGTGGAATTTTAATGACTGGGAGCTGAAGAATTTAAGGTGCCTTTACTGGTCCCAGTTTGCTGGTGACAAATATGGGAAGAGCCTCTAATGCTTGATCTAGGAGAACAATGCAGAGCAGAAATTAATGGAAACAAATGAGAAGAGAAAGGAAAATGTCAAGGCTCGTGGATGGTGAGGGTATGGCTTTAAGGCAGAAGGTTTCTATCAGAACTTGTGCATATCAAACATCTTCCTTGGAAGTCAGGAGCCTTCAACTCAACATCCTGCCAAAGCAGGATTCAGTTCCTTTCTTACAATCTGCTCTGGCTTGGGTTTTACTGGGTTTTTTCCCCCATGTGTTTTATGGATGGGATCCCATAAAACATCCTCCAATTTTCTAAAGGCAAAGTCAGATGACAAAGCTACTGGGCACGACTGAAGTTTTTAAAGAAAAAAGAGGAGGAAGTGTTCACATGATCCCTTTAGAAGCCTTTGAAGGTGGCAAAAGTTGAGCATTTATCAGCAGGGATGTATTGAAGTTAACTGGAATTCACCTTTGAGCTGCTCTGGTGAGCAGGACACGCTTAAGGACATTTCCCTTGCAGAGACAGGACACAAAACTTCTGATTTACCTGAATCTGCTTCTCTCTCTCCTCAGAGTGAGGAATGACCAAGAGGCACCCCAGGGCAAAAGCTGGGAGGTCCAGCTGGGTGTATTGTTTAGCAATTCCAACGATATCCAGGTCAGGCAGGACAGGACACCTTCAGGAGAGCAGGAGGGAAGTTCTCAGCTGTGATTTGTTTAACTGGATTGGCTCAGTGCTGCCCTGATTTTTGGAAGTCGGGTAGAGTAACACATTTCTACCTCATATTAATTTCAGAAATGGCCAAAGAAATTAAAGTTCCACTGAATCCAAACTCATGGAGGATTTTCTAGCCTGAAAAAACACCCCAAATCACACCTCCAGTTTCTCTTCCTAAGCAGGAAGAGAACTGCTGGAACTTCCTTCCAGCAGTTTCTCACCTTCCTTTTTTGAGAGGAATTTTTAGCCACCTTCCCAGAGCAGAGCTTTGGGACAGATGTGTCTGCACAGTAGTGTGGGATGCCCTTCCAGATAATCTCTAGGGTCCCTCCCAACCCAAACCTGTTCTACTTCCAAACGAACTTTGGTTCAAAGTCAGGCTCCCCGAGGGTCTTTTGAGCAAGTCAGAGCATTGTGGTGAATGAAATAATGTGCTTTTTACAGTGCAAAGGCAATGCAAGTCTGGTTTCTGCTCAGAATGTACAGGAGCAGTGTCAGGTCAGGACTGGGAACTCACTTGAGCAGGATCACAAAGCACTCCCGGCACTCCTGGAGCTGTCTGGGACTCGGTGGGCACGAGACTGAGAAAGGAAGGAAGAGAACAAGGTGTAGTAAATCTACAACCGTGTTACTCCAGGAGCAGGACAGGGAGTTACAGCCCTACCTGTGAGGAAGGGGGACAGGACCACGCTGCGCCAGGCTTGGCTGAAGCTGGGGACCTGGTGGCAAACAAAGGTTTTTTTCAAGTTATAGCTAAAACCAGTGTTATAAACACAGACACCCCGACCCACTGCACCTGGAAGAAGCCTGTCAATATCCCTTTTTATTTCTCCTGGATGAATTATTCCCTAGCATTGCTTTCCTTAGCTCTTAAGACTGAGGCATATTCTGACTGATTCTGTCCAGTTTTTGCTGATCTATTGCACTGTCATAGAAATAACAGGAATTCAAAAAGAAGCTTTTCATGGCTGACACAAACACTCCAAATTTCTGTCTAGTGAAGAAAAAGATGAGGAGCCAGACAATATTTGCTTACCTCCCATAATGAAGGGATCCCAGTAATTGCAACCAAAACTCTTCTGAGATACTGAATCTGGAAAAAAAAATAAAAATTCAAGTCCTTTGGTGTTTCTAAAGATTTGGTAATAATCTACAGAATTGCATTTAGCTTGTTTTGTCTGCAGGATGCAAACTTCAAGTTTCTCTGTTTTCCTTTGACACCTATAAAAACTTGCTTTGTAGTTTAGTAAATTAAATTGCCAGCCACGCTGCCAGGTACATCTGGTACCTCCTTAGGGCTGAATCAACTTTTCATAATGTTTGACAGTCACAGGTAATTGGGATCCTGAATGGCAACAGTCAGGATTTTCATCACCATAAATACATTTTAAGGGGTCATGTACAGAGGTTCACACATGGAAATATCTTTATGCACAGTTTGTATAGATTTGCACACAAGAATGTGCTTATTACATTGTAAATTGATAATAATATGAAGAAAATTTCAATTTATTGCCATAGGATTTATGCTGAAAGGCTTTTAAATAAATGAAAGTACAACAATCTAAGATCAAAATTTAAATTGTTCAAATCTTCACCAGTTGAGTATCTCAGAGCCCAAAGTAACCATGGTTTCATGGTTTCTGGATCTATCCAGTTCTTCACAAATCACTGGATAAACCCAACCTTTTTCTCCCTTGCTGCATCATTTTATCCTTAAAAATTCCTTACCAAACTGAAGCCCAGGAGTTTCTGTAGGAGGCCATTCCAGAGCTGGGGATCATAGACTTTGTATTCTAAACTCAGCTCTGTCACCAGTCTCACAGCCTGAAGGGGAGCAAGGACATGCTGCATTTTAACAGAAATTCATCATCTTCAACCCTTTCCAAGCCACTTCTGAAATTATTGTACACATGGGAGGAACAAACCCCAAACCATCTATGTGTGGAATTCTATTTTCTAATTGTAGGAAGGGAAAAGCTTTTATCTGTCATTTCCAGAGTACATTGAAGAAAAATGTTTAGAAGAGCCCGTGCTTTGCAGAGAGGTGTAAATTCACACAGTGTGTAACAAAATTGACAAAATTTTAAAAAAAAAAATCCTACCCTGGGTTCGTTACTGTGGTTCTTCCATAGCCCTTTAATCATGCCTTCCTTAGGGCTCTTATGGAATGATTCATAAGTGTAAGGAATATTCAAGATCTCAAACTCTGCCAGATAAATGCAGCACTTCAGAAAATACCTGTGCAAATAAACCCCCCCCCAAAACAGGAGTTAAGTGATCTTTATCTTTTAATCCAGGTATCCAAACTCAGGGTAACACTGAAAAGTTTCCTCCAGTTGCTTCAATATGTAAAAAAAAAAAAATAAAGTTCCTCTTACTTGACTTTCTCAATGGGTTTTTTGAAGAGTGATTCCAAAGTGTTGGTATCTGCCAGGTAGAGCAAACACCTGAACGCTCTGGTCCTGTGAGCAAACGTCAGCTGAGTGTCACCAAAGGGCTGAGGGGAAAAACACAGTCCCAAAGTCACAACAATTGGCTGAACAACTAGAAAGGATCACCCCAGGTGTATATAACCCTCTAGTTTTCTAGATTTCAGACTATTAATACAAGCAAGAAAAACTATTTGTGATGTATAGTATCACAAATGTAATTAAGTGTGGAAAATAAGGAGGTTAAGGTTCTGCTGAAACAATTTTGCCACTCTGCTTTCATCCCACCCACAGTGAGCCAGTGTCTTGCACCAGCTTAAGGCAAGCTCTAGAAAATGTTTCTTGAAGTTGTTTCAGATAATATCAGCACTAAATTTCCAAAACCCAGAGTTCAAGGGCTGTTCTTAAGAGTTAATAGCAAAATTCAATGAAAATCAGTTTTAACCCAAAGGTTGCTGAAGGGGGATACAAATCACGAACCATCCAAAACACACCTGCAAAGGCCACAAGTTGAGCAGATAACATTTGATTTTAACAAGAGGTTAAAAGCTAAACAAATAATTCAGCAACTCACAGACGTGTCAGATGTCGTAATTGCAAAAAGCATTCTTGAACTGTAATCCATTGAGCGAGACTGAAGTAGGTAAATGACCCTGCAAAAGTGGGTTTGTTTTTAATGCAGGTGCAGCTACTGAAATACAACACATCAGCTGTCGTTTAAAAGTGGATGTTTCACTGTCAAAAAGAGAGCAAGGATAGGATAGTCCAAAGATATGAGAAAGGAGGTGAAAACCTCCTAGAAGCTATTCTTAAGCACTTACAGATATAAGTTATTTTCAGTGGCATTTTGTGGTATAAATAATAATTGGATGATTCAAAAGTGATGTCAGCAGAAAGTAAAAATAAGAACAGTGGGTTCTGAATCACATTCCCACTGTTAGGTTTCTTGAAAAAGCCACTTTTAACTGGCAAGTTAAAAATTATTCACCACATTACAGGTAAGGCAACACACACACACCTTCGGAGTTCTTCATCCTCCTGTACATCTCCAAAGATTTCTTGGGTTTTCTTTAAAAAGAAATGAAAATTTAAATGAGTTTTCCCACATTGTTTAGATAAATAGCTGGGTCACATCCCTGCTTAAAGCAGTGTGTGACGAGGCTGATATATTTACAACTGTTTTACCCCTTCAGGCTGGTGGTTTTTTTTTGGAAACTCTACACAGAGGGAAGGAGAAGCATTTCAAATCCTTCTCCCCACAGACACTGGTGTGCTATTTCAGGAAGGTACTGAAATCTTAAATAGATTCATGAGTACTACAGGCAATTGGTACAGAATGACCTCAGTTTTTTGGGTTTTTTTTACCAAGTGGAGGAAAAAAAGCCTGTATTTTATATAATTGGTCATTTTCCTTCAAACCCCAAAGGGATGGCTTACCCCTGGGGGTGGTGTTCTTGGACAGAGCCATTTGGCCAGCAGCTTGTCACAAATTTGGTTCATATCCAAGTTGTTAATCTCAGCTATCTCCTTAGCTGCCACATGGATATCTGCAGGAAAAGGTGCAGACAAGTGTTATTTCCAAACCAGAACTGGGGTTTGTGAAAGAACTTCTTCTCTTCACTCCTTTGAGCCTGGGTGATGGAAACTCACCTGGATAATCTCTGCCAGCTGGATTTTGGAATCTCTGGTCTATGCTGTGGTGTTCATACAGTAAAACAATCAGATCTGCTGGTTTTGCAATGGACTTGAGATGCTCCCCAGTGTTCAAGTTATAAGTTATCAGGACATTTTCTGTTGCTGCTCTCTTATACTGAGTGTGTAAGTTCCTCTGGAGGACTTCTGCTTTATTATGTAGCTCATCCTTTAGCAAAACATCACAGTTTTATATTAAAAAAAGCCTCTTTTACTCAAAAGCACAAGAAAAATTATCTTCTTAGAGACTGGACAGCAGGATCTGCTTTTCAGAGGTGTCCCCACACCTGTACCCACAAGTATTTTTTCTGCAGACAGAGAGGATTAACCACATTGCTCTAGCTAGGAAAGCTAGCAAAAAAATTGCAAAGCTATGTTGTGAAAAGCCAAATAAAATATGTACGAGTAGGTAAAATTAACAGATTTGGAGGTAAAATGTGGAAGAAAAAAAGACTAATATCAAAACTCGTGGCTGCTCGAATTTCAGTTTAAAATCAGTTGAACTTGAGCATAATTCTCTCTGATCATGTGACCAAGCACAGAGAACTATTTTGGGTTCTTTGTCCCTCAACAACTCCATAGGAAGTTTGAGATTTATACTCAAAGCTGAGATTCTTATTCACCTTTCCCTGTGAAAGGAAACCATGTAAAAACAAGCCTGAGAATCAAGTCAAAGCACATTTTCTTTATGCATAACCCTGCAAACAGCTAAAGGATCTTGGGTACTGTAAACAAAAAATAATAATGCTATTGATCAAAGCTGGATCAGATTCCACCTCGTTCTCCCGCAGCAACAAAAATGCACAGAACAGGAGACAGAACAAATTATTCTTCCCTATAACTGCTCATTTTTTATCCAGCTCCGAGAACGCCAAGTCTGATTTTTGCAGGGTGTTTTGCAGCAGAATGTTCCAGGACAGAGGGGATTCTTCTGGGCATTGCTTCCCCAAAAGTATTTCCCATATCAGGGCTGGTTATGGCACAACTTACACACACCACTGCCCAAAGCACCAACAATTAGAATACAAACACAAGTATTTTGTAACTTTTATACAACAATCTGGCAAGCAGTTTCCATTACCTCAGCTGTAGTACTCTTCAGCCACTTCTCAGCCAGATAGAGGCAGAATTTCAGTGCCTGGACATGGTCAGGACCTTTTTAATGATTAAAAATAGAGGAAAGGAGTAAATAAATTAAGTTTTCATTAATCCTTCCTACACTATGTCAGTTTTATTTTGAAGAACTACAAAATATGATTTGGATTCAAATAGCAGAGGTGATTAAATTGACTTGAAATATTGGCTCTTGGTGGAAAACTTGTCTGAGGATGGTGTGAAACCTTTGGGAGGACAGCAGGGCCAGGCTGGATGGGGGCTTGGAGCAACCTGGTCTAGTGGAAGGAAGGAAGGAAGGACCTTAAAGCCTTTTTATGGCTCTACAGAAAGAGGGGGAAAAAAAGGGTTTGATGGTGATGCTGTGATGTCAGATGGATGCTTTTCTAACCTATTGTTCCAAACCGGATGCAGGAGACAAATTTCATTTTTATCCTCCAACTTTGCTGGGTGTTATTCAGGATCAGGGAACAAATGTTTGCTCCCACCCTGGCTGTGCCAGTCCCAAGCCCCTTCTCCGCCCAGTCCTTCCCCATCCCATCTGCAACTCACCTATGGGGAAATCCTGGGCAATCTTGTGAGCCATGGCCACAGCCCACTCTGGATTGACTATGGACAGCAGATAGGACTGAAGTGCCTGCACAGTTTTGATGGTTTCCTTGTTAACAATGGAGGTACAGCCAGTGCTTCTCATTTCAAGTATTTTTGGTTTCAGTTTTTTTTCAAAGACACATCGAATTGCAGACATGTGGAAGACATCCAGGGAAACCTGGAAAAATGGAAAAGTAGATTAAGAGTTGTCAGAGTTTCTACAGTGAGGTCAACATCATGCAAAAGAAAGATGGAAACTGCTTTTTTTTGGGGGGGGTGCAGGGGAATAATATTTAAATCAATTCCTTTAAGCTGTTACTTTACCTTCATAAGCTTGGAAATCAACAGAAGGGTTGGGAAGGTTTCCTCACTGAACTCTGCAGCTGAAAAGGAAAAGTTGCTTGTGAGAGTCTCACAATCCACTGGCACTTTAATCTTCTGTGAAATGTTTCATTTCACAAGAGTTTATTGGTGGATGGGGACCTCCATTGGGAGAGAGAGGATCTGATCTTAATTATCCCCACTGGGCTGGGAAGTGGGATATGTGGATAGATTTTAGAGGTCCTAGGAAAGAATTTGAGGACAAATCCTGCACTGTATTTTATCATCTTAGCTCCTCTGAGCAGCAACTTGGGAGCACAAGAAGTGCTTGCAGAAGTAGTTGGGATGAAAAGTGCATTAATGAAGAATTATGGTTAATATACAACAAAAACTGGATCACTTTGAAGGTCAGAGATAGCAGAGAAAGGGAATTGGAGACCCTGAACTTACATATGATCTTCCAGAAACACTGGGCAGTTCTGAAGAACAGCAGGTGAAAGGGCAGCCTGGTGTGAGCAGCTGGAGACAAAGGAATCATCTGCTCCAAAACATATTGGTGTTCCAGGTCCACTGGTGGAGAAATCCTTGTGTAAGATTTCAGGTGTTTGAGGAGGCTCAAAGCCTAAGGGGAAAAAAAAAATGAAAATAATTAAGAAAATATGAATTGCAGAGAAATAACTAGAGATCCCTCTTTTAAGGCTATTTTCTGAGGGGAAAGACACGTATAAGGAGTAATTAATTTAATTTCAGTAGTGATGAATAGCTCCATCAATAAATAGACAAAGCAGAATTGAGGTCCCCATTAGCAAGGTCACACATCTGGACACACCTGGCTCAGCTGGATGCTGGTGTTCTTCTCATCAGCACTTTGGATCACTCTCAGGACAATTTCCACAGTTTCGTAGTCATAAGGATCCAGCTGTTCAAAACAATCATCTGTTTTATAAGATCTTACATGATCTGTCTTATAAAAACATACAAGTGGGTTGATTTTTTTTTTCCCCAATTTTATTGCCAATTACTATTTCTTCAGTGTTAGGTCGAGATAAACATAATGACATGATTCTCTAAAACACTTCTTTAATTCCTAAAAAAAGGCATCAGGATTTAGCAGAAAGACCAAACAATAAGGGCTGAAACTAAAATAAACCCTCACCCCACAAAAACCACCAACCCTCCAAAGTACAAAAACAGGCTCCAACCAAACAAAAACCACCCCCAACATCCCATTTTAAGCCCCCCCCCCAATTTTTAATGTAGAACTTTGGT
>VWZN01008683.1:177044-196891 GCA_013396955.1 Regulus satrapa
TTTCATTTTATTTTATTTTATTTTATTTTATTTTATTTTATTTTATTTTATTTTATTTTATTTTATTTTATTTTATTTTATTTTATTTTATTTTACCTTGTAAAATGTTCCACAGAGGCTCATGACCAGGTCTCTGGTGCTGTTCAGCAGAGGAATTATTTTTAGTGCTCTAGCCAGTAATGTGGAATGAGGTTGCCTCTCACTGCTTTCTGCAGAGTCATCTCCAACATCATTTGTGTTTGAATTCTGGAGCAGAAGGGTTTCAATGCA
Source organism: Regulus satrapa (assembly GCA_013396955.1). Classification (NCBI taxonomy): domain Eukaryota; kingdom Metazoa; phylum Chordata; class Aves; order Passeriformes; family Regulidae; genus Regulus; species Regulus satrapa. Next base: position 177,315 of record VWZN01008683.1, read on the forward strand.
AAGCTGCAGTGCAGCATCACTGTCCAGCATGAAAGTGCTAGGAAAGAAGAGAATATGATTTTCTCTGTGAGCTTTGGTTTCTTTCCTTATGAAGAAATTAATGCAAGGGCAGGATATATTCTGAATAGCATTTTTATTTTTAATAACGGTGTGCTTTTTGTATTAATTAGGGTTTGTATAAAGCAAAATAGATTTGAGTGGCCACAGTTGTTTTCACAGCAATAGATTTAATGGAATCGGTACCTGCAGAAATTCAAGATGAGACCTGTGTCTAGTTCTGGGTTTTGTACCAGCACTCTTATGAGTTCCTTCTTCCTTATTGGTGGCTGTCTAAACACAGTCTCAAAAGAAATCTGCAGATAAAAACACAGTCATCCTCTCAAGAGAAACTTTTAGACAATATCGAGACTAATTCCTTACACAGTGAAGATTTTACTTGTTTTCATTTCAATACAGACACTTTCAGAGCAGGAAAAAGCAGTGGATTTGTTGACTATGTACCAAATAATACTTAAGAACTTAAATTTCCTTTTGCAGCCCCCTCAGTGACTGTATTTTCATTNGTGGGGATGAAAGACTCCTGCCTCTCTTTTAAAATTGAAACGTACCACTTACAAGCTTTAAGAAAATTTGGAAAAAAACCACAACCTTTTCAGTTACTGTGGAATCATCCATCTATCATTTCAGTGACATGCANTCTGATGTTTGTCAGATAAGCAGAATGAAAAATCAAAAACAAAACCCCAACTTTGCTTACATTTGAATGGGAAATCTGTCTAAAAACTCTCACACATCTCAGATTATATTGCTGTTATTAACTGATTAGTTAATAAAACCCTAAAATAAGTAAATAAATAAAAACTTACACCAAATTTACCAAGCTGGATACCCCATTCTGCATCAACAGCCAGTTCCTGGAATTTTCTCTTTTCTTCTGCTTCACCATATAGGTCAGCAAGCTTTGTTCCTACCAGAGCTACTGCCTAGAAGGAAGAAGTGAATAATCTGAAAATCAGAAATCCTGAGGTCTAAATCCTTAGAAGAACTTCAAACAATTCATAAATTATAACAAAACTGTGTAAAATGAAAACGAACTTCAGATAAAGTGTCAGGATTACCCCACCTCCTGAACTGGCAGTTCAAAGCTGCTTTAAAATTTACTTTATCTAAAATATTTCCTAGCATTGTAGAAAGTAATACAGGAAGTATTTTTTAGGTAGTTTTGAGGCATTTTTCTCACAATTTCCATTACTCTCCCTGCCCATTTCTTTACTTCCCAACTTCCTTTATATTTTAATAGATGAATTCACTCATTCCATCCTTGAGAACTGCTGCCAGAGTAAAAACTCATCCAAAATATGGCATAGATCTAAATTATGATGGGACCTGAAATAAACAATTTCTAGCTTTGGAATAAGTCATGATGGGGTTGAAAATCCCATGAATATTGACAGCAACTTCCCACCGTGGCACAGAGGCAGCTGCTCTCCCAGGGCCCTACATGAAGGATCTCTTGAACATTCTCTGTTTGCTGAAGAAACTCAAGGCCTTGGGAATTTACCAAAACTTTTCTGTAATTCTGCCATGAATTGTTTATTATCTCCCACAGCTTATTGAACATGTCCTCCTTGGGTAAAATGGTGCAATAGCCCAGGGCCAGGCTCTGATCGATGACACGAGAGTTAAACACCTGGAATTTGGGAGAAAAATAATAAAAATATAAACTTAAGGAATTTATTTCATATCTTCAATAGGTCTTTGTATCAACTGGAACACAGGAGAAATACTCCATAATTCAGACATGTATTGGGTCTTTAAGTTAGGAAGGAAAAAGAATAAAAATGCATTTCGGGATTTAAAATTTAAAATCTGAATATCCTGAAGCCAGTCTGAAAGTGACTCCCCTTGGTCTAAGGTGCTTTAGAAGATGGTAAATTGCAGGTTTTGCAGAGCTTTTTAAAAACTCCCTCCACCTAGGAGTTACATTTCCCAATGTAAAACAAATCCAGGATTTCATATGAGATAGAGAACACCTACAGATCCTGAAAGTCATTGCTGTCATTTGGGACCCTAAAGGATCCTCCAAAGGTGGAGCTCCCACTGTCCAGAACCTTCTAAGAGGAGCAAACTGAACAGGAACAAAGAGGCAGAGCCCACAAGGGGCTCCAAGACTCTTAGGAAAAGGCTCTTCAGGGAGGTGGTTGGAGATGTGGTGCTCAGGACAGGCTTTAGTGGTGGACTTGGCTTTAGTTTAAGGGTTGGCCCCCATGATCTTGAGGGTCTTTTCCAACTGAAACAATTCCACGTGGCTGCCAGGTATAGCAGAAGAAAGTGTCTCTCTCACCCTGTCCAGATGATTCTTACCTTGTCTAGTAAATTCAGGGCAGAGATCCTGATCACTGAATTGCTCTTCTCTTTCATAGCCACGAGGAAGCTTCTGTTTTCAGCGAGTAGCAGATCACTGTTGTGTAGCTGTTACGAAGAAAACAGCACCTAATTAAAAGTAAATTCTAGATCTTCAACTTCTTGTCATTTACAGCACAGTAGAAGGTGCTATAGGGATTGTATTTTCAGATTTATTTAAGATCTTACAAGAATTTATTCTAGATAGAGAAAGGACTTCTGTTTTTCAAGTGCTTTTGAATTGAGAAATGCTTCTTGAATGTTCTACTCATGACTTTTCCCACACCAAACAATGGTAATACAACATGAAAGAACCGAGTAAACCATTACTAACACTCATTCTAGTCTCTGCAGGAAGGCCAGGAATAAAAGCTCAGTTTTGAACACACGATGCAAAGGGAAAAGACCATGAAAAAAACAGGGAAGAAACACCAGCTCCTTTCACCAACTAATCAAAGGTCCTGGTGAGACCCTTGAGCCTTTTCCCTGCCCCCAGATCTTTAGAGAACGACTCCAAACTTGTTAAAAGTCACCTTTTCACTCAGGGCCAGATCCATGGTGCCCGAGATGCCGTGCTGGAGGCAGGAGCCGAAGGCACAGACCGTGAGCTGCAGGGCCAGCTGGAACTGGCTGCACTCCAGCAGGTTCTGCACCGCTGCAGAGAAGGGAGTTCCAACGGGCAGCAGGAAGTTGTGTCCTGTGAAATATTTCAGAAACAACCCCAGAAAATAACTGTGAAGCATAGTGTTCTTGGAGTTAACAGCAGAGCAGTTTATCTTGTTCTTCGCTGAAGTTATGACACACGATTTACCTTAGTTTAAAACCTAAAATTCTCAGGGTTTTTAATTTAATAGATTCCCATTTTAGTCCAAAATGCACACGTTTTTGACCAGAAGTTGTCTACTTGGACAGGCCTTGATGATGTTCACTCACAGTGGTAGAACTGTCCTAAAGTACAGGTTTGGAGATGCTCAAAAATCCCATGGTGGGAATGACCATCCAAACTGGTGACTTCTGTGCTGAACAAAACCACCCCTAAAATACGACTTTAAGTGGAACACTTAGGCCCCTGTGAGAACCCCCTGGGAGTCAGTCATGCTTGTGAAGGGTGAATTTAAACCTCCTGTTCTCCAGTGGTCTGTTTAGACTTGGATTGGGGTGGATCTGCCCTCATGCCCCCTGGAATTGGGTGATTTTTAAGGTCCTTCCCCACCCAAGCAGGTGTGATACCTTCCACGAACGCTCTGTGTGCCACGCTTTGAGACTCCAGGGGGTACAGCTTGTCCTCTGAAAGACAGAAAATGCTCATCAGCAGCGTGCCAGCAACTCAGCAACACCTGAGCAAGTCTGGGAGAACCCTAAAAATACCACGGGACAGGACATAAAATAGAGACACGTGAACCCCAAGAGCCACTTGCTGCTATTTTTAACAGTGCCTGCTCAGAATTTATTCTCTAGGAGGGAATATCTCTCAGACTCACAAAGGAATCCATACTTTGTAATAAACCCCTCAGATGAGACAGGCAACATTAAACTCCTCATCTGTGAAAACAAGAACCAAACCTAAAGTCATCTTTCCATTCTATATCCCCTGGTGGGTATTTCTACCTTGAGTTTATCTAACTGAGATGATAATTTCCACACACAAGCTGAATTATTTATATTTCTAGATAAAAAACAGTAAGAAACACAGATTTTATATTGTTTCCATGTTGAGGAGAGCAAGCTTACCACAAACAGGCAGAACAGCAGAAGTGAGTTCATATGCAACTGGAAGAGATGTCTGAGAATCAAGGACTATCCCATCTTCTTTAAAGAAATCATCATAAATCCACTCTTCATAGGGATCTTTATCTCCTCCAGAAGATCTTGTCTAAGTAAGAACATTGTCAAAAGTACACACAATAAAAGGCAGAGTTAATATTCCACTTACAGGTTTCTGTTTTGGAACACAGGAGTAGAACATGATGTCCTATTGGAAAGTAGTAATTCTATTTAATGGCCAGTGGCAATAAATCCATTTCCTACCTAGAGTGGCCACATTTGTCTTTCATGTTGCAGTTGTTCAGCTGTAAAGCCAAAATGTACTCTTATTCAATTTAATGGAGGTTTTCATAAATGTTCTTGGCCAAATATTATAAGCAAACATTTTGCAAATGGACCATTTTCTAGAAAAATAACATTTTTGTGGATAAACAAGCCCAGCCACTCTGCTCTACTCCATTCCAGCTGTAAGAGCCCATTCATTTCAAGTAGCCTAAAGCACTGCTTGACCTAAACAGAAAACAAAGCTGCTATTCAAGAACTTGAGCATCTTAAAGTTTTACAGAACTCTTGGGAAAGCTTTCACATAATACTTTCATTTAAAAACCAAACCCTCCCTGCCATACTTTCAAGTCAGCTCCCTGCCAGTCCTGGCAGAAGCTGTTTGATATAATCATTATTTTCAGCAGGATTTATTATACTGAAATGTAAGTGGAGAATGCTATTTGTGCTTGTCCCACAGCTGTCCTGCTTTTAGGGCCCAAATCAGTTTATTCTTTAAGCTGAAGAACACACAAATTCCAGGAAATTTTTATTTGTGGGTTTTTTTTTTTTTTAAGTTGTTGACTTTTTGATTAAAGAGTGCTGGAGAAATGAGAGGGAAAATGATGCACACAGTGAACAGCACAGAAAATACCTCTGCTGTAAATTCATAGTTGTCCATTTGGCACTGTCTATGAATTTCCTTGGCAAGTGAAGTATATTTACACAGTTCCAGACAATCCAACACTAAATCTGTGAAAAGATTGAGATCCTTAGCAGGAATTGAAGGTCCAACTAAGAGGAAACAATATTGCAGCACCTATTTTCAAGGAAGCAGATTTAGAAATTCACTTGATTTTTCCAGGTTTATTGAGCACTTCTTGGAAAGCTGGGCTCCCACCATGGCCCCAAGGAAATGGGAAGAGGGATTAATTACCTGGACTGCACAGTGTGGCTGCTTGGCCAGCCAGCTCATGGATCACTGCTGGAAGATCCATCCCAGCAGGAGTGATCATGGGAACATCAGCTCCCAGCATATGGCAAAGCCTTTGGCACACTGCAAACAGCAGCTTCCCTGTATGTTCATTCCAGCTGTTTTCATAGAACTCCCTGTTAAGAAAGAAAAGGATTCTTAAAAAAAAACCCCAAACAGTAACTCTTAGTGCTTTTACTTAATTCTGTCCTAATTATTTAACTAAAACAAAAAACCCTTTCCTTTGCTCTACGTAATTGAAGCAAGTGGCAGGAATGGTTCAGAAAATCCCATGAAAGGTGATGATCTTGAGAAGCTTTGCAATTTTACCTGCATGTATTGACAGCCACTTGCACTTTCCCATCATCCAGGGCTCTCAAGGCCAGTTTTTCTGCCAGTTCATGCTCTGAGACTTGCAGGAGTGAAGCCAGTCTGTACAACCTGGATTCAGTGAGAAGGGTTTTGGGCTTGCCACCTTCTGAATTACAATTCACTGCTTGCACATTCCTAGGCTTGGATGCAGATCTGACACATTCATAAGAGCTTATGTGATCCTCAAGAAGTGCAGATCTCAGTAAAGGGTTCCTGTATTCTTCATCTGAGAGAAAGATATCAAAATACTTCTGCAACAAAAAAAAACAACAAACATTTGTATCCATGTAGCTTCCTTTAATTTTTCTTATTCAGCTACTGTCCCAAGATGTTAATAAATTCTTAGAGCATTCTCTCATGAACTTTTGAAGTATTAGCAATTAAGGCTTTAGTGAGAGTATTTAATTTTTAGTTTAAATAGATAACTGAGTTCTCATTGGGAACTTCTCCAGACTAGATTAAATTGCTCAATTAGCCTTAGAATCAATTTGAAGTCAATAACAGAAAACAATCTTTGCATGCATGTTGTAAACACAATTAATTTTTAATATGATCCATGTGATAAGAACAATTGGAGTAACTACAATAAATCAAAAGGGATTTAAAACAAAAGTATACACACCTGCAGGGCAGCAAATGTTTCAAACATCTTTAAGTTCTCTTGACATTCATATTTTTTCACGGGATTGTCTGTTGGAAGAGAAGAACAATTACATTGTGATTCCACTTACACAAGGAAGATATAAGATGTTGAAGTTGTGCCTTTACCTTTTTGAATGCTGAACCTGAATTTGAGGACTTCCACCAGTGTCTTAGTCATAAACATTTGTGATTTTCGCTGCAGGAAAGGAAAAGGTTTGAATCTTTTTGTTAAAATGTTGCCAGAACAGACTTAGGCTTCAGCTCTTAAAGTATAAGGCAAGGAAATCCTTCTAAAGCAACAATTACCAAGCCTAAGGTACAACCAGTTGAAAAGCAAAGGAATACAAAGTTATTTTACATATGAATCCTTTATAGAAACAGTAACTATTTTATAGCTGCAATATGTGTTTACTCCACAGTCCTTTCGCCCTCACAGGAAATATCCACACCTCTCCCTTTTCAGAACAACTTTGCGGTGTGCAAAGCCTTGGTACCTCTTGGGGATCATCTGCTTTGTCCCGTAACACCAGCCTGCCCCACACAGTCAATCTCTCTGCAACTTCCTCAGCCTTGGCAAGAGGCAGAGATTTCAACAAAGTCAGTGATTCCTCTCCCTGAAGGGAGAAAAAGAAACAAACAAAATTAGAAGAGAAATAATAAAAAGGAAAAGGCATTTGCTTTTGGAAAAGCTGAATGTTCTGGTGCAATGGATGCACAATGGGTGTGAGGGTAAGCAAAAACAAGGCATGAAAATGTGTAGAGCCTTCAATTCCAAACTCATCTGGCTTATTGCAGGTAGAAACTTTCACCCTATTCTGCCACAAAAGAAGGATAAAACTCTGAGAAAAGAACTCAATTTCAATGCTAAACATCTGCAGTTAGGTGTCAAATTAATAATTTGAATTAAAAATATGAGGCAAACTGCTTATGAGATTTCAGCAATAGAACTTGCCCCTATTTTGTCAAAAGAGGCCTCAGTGTCTGTAAATTCCATCAGGAACAACTGCCATGAAGGCTTTCCCTACCTTTTCTTTGTCAATCAGGTCCACCATCCTCAGGAAATAGACTTCTCCCGTGGGCAACATGTAGGCTTCCACAATTTTCAAGGCATCCTCCAAGCAAGTAGGGGTATCTTGTTTGAGAATGTATCTCACAAGCCTCTGTGAGAGGAAAACAGAAATGGACTTGAGTTTGTTGATGTACAGGATACAGAGGAATTAATTTATAGACACAGTTTTACCCATGGGATTGTTTGGTTTGCATCAAGCAAGTTGCCTGGAAGCTTAAAACTTTTATCTAGAGAAAAGCTGGCTGAAGGGTGACTGGGAGAAAACAGGGCTTGGGAACTGATTTAGCCTGGGAACTCTGAAAATTTGTCTGGTTCCTCAGGATATCGAGGAACTTCTCCAGAAATATTCATGTCTTTTCCTAATGAAGGGCAGATATTAAAAACAACCAAAACAAAACAACCCAAACATTAAAAAAAACCTTAAAAATCACCAAGTGCTGTTCACTGTGATATTTGGAGAAATCTGAAATCTTGGAAACTCACCATTATCATCTGCTTGTCTTTTAAAAGATTGGTATCTCTTATCCCATAGGCTCTTAAAAGCTTCTTCATCTCCATCAGTCGGTAACTTTCCTGCAGTAACATCACTCTGGGGACAAATTCAACCATCATTCATTCCTTTGCTACCCCCCAGCTAGGAGATTTCATTAGCCCAGCACATCAGATCCCCAGTATTTCCCCAGCCTGTGGATGCTGGGGGAAATATAAGCTAAATATAAGCTGCTTACTTGACATGCTTCATTTCCAGGTGCTGTTTGACCAGCTGCTCCACTGCTGCACTCCAGGGCACCACAGCTCCGTGCATTATCTGCAGGACTGCATCGAATTTCAGCTGCAAAAGGCACACAGACAGCTCACTTTTCAAAAGAAGTTGCAAAGTAGTCCCTTTGAAGCATTGCTCACGTGTGACTGATGCCTTTAGGCAAGTATTTGATTTGCTAGCCCAGTCTGCACTTGCATGAGGGGGCATTTATTGTCATCATAGGATGTGTCAAGTTCATCAAGTTCACACAGAAAATGTCATTTATGACACTGTGGTTCCATAGATATTAAAGCTGGTGAGTTTTTCAGGTGATGACACCACAACTACAATTATATCCTCAAGAAACATCATAGGCGAGATGACTAAAATAGAATCAGAAGACAACACGCTATTTTCTCCTCATATTCTCACTCGTGTGAAAATGTCCTGGGAGGATTATGTAAAAATGATATTTATTTATACTTACATCTGTGTCAGAGATGCAGCCAATGACTGCCACTGCCTTGGCCTCCCAGGGAGTTTCAAACACTGAGATAGATCGAGTCCTACAACGCTCCAGCAGATCCTGTGTGTTTTGATAAAGGTGATTAGAACATTTGAAATCAGAAAAGATAGGAGTACCTTAAAATATGAACAAAAATGTAAAGCTTTCTGGGCATCAAGGGATTGTTTCATAACTGGACTAATAACTATCATTAAGTTGATTGACAGGAATAGGATTAATTTAAAAGTTGGGCCTAAAATATAAATTTCTGCTTCCTGATGTTAAAATAGTTTTCCTCCAAAGGAAGAAAATATGGGTACCTTGACATACTGTAGAAGCAGCTCATCTTTTTGTAGGTTGTGTTCACGCAGGTAGGGTTTTATAAACTTCTCCAAAATTGACGGGACAAGCTCTGGGGCCAGAATTTTATCAAGCATGCGAAACACAATAGTGGTTGCATTTTCCTGGGCAGCAAGTGGGGAAAAGCCATGTTAGAACACCCCAGATGTCAGTGGAAGGAATCCACTGAAAAATTCCCAGAGCAAGAATCCCTCTTTAGCTCAAATAAACCCTTTAATTTACAAAGCTCCTCTCGTTCAGTTGTACTTTCAATTTCTCTGTTGCCAGTCCTTGCTCCACAGTAGATGATCTGTAATAACCTGCAAACCATTGAGTTTGAGCCACACCTTCTCACAGTGTCTTATGTTAATAACCAGAGTTGAAAGGAAATTTGTGACACAACTTAGCAAATAGCCTTAGCAGCCTATGAATGGAAATTTAACCAACATCCACCAGGATCCCTCTTTTGTCTGACTTGAAATCACGTGCTATAAGATTCTCCTCCTTTTCAAAAGAAACTGATAAGTGCTTTTTCAAATGTCTGCAGCGTTACCTTTTCAAAATCACTGAAAGCCAGCTTGCAGTTGTATTTTCTGTACAGATTTCTAAGTTTTTGCAAATCATTGACCAGCTTCTTTAACCTCTGTATCCCTTCACAGTCTCCACACCTCTGAAACAGCGTGGAGAAGTGAAATGTTAGGAGATAAGATCATTAAAAGGCTGTCATCATCTTTTAAAAAAAAATCTTTAAACACAAGAAAATTGGAACTTGGTTCTTTCCTTTCAGGGAATTAATTCAATCCTCACCAAACCCACCAGTGACCTAAGGATCATTCACTGCAGCTGTAGCACACAGCATCTGTTGGAAGTCTCTTAGTAGCTAATTCCTGTATTTGTAACATTTCTTACCAAAGGAGTCCACTTGCCAAAAGCTGTCACTCCCAGTTCGCCTTGATCTTTACTTGTAAAAAAAATCTCTGCCACTTGGAGTCCATTTTCAGGCCAGTTTGCCTGTCCAAAATAATTGATATTAGCTGACTATATTACACATCTAGAAATATGAGATTTGCCAAGTTTCTGCAGTGTGATTTACCTTGTCAGTTAATTCAAGGTTTCGAGCAGCTTGTTCCAGCCACTTTGCTAATATTTTCTGAAAAGATACAGTTAGAAGTAGAGTTATAGAATTTTGCCATTAGAAACTTATTTCAAAAGAAATCATTTGAAATAGAAGCGCTAGGGAACATAATCCATTTCAAAGACAGAGGAACAAGTTCCTGACATTCAGAAGTCTGGAGATCTGACAGTAAAATCATCTTAGTCTGAGAAAATTACAACTTAGAGTTCTTAAGTCAGTCTCACCTGTCCGTCTGGCACAACTCTTCTTGAGAAGGGGATCACAAAGTTTTTAAGCCACACACAAAGTTCCTTCAAAGGAGCAGTGAAATGGATGGCACTGAGCAAATCCTTCAGCATTTTCTCATCAAAGCTGTTTTCAAAATCAGCCTAAAATATTAAACCAGAACAATTACAGATCCATGTCCATCTGAAACTCTGCAAAGCTGTTTGACTAATAGGAAGAACCAGTAAATTTCACAAATAGGAAGAGAAAAATCTAAGTAGCCATCGATAGAAATTAAATAAATAGCTCTGTTCAGTAAAACCAGAGCTTGGTCTCCTTAAAGAAAGATCTAATTGAAGGAATTTCTTTACAATAACACTTTTATTACTTTCAGACTTGTTCTATAGTTCTGTTTCATTGAGAAAACAACAGACTTGGAACTGAAAGTCTTGCACTAAAACATAAAATAACAGCACACATGCACTATCTTAAATGTGTCATTCAGAGTAAGGAGTCTCTGTGATAATTTTTAAAGGTAGACAGCAAACACCCACTTAAAAGTTCTGAGAGCTGTGCTTGCAAGAAAGTGAATGGAAGATTACAAGCACTGCAGAATAAATCAAACTGCCATGGCTTAGAAATATGAATTCTGACATCAGAAATACCAGTTTATTCCTAAATCAATATGAAGTTCAGCCTCCTAAGCATCCAGGTGACCAGGTAATCACTGTGGTAATTGATGACATTCTGCCATGGACCTTTGCTTCTCTGAGGAGCTGTTTTTTAACAGCCCCTGTGAAATTAGGCTGGAAAAGTGAAGAGATTGAACCCCTTCCATAAATCCCAGAGATGTCTGTGCCACCTCACCTGATGCCTAAGCCAGAGGTACTGTGCACGAGCCAAATTTCCTTCTTCCAGCTGAGAAACAATAACCTTGAACATGTCCTCGTTATTCAGGAACTCTGTCCAAGCAATGCCACTAAAAGTGAGAGGGGGAAAAGAACCTTTGTTAAATGTCATTAACAAAGAAATGACTCAGGGGAGAACTTCAAAACTTTTCTACCTAGAGCTGGATGTTTTAAAAAACAACAGGAGTGGTACTTTGTGTTTGCATAAAATCATCACCCCTCCTACACATATTGAACAAAAAAAACCCCAACAATTTACATGGATGTGCAACAGATCATTTATGTTTTCAACACATAGGATGACTCAAGCTCTCTGCATTCTCCACAGCACAGGATGGGAAACTTCAGGCAGAGAAAGAAGAGCTTGCAGTTTAATGAATTCATACTAAAAAAACGACAATAATTTTATTTTCAGTGGTACGGGCTTAACATTCGCAAATAAATTTACTTTAAATCTTAAACACAAACCAACCTGAATTTCTCTAGTCCAAAAGCTTCGTAGAATGTTGTAAGCCTTGCCTGAGCTCTCAATACCTGAGTGCAGATGAGAATTAAGGTTAACATCTGGCTTAACATATTGTTACATTGTATGATTAGAGCACTGATTCTCCTTGAAGGCGGATGAGGCCAGTTTACAACAGATCTAAACAAGAAACAAAATAAAATACCTGAAAGTACTTTAAGAAAGGCTCCGCCTTCAATTTATGGAGTACCCAAAACTGAACTTTTCTATGACTGGGAAGGAATGGCTTATTTCAGAATTATCATTACTATGGGTCTCTTTCATACTATAATTTTGTTTAGACTTTAAAAATAAAACTCAGCAGTAGCTTACAGCTATAATTTGAGTTTACAGTTTGTAAAACTCTACATTTCAATTGTTTGTATGAGACAACAGATCCAAGAAATTTGTCCTCACCTCAGCTATGGATACTGGAGCACCATCAGATGGTGGAGCATTGGTTCTATTGTCTTTCTTCAAGATCTGAAAAAACAACATGAAAGGGTTTGGCTGACAACTCAGAACATGCCAGACAGGACTGTGAGTGCAGGAAAGACATGAGCAAAAAGTCAGGAGTTCAGTAAGTTGAGATTTTACAATGTTAGATTGGATCTAACCTGACCCAGTCTAATCTGATTGGATGGAGGGAGGATCAGACAGGTAATGTTGATCTCTCTGGTTCTGTTTGAGAAGACTAAAATAAAGAAGACAAAAAAGGTGACCTACTTCGAGCTTTAGATTGAAAATGAATATTTTTAAAGGTACTTAAAGAAACTGCTACTGAAAACGAAACCCTGCTTTCTGATGCAAAAATAAAACTGGGAGCTCTTTTTTTTTTGCCTCTGAGGAATACCAAGAACGAGGCTGGAAGGAGACTTGCTGCTTCTCCCTGTTCCATAGGGTTTATAATGCCTTTCCTTTTGCCTTCTGGAATGACTGCAACTAGTTTGTGCCCCTCTCAAGTTGTACAGAAGGATAAAATAGAAGTTGAAGAGTAGAAGAAATAGGAAGAAATAAATCCCTTACTCTGACTTTAGCATAATTCAGCATTTCTCGAGTGGTTTCATACAGTGGCCACGGAGCATTTATGCAGTAATTCACAACAAACTGGTTGTCCTGTTTGCATAAGGGAACAAGTGACATTAATTCCAAGATCCTTTATAATTTGAATTGCTCTAGTAGGGGAAAGTAGAAATAAAAACAAACCTGAATTTTTTGCAGATTTTCTTTGGCTTCATTGCCCAGATCCAGCAAGGCTTCCTGGCCATAACTCCCAAGAGAAGCTGAAGCCAGTTTCTCTAAAAAAGTGTTTGCTTTTACTTTGTATACAAGCTGTTTAAAAAAAAAATACAATAATATGATGAGTTGTTTTATAAAGTAACATTCCACTGCCTTGGTAATATTTGTAGTATTTTCAATACTTTCTTTTGGCAAGAACCTCACTCATAATTTCAGTTATACTCATTAATCTCAAATGCGTTTGTCAGGAACGAACAACTCACCTCGACATCCAGTCCAAACTGAATAGCAAAATTCTCTGCTTCAGGGAATTGGTGTTTGTGCAGTAAACGACTCAGTCTAGGGGTAGAATAAAATAAACCAATTCAATGTAAGCCCAGATATTAAAAAAAATAAATTAAAAAAAAAATATATATAATAGAATGGTTTTTCACAGAAACCAGTACCTGTTTTCTGGCAAGGCTTCAGTTAAACTTCTCATCACAACTATAGAAACTGGGTCTTCAGAGGGCCTGAGGATGAGAGGGAACTATGTGAATTTATCAACTCCACGTGGAAGTAATCTGCCATTTTTATCTAATAATGAGCCAGTTACAAACAAAATATTATCTTACATCTGATGCTTTTCATGAATTCCTTCCAAGAAGTATATTGTATCCTGTAGTGTGCAATGACAGAAACCATCAGGTGAAATGAAATAAATTCCAAATAAAGCCAGAACATTTTTCTATCCTATGAGAACTTCAAAAACTTCCCTCACTTTTTAGCAGTAACAGCAGCAGGAATAATTGGCAGTGCTATCAAATAGAGCCAGAGACCTCAGACTAAATTTAAACTGTTCAGTTTGCCTCATAGTAGGATATTTTTCTCTCTCCTTTGGGGACATCACTTAATCTTTCTTTGTATGGTTCCTGCATAGCTTCTAGTAGAAATTGGTTCTAACCTAACAAGAATAACACAGCACCCTCTTTAATATTTAGGCATATTAAGACAACTATATTTCTTCAAAGAACAAAAAGAAAATCATCAAAACTTACTGTGCAAATCCCACTTTGAACAAGGGAAGAAACAAGAGACACTTCCAGAGAATAGAGCTGTTGCATAGTGGGCAATGCAAAAACCTTTAGGTTTCTCATCTATTAAAAAAATTTAAAAAAAGGAAGTCAGAATTACTTTTTTTTCTCTTCCACTGGTGAGAGAGTGATATCTGCAGAATCATTTCTGAATTCTTATGGAATTCAGGGGCAGTATCTCCAGTTTGAGGAATTTAATGAAGCTTCAGATGTTGCCTCTCTCTCTCTCTCTCTCTCGGCCTGTTATGTATAATTCAACAGGTTTAATCTAATTTTTAAAATAGCATCATGTTCATCCTGGTGTTTTAGTTCAGTTGACTGCACTGACTGTACCAGGGGGTAGGTGCTGAAGGCAGCAGAGACATTGCTCTAAAGAAATCTGTGAAGGGCTACCAGATAACAACATATTTTGCTGCTCTTCCTTGTCTGTCTACCTTAAAAACCCAGACAAATAAACCCCAAACCATCCAGAAAAACCCCAGCCAGGGACAGCTTGGCCTGGTCACCACCACAAGAACCCCAACAGCCCTCACGTGCTAGACCCTGATACACAGATGGCCACGTTTCAATTTGGACTTTCAGTTCCTCAGAATTCTCTGTGCCCCGAATATTTTGTCACCTCCATCCCCCCTTTTTTTTTTTTCCCCCATAAACAAATGCATAACAATGAAGGAACAGAACAGAGATAAGGAGATTATACCTGTTTGTCACCTGGCATTGTCATGACAATCAGTTTCACATTGGCAAGCCCTTGCCTAATGCATGGGAAAGAGATAAAAGAAAGTCAAATTTGCTGGGTGATTCATAGGTTAAAACTGTGAAATTTGCTGTTTTTTGTTTCTGTGTTTTAAAAAAAATTTTGCATTCCATGAAAACAAATACATTTAAAAACGCCTTTATATTTTAATATATAGCTGTATAGTTTCTAGCATTTTCTTACACTTTAGAACAGTAGTTATACTTTTTCACACATTCTGTTTATTCTTCGTTTTTAAGGAAAGGAATTTCTAACAAGGACAAGGCTGTTTCAAAGCAGCCAAAATAATGAGATGTTTCATAGAAATCACATCACCAGACAACTTTTCACTGCTCAGGATTGGTGCTGTAACACTGCACTTACCACGTGCCTTGAGAGGAATCTGACTCGGTAGTGAGAAGAAATTCTTCGACTTGTGTTAAAGGCAAATCCCAAATTAGAGTGAGAGAATAAATATCCCACGTCGTTAAGATGTTCTAGATTGAAAATTTAAAAAATCAGACATGATTTCATATTTTCCTCATAGAAGAGGAGAGTTTATGAGCAAAATATTACGTTTTGTGGCTTAAATAATGAATAGGAGTGGAATTAAAAGATAAAACCAAAACAACGCAGGAAGATCAAGAATGCTCTTGATCTAAGTAAATACAAGCACCTTTGTTTTAAAGAAACTTCATTTTAAACCTCAAAAATCATGTTTATAAGCTGGTTCAAGATCATTGCAAAGTGAAGATTAAACCGAATCCTCATCCATACCTCTGTATCCAAAACAAACAGCTGATTGTCAAGGACTTGAAGTTTTGCAGCACCTAAAAAAATATTAATACTCGCATAAATTAATTATATACATATCTTGAGATATGTATCAGAAGCAAAAAGATATTCAAACACACAACTAATGCTGGAAACCTCGTGGAATTTCCTAGGACTGTGCAAAGTTTAGCTTGAAGAGAATTGTGATTTATGTAACTAAGTTTAAGTGCAAGTTTGCAGCTCACATTTTGGCTGTACCTTTACAAACGTGTTCTGTTTGGTACGTGTGAATTTACGAAAAACAATGAAATAACCAAAAATTGGTACATTCTGCAATTCAAGATGAAATCTACACTCATCTATAAAAAAGACAAAACCTTCCTTACCTTGGATCAGACTTGAATCAGCAAAACTTTGAGCAGCCACGAGGGCCTTGCTGGGGTCCACCTCCCATTTGGAGAGCACAGAATCCCCTTTACCCTGGGAAGAGAGGCAGAGCAAAAATGAGATTAGACAGGAGATATTTCACCACTGACATGTCTGCTTCTACACTTGATCTTTAACTTGGAAAGCTGCAAAACTAAATTTAACTTTGTTTTTCTGCTGATGTTCAGAAAAATACATTGATTTCCTTTATTTTTAATTTAACCTTTTTCCCTTCCCCTTTCAAGACCGGCCTTTGTTACAGTGATGGTTACACTCAGAAGTTTTTGGCTCTTTGAAAAACAGCATTTCAAAATATCCACTCTCCATTCTCATAGAACAGAAAAGCTGAATGAAACCACACTGGGCCTACTGAGGAAAATCCCAATGAATCCAACAGGCTTCAAAAAAGAAACTCAAGAGAACTTTTTTCCAGTGCCAAATTACATTTCAAAGCATATTTGTACTTTAATTTCTTTATTAGTTCCTGTACTTAATTCATGCTTTGTTGAATTAGACCTAGTTATTTTAGCAGGCCTTGTTGAACGAGAACCTGATGGGAAGATTCTTGCCAACTCTGGTTTTGTCTGTGAGCTCAAGGTTAGTACCTATAAACAATCCAGCCTTGACAGACCAAGAACCAGAGATTTGCTAAGCTCAGAAACTCAGGGCGAAAACATTTTCCCCTCACCCATCATAACAAAGTAAATTTGGAGATGACAACAATTATTTCCTTCTGAGAAGGATTAGGGACAGGCTGCACGAGTGAGAAGCTTTAAATCTGCAGTGAAGGAAATGCAAAGAAAACAGTGCAAAAAAACTGATGAGCCTCTTTTTCAAGCAGCTGGAGACAAATTTTGTTGCAGATCCAAAAAATGCCATCACCGCTGACATGGAAATTGTTATGATCACGTCGTTAGTGCTTACCCCAGTTATCAAATGGATTTTGTTCACTGAGCTGCTGATCACAAAGTCCTGGCAGCCCAGGCTGTGATGTTCTCCCATGGCAATGAAAGTTGTCTTTATCTGTCCTTGTAACTTGTGGGTGGCACAGGAAGGGATGTCAACAAATGGGGAAGAAAAAGAGTTGTTTATAGGACCAGTGGATAAAATCTCTGCTCCCTTCTAAACGTGCAGGAAAAGTAACAATCACAGCTATGAGCTGGAGCAATGGACTGGTAAATTGTAACTGGAACAAACTCAGCATTTTTAACAATTTGACCAGTTTTGCAGGTGTTTCTTACTTGCTTTGCTGTAGTCATATCCATCTTCTCAATCGCTAAATATTAAAAAAAAAAAAATTAAATAAAATCAGTGTTAAATAAAGTTTTTTCAAAATTTTGAAAAGGCACAAAGGAAGTTTTTTAGCTTATCCTACCTTCCTGGGTTTCACCAAGTGGGATGCACATGATGCAGAAGCATCCATTGCTTGTGAGAATGAACACGTGATAAACACCTAAAAAACCCAACAGAAACATTCCAAACTGAAGTATTCCAGAGCAGGTGAAGAGAAGATTTGCTCACAGACAGGACAGTGAAATAACTGACCCCCAAAAAATCATCTGACCAGTACATTAGATTGTTTTAAACAAAAACGTTGTCATTTCCAACCAGGAGCAGGGAGCTTATAGAACAGAACTGTTGAAGTCTGAGAAGAAAGAAGGAATTCTTCCTTTTTAAGCCTTTTCATACGTTTAACACTCCCAAAAGAAAGAGGCGTTGAGTTCTGAATGTTTGTTTCCTATGGCTTTTGTAAAATAATTAATGAGATAAAGAATCTTATTCAACTTTGCTTTGCACTGTGCACATAAAATTAACTTTTCCTTATGCTTTTCTGTATTACTTATTTTGTTTTATCTTTCCCTCAGAGCCATTAAAGGGGAGCAAAATCACAAAAATTCAAATAAAGGGGGACAAAAAAAAAATCCTCCAGTTCTTACCTGCATCTGCATTATCTTTAACAAAAAGGAGATTTAAGTAAGTCTTTTCACTTGTAGATTGTTGAACCAAAATCTAAAACAGAAACAGCATCAAGACTATTATTCTGTATTTCACACAGACAAAAAAATTGAAATATTGATCATCAGTTCAAACTTTAAACTTTTTTTTTCATGAAGGGTCGTGTTTATGCTTGTTTATTCCTAAATAGATTTTTCTTATTTGTTACTCCAGGGAACAGAAGTATCTGTTTCACCTTTTTGGTTAGAATATGTAAAAAAGACAAGCGTGTTTATACTTTGGTATTTGGAAAAATGATTTTAAAAACCTCAAGAAGTCTGAAAATAAACCAAAATGGAATAGAAAAGTTACCGTACCTTTGTTAGCAAGGTCTGTTTTGATGGGATGTGGATAAGATGTAAGCTGCCACTTCTCTCCCCAACCACAAGGAACTGCTTTTCTTGACACACACCCACTACATCCACGTTTGTATCTGAAGAGTTCCATGGCAAAACGTCAGATTTAAAGATTTGGGGTTTATGAATAAATATTATTAACACAAGAATCGGGCAATACAGCATCCCAGATTTATTAAAACTGTACTGAAATAGTTAATTGTCTTCAGAAGCCAAAATCACTTTTAATTACTCAGGTTCTCGTTCGAATGCCTCCCTTTACAGGCTAATCACACATTTGCTATGTTTTCCTGCACAAACCTAGCTATTTGCAAAGCCACTTTTCACTTGCCGAGGGGAATTCCAAAGGAAAGAACTCACCAAACTGAACGTGCATCAGAAGAGCCAGCCCAGTGCTGTCCAAAAGTGCCACAGATCCGTCCACAACAACGATGCTGCCATCCCTAGAGCTGCGTGCGTGGAGCTGAGGGTTCACAGACACCTGCGGAGGGGGGAAGGTTCCTTCACGCTTCAGAGAACGCGACAAAAGAAGCCCAGGTAATTATTAAGAAAGATAAAAGCAGAGTTCTGAGGGGTTGTACCTTCTCCGAAGAGGTGATTTGCAGCAGTGTATCCACCTGGTACAAGGCGGTGCCACACTCGTGTCCCAAGCCCACGGGGAGCTGCCCGGTGTCGTCGTTCAGCAGGAGCTCGATATCGTTCCACATCTTCGCCTGGGATAAACATTTCAGGAACATGTGGTAGAGCAGACAGCTCTAAGAAGCTACGCAGCTATAAGATAAGTTATTAAGTTTTATTGCTGTATGGGGACACTCTGCCCAGGAGGAAAGGCATCGTGAGGATGAACAGCGTGTTTAGAACCGAGTGAGCAGCGTGGATCCCGGCCTGAAGGCAGCTGAGGGCGAGCAGGTGTCACCAACTTAAACTCACCGCCAGAGTCCTCCCCACCATGCTGTGAACACCTCCTGCTCCCAGGGACCCCCGTGCCCTGCCCTCAGGCCACCACCGCCCCTCACCGCGGGGACAATCGTGACAAACCCCTGCCCACAGGGACCCCTCACTGCTACCCGTGACATTGCTTGTTTACAGAGGGACCCCTCCCCACATGCTCCCCCCGATCCCCTCACCGCTGACACCCCCCTGCCGTCCGCGCCCTCCC
>VWZN01008683.1:197307-210595 GCA_013396955.1 Regulus satrapa
GGGGTAGAGCCGGGCAGGGCCGGGTCGGGAGCCGTGTGCGCGGAGGCACAAAATGGCGCCCGCCGCGCCTTGGGCTGCGGCGCCATGATGGGCTCGGGGAGGGGCGGCCGCGCTGCGCCCACCGCTTCCATCCCCGTCTCCAGAAGTTTGTGTTTCGTTCTTCAGGGCTTGGAGAGAGGCGAAGACTCCCTGGGACTGAGCCCTGGTGGTTCCATGGTTTTGGGGGAGAAGTGCTGTGGTCATGCTGGCGTTTCTCGTGGGGACTGTGGGGGGAAGCTTCCCCGTGAGGGGAGCGACCTGGTGTCTGTGCTGTGTTAAATTTTCGTTTCTTTACTTTTCTTCGCCCTTTTTCTTTGTGTTTGGTCACAGGGGTTTTTTTGCATTCAATCAGTTCGCTCCCATCCCGCTTTTTATAGCTAATACCGATGGGAAACGCCTCTGCTGTAGTTACCACTGCCCTTCATGTTCAAGCAGGGTCTAAGTGTGGCTTTATTTTCTCTGAAAAAATTCTGTGATCTGGTAACGTATGAAGATATTTCACTCCTAATTGTGTTGAAGAATGTGTAAGAGTTATCAGAGAGTTAACCTGACGTGGTTAATTTTTTCAAAAGTTGTTTAAAAAAAAATCCCAAAAACCCCAACAAGCTAACAAGGCTTGAAAGTGATGAAACTTTTTCAGAGTTGACTTCAAGCATTTTTCATTGTTTAATCTGGTAGTTAACGTTCTTGTCTTAAAAGTTTGACCAGGGGTGAAATGTAACAGGGGGACTGCAAAGTTCTGGAGAAAATTATTTTTAAATGGGTTTCGTTTCGTTTTGGTTTGGTTTTTTTGTTTTTGTTTTTTTGTTACATAACTTAACCGCGATAAGAGTAAGATAACCTTTTCTATAATTACGTATTTTGGCTTTGGACTTGAAGATACCGCTCTTATGTTTAGAGGTTCCTTTAAAGTGTAGGTGAGGGGCTTGCTCAAGGTAACTGAGATCGATCTCAGGGAACTCAGTCAGGTTTTGAATCGCTGCGTTCTTTGGTAACACAGAGATTTCCCCGAGGTGCAGAGCACAAGGGCACTAATGAGCAGCACTGTGTAAATAATGAGGTCGGTAGCCTTGGAAAATGTGGCAGTGGGCTCAGTTTCACTTGGATTTTAAGTGGGTTTTAAATCCCAGCTAATTTAATTTAAGCTCCTAGCTGGTGTTCTCCTTCTTCTCAAGTAACTTCGAAGTGTAAACAGTAGTAGCTGAAATATAAATCCAAATATTTCCCTGTAGCATGCCATGAAAAAATCTGCCGTTAGCACACCAGTGACAATTTGTTATATCTTTTGTGGTTTCAGAAAAAGTAGCTGCTTTGTTTTCAAAGCAAGGGATAGCAACGAGCGTTTGAGAGGTTTTTCCCATGTTCTGTTCAGTTTGCAAACCGGTTCTGCCACTTGCAGCTGATGGAAAACTGCAAGTTCGAGTCCTCTGCCGCGTTAAATTGTGTTCTGAAAAGCAGTTCTGGGCCAGGGGGTGTCTGTAGTGCCATCTTCTGCAGCCCCACATTGTCCAGAAGGTTTGGTGATGGCACAGAGGAGATCAGAACAAGAGCAGTGAAGCTGTACAATCGTTGGTGAGAGCACATTGGCCTTCTCAGTGTGTGCTTTTTCACTCTGCTCCTTTCAGTGCCTTGTACAACCCTGTACTCGTTTACCTCTCACTTATTGAGTCACAGAGTATCTCTGTTTCACAAGGTCACGTTTTGGGTTTATTCCTCCCAGGTTAAGGAGCAGAGGGAACATCTTGGTTTTCATTATCTGAGGAAAAAAAAAAAGTGATCTCAGCACAGGTGTAAGTGACCTGTGCGTGCTCTCACGCAAATAAATACTTTTTCAGAGGTACTGTTGAGGTGTTTCCTCATTCCAGAGTGAGCTGTGTAACCGTAACACCTTTCTGCATTTCCCTTCAAAGTGCATTCCGTGCTTCAGAGCACTCTGGGGGTTCTGGGCTGAGCCTCAGCAATGCTCAGACTTGGCAGTTGGGACAGCACTGACCTTAAGTAATCCATGGAAATGCTTAAAAAGTGATTGACCTACAAATACAATTTAGAGAAAACTCTGCCTCAAGACTTTGGTGGTTCTGGTGTTCTCAGAAGTACACGGAAAAAGTACAGTTTAATGTAGGGAGAGAGTAAAATGTGAACTTTTCTCAGTTCTCTTTATCAAAATCTTGAAAAATCAATCTGCATGCAGTTACCCAGTTCCATGCAAGTCTATAAAGCTGTTGCCTAAGCATGGGGTGAACACAGCATTGTCTTTTTTAAAAAATAAAATATATCTTCAGAGGAAGCATGGGGGAAATTGGGTTTTTTTTCCCTTGGTTTTCTAAGCTTCTGTTTCTTAAAAATTCTGTCCTCACGTGTAGGGTAGTGATACAGAACGAGATGGAGTAGTCCCAGAAAAATCTTCTCCAGAGAGAGAGAAGAAGAAGGAACAATCAGATGCCTCCAGTTCTCCGCGACCATCAAAGCATCATCATTCGAGATCGCGCTCCCGGTCCCGGGAGAGGAGAAGGAAGTCAGGTATGGTCTGCAGGGAAGCAAGTGGCCTGTGGAGCTGAATTCCCTTAGAAGCAAATCTGGAAAAAACTGACAGGTTTAGCACTAGTAAATTGTTAGAATTGGGAAAAAATTGATCTGCTAAGTGAATATTGAAACTGCTGAGGGAAAAGGTCTGATTGGGGTTGGGGGGCTCGGGGAGGGGGCACGGGCAGACCACACCAAACAGGAAACTCCTGTTTGGTTTCATTTAGATTAGATAAGCATAGACTGGATTACTTTGGTGTAGTTGTAACAAAAATAAGGTTACATGGCAGAAGAACATGATTGCAGTATGATGTGGGTTCGTTTTTCACTGCCAGAGCTTAAATAAATGTAGAGCACTGGGACTAGCAGCCAGAGTTTGCTTTCTGCAGCAGATCCTGAAACAGTGCTGTTTGTTTTTTAAATCTTGATCTTAAGGGATGGAATAATTGAAAGGAGCTGGAAAGATTATAGCCAGGTGATTCTCCTCTTTTTCTTGGTAAATGACAGCAAATGTTTTCTTCTCCAGATACTGAAGGAAGAAAACACAGAAGCCGGAGCAGAAGCAAAGAGGTAATTAACACTTTGTAGCGTTTAGGTAATTGTACATCTTAAAAAGTATCTTATAGTAATGCACATATGTGTAAACTTATATAAATGACTTTATGGTAAGTACAAGAAATTGAAAACTTTAAGCTTAAAAATGGATATGGAGAGCCTTTCATAGTGAAGCATGATTGCAGCCATCATGTTGACAAGGTAATAGTTTTATAGAAAATGCTTTCAGAAACTAGTAACTTAATTTCTTTCTTTTTCTTTTTTTCTTTTTTTTTTTCATTTTTGTGGAAACAGCCAAAAGAGAGAGTTCATGTGGAGAAGTAGAATGGTGTTCTTGGTCACTTTTACAGAGCTTCCATTATCCAAAAGCCTTGGGTGGCTTTGTTCCTGGACGTTGTTCAGGACTTTGAATAATGCATACCTGACTACTTAGGTGTATTAAAAATAATTCCCCACCGGACTGAGCTCTGTTTATTGCATCCTTTAATTGTAAAGGCTGTCACAGCTTGACAAACAAGCTGAGTCAGCTGGAAACGTGACAGTAGCAGCAAAAATTTCAGAGGGCTGTCTCTTAAAATAAATGAATAAGTGTGTGTGTGTGAATATATAGGGGAGTGAGAAGAGACAGCATCAATAATGCCTTAAAAAAATGACTGTCTCACACACCAGAGAAGAGCTGAAACAAGCAAAGCAGGAGCATCGAAATAGCCATAAAGAAATCTAAGCTGTGTGGGGTTAAAGAGTTAGGGACAGATAAAGCACTCTTTAACCTCAAAGCTGGGTCAGGAACTTCTCCTTCCCCCATTCCAATGGAAGCTCTGTTTAAAAAAAAAAAAAAAAAAGAAAAAAGAAAAAGGAGGAGGAAAGAAAAATCTAGGCAAGTTTTTGTGAAATTGAATAATATCTTGTTTAGCTCACATGATAACATTTCTATAATAAATCATACTCAGCGTGCTAATGCGCGAAGAGACTGAACTGAAGACGCTGCAGACTCAGATAGCAAAATTATAAGCCTACTTCATGATAAGGTAACTATTAGTCATTCAAACTCATATTTCCCTTAAAAATATCTTAAATCCGTTATGGGATATAATGGTGGTTTTATTACTAAGTGTGTATCTGAAAGATGTGATTAAAAAAAAAAATAATTCTAAGACTCTCTTTAATAATTTTAGAAAAAGGTGTTTAAAGTCCTGTCCAGTGCTTTGCCAGGCTGTTGGATCTGATCTTACACAATTTATTTAGCAGCTTTTCAGTTTCGCAGGGTGAGCAGATGAGAAATGATCTCCCACAGTAGATGTACCGCTGTCATTCGTTTGCAAGATTAAGCTCTGTATGTAGACTAAATAGATGCTGAGTATCAGTGTTTCTTCTTAGCCTGTATGTGAGAACAGCTACTTATATCAATATATGCTTAAAGTTAGTATACACATAACCTCGGAGGTAATGACTGAATATTAAAGGAGTTAAGAATAAAATACTGTGACAGCAGGAAAATTATCTAGTATTCTTGTTTACTTGAAGAATAATAAGCAAATACGTTTAGAAATGGATACATATTAATAAAGAATTAAGCTTTGGCAAGTGGGTATAAACCAATTATAGTATCTTCTCCAGACTCATTTGAGAGAGAGTTGTTATGGAAGAAGAAGTTTTATGAGTAGTTAAAAGATTTAGGTAAGCAAGAAAACCAACCAGACAACTTTTGAATAATTGGGGTTTGTCTAAAATGAATGTATCATGCTTGGTTTGGGACTTGAGCAGAACATTATTTAAACGTAAAATTTAAGTGGGCTATGCTTTTGTGCTAGAAACGTTTCAAAACACACTGGATATATTAAGAAAGGGTGTTGATGTCACAACTCAGTCTCTAAGGAAAGCACTGGCAAAAATCAGGCCTGACCTTGCTAAATATTTTTGGCATTGCAGCTATAAAAAGGAATTTTTTTTTTTTTTTTAAGAGGCACTGCAGGAAGGAATTGCGGTATAGTGGAGCGGAATATCTGTAATTTAAAACTACTGTGGGAAGCCTGAGTGATGCATGTTCGTTTGAAATACTAAAAATGAGATGTCAGCCATGTGAATTATCACTTTGCTTTGTAAAAACCGGTGGAAGTTACTGGAGAGAGTTTTGCTCTAGAAAAGAATTACCTAATGATGACTAGAAGATTTTTTTGTTGTTGTTCTAAAAGCAAAATAGTTTGTCTGGAACTACGTGTGGATTTTTGTAACTTTCTACATGGAAGCCTCAGGCAAATATTAAATAGCCATCGTTCAACCGTGTTTATTTATATGCATATTCATAAATTGTCAGTTCTTTAAGATAGATACTTAAGTGCTTGGAACGGAGACAGTAACTAAAAATGACAAGTTTTTTGTTACCATGCTGTGAGTCTTATGTGGAAACACTGTAAAGATACCTGGATGGATACCTTAAAAATCCCTTATAGGCTGTGGGAGGAGGGGAAAGGGGGAAAAATGATATAAAATGATATAGTGTGCATTTGCAACTTTTGGGTAGTTGGTGGCATTAGGTAAAGCAGCTCATGATTGTGGCTCATGATTGAGTCGCCAGCCTAAGGTTACTAATGTTGCATCACAACTTAGCATTTTTATCTTCTGATACCCATACTAACTCTCTTTGTTGCACTATTTTCCTGAAAGAACCAACTTCTTCTTAAAACAGGCAAGAAGACACGAATCCAAAGAGAAGTCCTCCAAGAAGCACAAATCTGAAGACCACAATGACAAAGAGCATTCTTCTGACAAGGGAAGAGATAGCCTAAATTCATCTGAAAATGGTGAGGAGAGGCATAAACGCAAAGAGAGAAAGTCATCCCGAGGGAGGAGCCATTCCAGATCCAGGTCTCGGGAAAGG
Organism: Regulus satrapa; assembly: GCA_013396955.1. Classification (NCBI taxonomy): domain Eukaryota; kingdom Metazoa; phylum Chordata; class Aves; order Passeriformes; family Regulidae; genus Regulus; species Regulus satrapa. Next base: position 203,303 of record VWZN01008683.1, read on the forward strand.
TGAGCTGTTGCATGTGATTATGGTGGGAGTGAATTTCCAAGAGCCACGTTTGGAGTTATTGTAGAGCTCTGAAATATAACTTGAGTCCCCTTCCTGACCTAGTGTAAAGCATCAGTTTATATTGCATGTTGTAGTTTTCACTGGGCAGGACATTTGTAGATAGATTCTTATTTTTTTTTTCAGATTGGTTCAAATAAAAGCACAGCATAGCACTAATACTTTATATAGGGATGTGTTTCATGTCTGTAATTGATATAGAAAATATTAAACAGAGTATTAAATGCACCCTTACTGTCAGGGACAGGAAAGCAAATACACCTAACAGTGACATGGCTCTTTACCTCCTAAATCATGAGCTTCCTCAGAGGGAGTCCTGGCCAATCCTCCTTGCCTGGTAGCCCACCCGGCATGTCCTGAGGGTAGGAAAATGGCCTGGGACAAGCAGGCTGCTGCCAGCAGGATTTCTCCCTTTGTAGCTGAGGGATGTGCACCAAACAGGGTAGCCCAGAAGGAGCTTTGGCTGAGGGACAGGATGTGCCTCACCAGCTGGAACCTGGGCACCTCTTCCCAAAGGCCTTGGAATACCACAGAGAGGGGCAGGGTCGCGGTGCCTTGGATTTAAGATTCCTGTATCAGATTAGTTTGCTTTGTATTTGTTTTGAGATGTACACTTCAAGGAACAACTGAAAATAGCGGTGTTGATTGATGAGTGTGGTTATTTACAGAAGCCCTGCAGCTCACTTGGGGCTGGTGGTGGGGTTTGGCTCCTTTCCCATTTCATCCCTTAGACCTACAACCTTTCAAGGCATGAGCATTTCCACGCGTAGTTTGCAGTCTCCCCACCCTGCCTGCTGCATTTTGCCCTGTGGTTGAGGAACCCGTGTGTAAGTCCTTAAGTGCAAACTGCATTGGAGCACGAGAATATGTGTGAGAATTCAAGAACATGTGTAAGAATTCGGGGCGTGTGTTTCAGACGTCATCGTAGTAGAAGTCGCGATAGGAAAAAATCCCGGTCCCGCAGCAGAGAGAGAAAGCGACGGATCAGATCTCGCTCTAGATCAAGATCTAGACACAGACATAGAAGTAGAAGTAAAAGCAGAACTAGGAGCAGAAGCAGGTAAGTGTTCCCTTCCATCTACGTGGTGGTGGTTGGTGGGACGGTGTGTGGTGGGCTGATGGGATGGGTTTGCCAGTTCCTGTCTGTTCAGTGCAGTTCAGTGCATTTGGCTTTTTCTCAGCTGCACTGAGAGTGGGTTTGCTTGCTCTTACAGAAACATTTGTCCTAGGCAGCTGAAGCATCTCAAGCTCTTGGCTTTTCCTAGCCAAGAGAGAGCTTCATAACTTCTTGTTAGTAATAGTATTTGAGTGGGAAGAGCTGATGAATAAGATGCAGGTGAGCCTTTCCCATGTTTGATGCAGTAGTAGTGTGCTTGGCACACTGCTCTGTCTGGCCCTTCAGTTTGTGTGCCTGTGGTGAAAGGAAAGTTTAACTGGGACTCTCTGGCTGTCAGAGTACATACACAGATCAGAAGCTGATTCTGATCAGCTCCACAAAGTTAACTTAATTTTTGTGTGAAGTGGCAATTGGTGTGGTTTAGGTCAATTTTGGTTGAGATGGATTATTTCTGATATGAACGTGCTCTTCAGGCTTAGTGATTACCAGCTCCTCCTTGTCAAGTTCAGCTTGCAAATATTTATCACAGTAATTTTTCTCCCGGAGTGCTTTGATTTCTTCCTTAAATTCTAGAAGCACTTGATCTAAATACGCACTGGCTCGGTCTGGGTCTGTGTGACTGAGTTGAGACTCCTCACCTTACCTGGAATATGCTGGAGTTGCCATTTTCAGCACTGTACAGAAGTTAATGTTTGTTAGTACTGATAATGCATTCAGTATTTCCGTGTAGACTCTCTGTATCACCTTTGCATTCTTAATGTGCCCTGTAGGATTTTCTCAATGGTGAAGCTGAAATACAACTTAATGACTGCAGATGTTTTTTTTTGAAAGTAGTTTGAATGAAAATCAGTGTCCCTGCAGAGCTGCGAGAAACTGTTGACTGTTCCAGTTCTCTTAATAGCGTTTTCAGCAGAATATTTTAAATTGTTCTGTGACTGGTTATGACTATTCAGCATTACAGTGGAACATTGGAGCCTTAACAATCACACTTGTGTAATGCTACAGCATCCCTTGTGAAACTGTTCAGAAGACTTACCTTTCTGAAGAAGTAGTTGAATTACGTGGTTTGTGTCATGTTCTTGTCATGCAAAGAATTTGTTTCTACCACTGAGCTGGGGTGAGTAGAGCTGGGTCTGCATTTGGTGGTATTTAAGCTACGTTCAGCATGTTGTGCAAGGCTTCAGCTCCCCATTTTTTCCAGTTACTGTAGATAATGTGCTCTGTTTAAAGTCACTTTGAACAATCTGTTTCATGGCTCCATGAAAACTTCCTGTCCCAGAACAGATTTTGGCTTCTGCAGCGGAATTCAAGTTACCTGAAACAACATCAAATGTGGGAAGAAAAAGTAAGGGGTAGTCACAGCTTAGGAATTTCTCCAACTGCAAATGGGCCTTGTGGGGATACTGGTGGACATAGTGCAAGAATCCTTTTCTTTTAAGTGCTGTATGTGTCTCAGAAATCCTAGAGAATGGAAGTAGTAAATGAGGCATAAGTCTTTTTTTTTTTCTACCTGGAGCTGGAACACTTCATCAAATTCAGGGCTCAGCCAAAGCCTGGAAAAGAAGGTGATTTATGGGGCACTACTCAAGGCAAGCTCTGCACGAGCCAGATAAGTATGACGTGGAAATCTGTCCTATTAAAACTCACCTGTGGATGGAATTCCCTCATTCCTGACAGGCAGTTTTTGTTGTGTTACAGTGAGCAGGCTGTGATAGAAACATTTGTAAATAGCAAAGCTTGACCTTCTCTTGATGGTTCTTTGTATCATGTCAAGCTCAGATGTTCAGGTGATCTGTCCTGATGGGCGTTTAAACCAATCTTTTGGTTTGTGAGTGCAGTTCTTTAGTGGTGTGGCTGGGATTAAATAAATGCTAGGTGGAAAACGTGACACCAGCTGCTTGTTTCAAATGGAAATACTTCAATACAAAAGCTCAAATATTTATTTCCTTGATGTTTACCAGTGCAATAAAGCATCACAGACCAAAGACAAGACCAAACAACAATAGTCAGCACGGGAAAAAATGAAGGTATCTTTGAAACATGCATTACATCTTATCTGAATGCAGATCTGTCACTTCCCAGTGCCTGAATCTGCATCTTGTCATCTTCTCTGAAAAGATAAGTCTTGCCTCCTTTGTATTCTACCAGATTTGTCGTGTAGATGAGGATCTTGTTGTAACTTCAGTCTACATTTCCTAATGTTTGTAGATGCTGCCCAGGTTGCAAACAGAAGAAAGAGAATATCTGAATGCCATGGAAAGTGGTTCTTGTCATGTTAGCCATTATCCCCAGTTAGCTGTTGCCCCAAATGGGTGATAATAACATTAAATTTAAAAAAAATTACAGAAACACCTTTGTGCATCTCAGCTTGCCGGTTATGGCAAATCTAGGAAAAGTGTGAGTGATAGCTCCTGTAAATTCAGCTTTGTTGAGCACTTCCAGTGCCTGTGACTTCTTTCTTTGAAGCACCAGAGGATTAAACTGGAATAAATCCTTCTCTCTTGTACTGTAGATATTGATGATCCTGGCATAGAGAACTGCTAGTAATACTTTTTATATGCATTTTGAGTAGCTAGTGTTTAGAAAGGATTAGATACAGATGTCCTGGGAATAACTCCTGCTTGGTAGGGAGGTGGGGAGAAGGTTAGTCAAGAAGATTGAACTGAAGTGTTCTGGTATTTTGCTTAAAAATACCAAAAAATGTACCTGGGTTCTTTTCAGATGATCAAGTTTCAGGTAATTCATGCTTCAGAGTTCTCTTCCCAAGAGAAACCCAAGGCACATCACATGTACAGCTTGGTAGACTCCCTCAAAGCACGTTTAGGGAAGAGGATACAGAGAGGAGAGAAATAGTAATTTCCTGAAGTACTATTCCACTTCTTAAATTGGGCCTCTTCAAAATGCTCCTTATTAACATAATTACAGTGCTTTGAGGTCTCTTGTGGTTTTGAAACATTCTTCTAGCTTGATTCATTCAAGTTCTCCTGCAATTTTTTTACCAAAAATTAGATGATTTTCCTTAGGATTTAGAATCTCTAGAGCAGATCTCTTTGTTCTGAGTATGGGAGGGTAAATGAATGCCCAGAACTGCACATTCTGTTACAGCTGGAAATCTTCAGTTTTAGCTCTGTGTTCCTACAAGGCGACTGCTGTAGTATAAACTCTCCAAAAGCTTTTCTCCAGAGCTCCAAATGAATCACAAAGCCAATTTTCAATGCTTCGATCAAAATACTTTAGGAAATACTAAGTTGCACGTGTACCTTCATTGTTTTTAGCAGCTGTTAAAATTTGGTTACAGAGAGCGAAAGAAAAGAATTGAAAAGCCCCGAAGGTTCAGCAGGAGCCACAGCCGGAGTCCGAGCCCGCCGCCTTTCCGGGGACGAAACACAGCTATGGATGCACAGGAAGCCTTAGCCAGAAGGTCAGAAATTGTGGTGATTTTAATGATACAGGACAGGAATAAGCTCCTGACGTTGATTTTGCATGTCTTAAGTGTTTTTATTTTCACGTATCTCTAGACTGGAAAGAGCAAAGAAATTGCAAGAACAAAGAGAGAAGGAAATGGTCGAAAAACAGAAGCAACAGGAAATGGCTGCAGGTAAGTAATCTGGTATTAATTTCTGAGAAATAGTATGAGTGGAAGATAGATTGTTATGTGGAAGATAGATTGTTATGAGTGGAAGATAGGAGTGTTATGTTGCTGGAGTGTTGCAGTGTGAGCTGACAGATGGGCAGGTTGTCCTTACATAATTGGTAATAAGACAAACAGCGAGAAATAGGAAATGCTAAAAAAAAAAAAACAAACCAAAACTCAAAATAAGAAAAAAAACCCAACAAAAATAATTGGGATTTCTTATTACTTGCTGAGCGTACAATAAAAATGTACGGTGGGCTGTTAAATGATTTCATGATGGCCTTTGAGGTATTTAGAAGCACAAAAGGTGCATTAGTTTATCTTGTAGTTTCTGGTTTATTAAAATTACTAGGCACGTGTTCCTTAGTTGAGAAAATGCCATGTATTTTATCATGCATTTGTTATCTGGACACTTCCAACTTCTCTTGAGGGGAAGTGTTTGAGGGCTTTTTTTATCTGTACACTTCCAACTTCTCTCGAAGGGAAGTGTGTGAGGGCTTTGGCTTTTTTGTTTGGTTCTGGGGCAGGTTGGTGGTTGTGTCCTGTGCGTTGGGGTTTTTCTCCAAGCCTTTCTAGCGAGTTCCCTTTGTTCCTCAGCGGCTGCAGCCACGGGAGGCTCTGTCATCAACGTGGCCGCTCTGCTGGCCTCAGGGACGCAGGTGACCCCTCAGATCGCCATGGCAGCTCAGATGGCAGCGCTGCAGGCCAAGGCCCTGGCAGAGACTGGCATCGCTGTGCCCAGCTACTACAACCCAGCAGCAGTGAACCCCATGAAATTTGCCGAGCAAGAGAAGAAGAGGAAGATGCTTTGGCAAGGCAAAAAGGAAGGGGTAATGGTGGCTTTTCTTACCTTCGTGAACTTGTTTGGGAATATCTTGCACTCAGTTTCAGGATGCTGATGAGTGTTATTTCTGTTTTTCGTACCTCTTAGCAAGTTTGAATAATCAGCCTGAAGTAAAACTTGGGTAAAACTGGGAGTTGGACTTCAGTGATGCTTGTGGGTCACTTCCAACTCAAAATATTCTGTGATTTAGGAGTGAAAGGATTAGGATAATTAGTCCTTAAGTGATAAATAGTTGTGACACAACTCTTAAGGAAACCCTGAATGCCATAAAGCTGCAGAGGTACAGCTGGATCTCAGTGCTGTTTTTGTGAGTTTACCTACAACTTGCAGCTAAACATCAAATCCAGATGGTTTCCCTTTTACTGGGAAGGGATGGCTGAGGTGTGGAATGTATAAGCTCTCTTTTCTGGGACTGTAGAGATTTCTCTGGTGCTTTTGTCCTCTCCAGTTACAAATGTCAAAGAAGTCCATCAGCCTTGCTGGTAACGTTTCAGGAGAAGAGTAATGCAGTATTAACCCTAACAAAAGTTGTAAATACAAATAAGCCTTCAGGCTTTTGTGCTGCTCTAAATGGCTTTGCAATGAGTGAAGTTAGAAAGACACCTGTGGCAGTTGCTTTTTCAGAAAGTTGCTGAATTTCAGTAGAGCTTTAGCCTGCTGATGCTTTGGGAAAAAAGGCCACTCTAATATTTGTATTTTTGTCTCTTGTATAGAAGCGTTTGTTAGGCTGGTCTCCATCTGGCAGCAGTTACACAACAAGCTCTCTTACCTTTACAGACTGTTCCCTAAGAATTGAAAAACAAGCCAGTTCCCATGGCAATGGCAGGAGACAAAAGGAAGGGAGGGCAGGAGAACCCTGAATGCTCTCTGAGCACTTCTTCCTGAATTGTGCTGTATATGAGTTAATTGCAACGAACAAAATCATTTTTCCATCATTTACTTCAAGCCTGATTTCCAGCCAGGCTTTCCAGACCTTTGGAAATGCCAGGGGAAGGAACGTAGCTGTGTTTTGAATGTGGTTGAGTAGTTCCCTCAGAGAGGGCTCCTGGGAGGATGCTGCAGGAGGAATGTCAGGCTTGGAAACCTTGGGTTTGTCTTTAGCACTGCTCCTTTGCTTGCTGCTCTGTTGTGCTGTTAATGGAATCTTATGTAAAAAGGTGACACATTTTTTGTTGTTTGTTTTTTTGTTTTAAAAATCCGAACAGGATAAATCGCAGTCTGCAGAAATATGGGAAAAACTAAATTTTGGAAACAAGGACCAAAATGTCAAATTCAGAAAACTGATGGGCATTAAGGTAAAGAATTCTGAATATGTAATTAACTTTATTAATTGCAGGATAATAATTTCACTTTCTAGTTTACTGTACCTTAGCCAGTAATGATTTTAACTTAACCTAATGTAGTTAAGAGTTTTTAAGTATTTATTAACTTCAGAAGCAGCGTCTAAACTTGAATTTCATTCAGAAAGCAACTGGGTGAAAGCCTGTGTGTTTCTTGAGAGAGAAAATCTGCACTAGAATGTTTCAGCAGTAAACCCAAATGCTTGAATTCTTACTCTTGTAAAGATTTGTGCCCCTCCCTTGCCCAGAGCTGATGTTTGTGTTGTGTTTGCAGAGCGAGGATGAAGCTGGCTGCAGCTCC
>VWZN01008683.1:211646-230001 GCA_013396955.1 Regulus satrapa
TGCTGCAGGAGGAATGTCAGGCTTGGAAACCTTTTACTTCCAGCTCTGCTCCAGAGTGGGTTTGTCTTTAGCACTGCTCCTTTGCTTGCTGCTCTGTTGTGCTCTTAATGGAATCTTATGTAAAAAGGTGACACATTTTTTGTTGTTTGTTTTTTTGTTTTAAAAATCCGAACAGGATAAATCGCAGTCTGCAGAAATATGGGAAAAACTAAATTTTGGAAACAAGGACCAAAATGTCAAATTCAGAAAACTGATGGGCATTAAGGTAAAGAATTCTGAATATGTAATTAACTTTATTAATTGCAGGATAATAATTTCACTTTCTAGTTTACTGTACCTTAGCCAGTAATGATTTTAACTTAACCTAATGTAGTTAAGAGTTTTTAAGTATTTATTAACTTCAGAAGCAGCGTCTAAACTTGAATTTCATTCAGAAAGCAACTGGGTGAAAGCCTGTGTGTTTCTTGAGAGAGAAAATCTGCACTAGAATGTTTCAGCAGTAAACCCAAATGCTTGAATTCTTACTCTTGTAAAGATTTGTGCCCCTCCCTTGCCCAGAGCTGATGTTTGTGTTGTGTTTGCAGAGCGAGGATGAAGCTGGCTGCAGCTCCGTGGACGAGGAGAGTTACAAAACACTGAAGCAGCAGGAGGAGGTGTTCAGAAATCTGGATGCACAGTATGAAATGGCGAGATCACAGACTCACACGCAAAGAGGAATGGGATTGGGGTTCACATCTTCCATGCGAGGAATGGATGCAGTTTGAAAAAAAAAAAAAATAGTAAAGACAAAAAGGCTGTTTTGGAGTTTGGGACTGTGGAAGGTTCTTGTTCACATGTTGGGTCCTTGTTCACCAAAAAGCTAGCATTCTAGCTTGCATGGGTGTTGCATTGACTTTAATTTATTGAAAAATACAATTTTTTTTGTAAATATCAGGTTAGTGATACTGGTGTTAGTGTTGTAATCAGGTTATACCCACTTCCATTAAACTTGACAGAACTAGAGGAGGACAGTATTTTTTAGTTAAAAGTTCTACTTTTCAAACCAAGCAGCAGATGGGATGAACTCATACATGGATATTTCGTGTCCACTGTCTTGTGTACTTTTGTACTTTAACCTTGTACAGTTATTTTCAATTCTTGAAACATGAAAGGAACATTGTGTAGATGTTATTTAGCGGTCCGGGCCAATAGGCACATAATCCAGTGCGAAAAAACTGGTTAATAATAAAGACTTTTTTTTTTTCTCTAAGGTCATATAGTAATTTGTCTTTTGGGCCAAACTCCCATAAGCCACGTAAGAGAAAGGAAAACGTCAGGAAGTTTTTCTTTGGTCCTTTTGAAGTAGGATTTGCTTAAAACGTTGCAGTGGGGAGCCTTGCTGCAGCCACCCTACTTTTAAACACTTTTGTCCTACACGCTGCTGCTTCCTCACTTCTCAGAAGAGGAAGAGGAGCTCCGGAGCCGGGGGCCGTGCGGCTACCGCGGCCCGGAGCGCGCCCTCCATTGTGAGTACCCCGAGCGCCGCGGCGCCCCCTCAGCTCCGGCCGCCGACATCTCCCAGCGTGCCCCGCGCCTCTCCGCCGCCGGGCTCTGCGCTTCGCCGCCGCGGTGCACGCTGGGAGTTGTAGTCCGCCGCGCGTGGCTCGTCCCGCCCGCCCCTCGCTTCCCGCCGCCCTTTGCCCCCCGCCCCGCCCTTCCTGCGGCGGCCAAGATGGCGGCGGAGGTGGATTTCGGGGACCGCGAGCTCTTCGGGCAGCTGGAGGGCGAGCCCGGGCCGCCCTCGCCGCCCGCGCTGGACGAGCCGGACGAGCCGGACCCGCTGCTGCAGCTCTACGAGCGGCTGCGCGATCGCGACGAGACGGTGCAGCGGCTGCGGGCGGAGAATATCCTGNCTTCTCCGCCGGGGGTGTGTGGGGAGGAACTCGGTCTCGGCCGGGCGGTGAGGGCAGCCAAGTCTGCTGCTCCCAGAGCACGTTTTCCATAGAAAAGTTTCGTGCTCGGGGCGGCGGGGCCGTGGCAGCCCCGCCTCGGAGCCCTCAGGGTGCGGGCACGGCTGTTGGAACGGCTGGCACTGAATCGCTGCCTTCTGCCTGTCCCGGCAACACCCAGCCCTGTGTGCGCGCTCGGACAGCCCCTTAAACACAAATAATTCCCGATAGCTGAATTGTGACAGGCTCCCTAAAGGGATTTGGGGTTTGCCGCCTCAGCAGAGTGGAATCTGAAAATGTGTTTTAATTTATTTCCCGTTTGCAAGTGCTTGTTTACTACTGTTAACTTTCGTTTGGTGATGATCGCAGATACATTTAAAATAAAATATTATGAATCTGTTAATACAATCATTGCACGTGAGGAATGACGCTATTTGGATTGTCACTGCTAGTCCTCATTTGCGGTGGGGTTTTTTTATTTTGCTGCGTTTCTTCAGTAACAGATGGATCTTTAAATAATCCCCTGCTCAGTGAAAGGGAAGGACTGAAACCCTGTTTGTTGTTCTGTGAAATTCTTGCTCGGTGTTTTCTTGCTTGCTTTGGGTTTGTGTCTTCCAAAGAAAAATCATAGACCTTAACGATAACTTAACATCAGGAACTTAAAAGGAAGCTGAGAATTCTGACTCGTCCTAGGTATGTTAATGCTGACTTGAAACACCAAAAAAAATGAATTATATAGAGAGAACATATTTATTTATATGTGTATATAAAAGTAGAGTTTATCTGAGTAAAAGTTGTCTGCAGTCACCATCTGCCACATCTTGTTTCCATGTCCCAGTCCCTGCTCAGGTGTTGGCCTTCTAAAACACCCAATTTATTCCAATTCCTGGAAAAATATTTTGGAGTTGAATAGCAGGAACTGAGTTGGTGTTACTGGAACTTTTTTATTTGTGTGCATCTTTTTTATGGAGCTCACTCGGTCTTCAGGGAAAGAATTTTAATGTGAAGTTCAGCAGTGAGGAAAAATTACATTCAAATGCTCGAATGAATCTTAGTTAGAAGATTGGCTAAGTTTACTGAACCTGAATAGCAGCAAGAGAATTCTGTTCACACAGAATTAAATATTTCCACAGTGTGGGTGTGTTTTGTTCTTCCACCTCACACCATCCTGCTTTGCTCAAGAGGATAATTTCTAATAATTTCATAATTTAAGCGGGTACAGATTTTGTGCTGACCCAAACCTTCCTCCCTCGGTGGGTTCCAGATTCAGCTGTGATAAAACTGGGGGGGAATTTTTCCTGTACCCATTGTCTGTGTTCTGTGCTGTTCTAGTGGAATCTCAGTGGAAAACCCCAAAGTTGATGGACCTCTGCTGCAGATTTTATTTATGAACAATGTCATTTCTAAGTAAGTATTTTCAAGAAAATTGACAGGAGATAGGGGCTTTTTTGTTGGTTTGGATATAACTGTGCCCAAATTGTGGGTGTAGATTTTATTCAATAATAGAAATTACTGAAGAGGAGGGAGGGAAGGGTAACAGGCAGTTACATTGCAATACCTGCTTTTATCATGAAATGAAGGGTGACTTCCAGGAACTTGAAATTAATCTGAAGAGCAGCTTGAATGTCAGGAATGTTGTGGGTAAAATATAAGAAATTCCCTTTTCCCTGCCTCTGAGTTGATTTTTTTGCCACACTCGGGTGCTTTCAGATGGTTTTTGTGTTGGTGGGAGCTGAGAGTGGGACAAAAAAGAATTGGGTTTTTCCCTTTTCTGAGTTATTTAGTAAATGCTTAAGAAAAGAGACAGCTGCTCTTTGTTTCATCCTTGCTCATCTCTTCATTTCTCTGTACTTCACTCCATCCCAGGCGGTATCATCAAGAAATTGAAGATTTTATTTATAATTTAGTTCAAAAATATGAAGAGCAGAAGAAAAGTGAACAAGAAAAATCACACTTGAATCCTAAGCCGCAGGTACTTTAAAACTCAAACTGTTACAAAGTGTTTTTTCTTCATCTCTGTAATGGGAAAATTTAAATATTGCAATGTTAAACAGTAACAAAAATCAAATCAAGTAGTTGTCAAATGCTGTACAACAGTTTGTTCCAAAAAATAGAGCCCAAGACAAAGGAAAGATCCTTTTTGCCCGTGATAATGCATCTTGAAAATTGTCCCTAGTGAAATTTCAGTGAAAGAAAATGAATAAGTTGGTTTAAATAACTAAGAACAAAGAGTAATGTATCTTCCTCTGAAAGCATTTGGCCCAACTCTGAGCATATCTAAGAAAAGAGGTGAACAACAGAATCTGAAAATTTGCATTTCCTCCTTGAGTTTAGAATTTTCATTGTTAACTCAGCATTCACTTGGAGTAAAAAGGTGCAGTGGCACATTTCTCTTTGCCTCAGCTTTTTTGATGAGAATGAAAATGTCATTTCACAGTGTTTTTCTCCCCAAAGAAAGCCTCAGAAAAGGGGCTGTGTCATGCTCTGGACTGCAGAACGCTTCATGACTGATGTGGATGTGTCCATCTTGCTGCTGGTGCAAGGACAAACCCCACATTCCGTGCCTCTTACACCACTAATTCAGGAGCTCCGTTGATTCAAACGAATTATTTTTATTTTTGCTTTCCCTGTCAGCCCTCCAGCGTTGTTTTGGAAGAGGACTGTAAAGGAAGCAGCTCAAGTTCTGCTAAAAAAGTGAAAGAAGCTTTTAGTGTAAGTTTTTGACTGCTCTTCCATGGTAGGTCTGACTCTTCATTCTCCACATTCAATGTACATTGCCATTAAAATAAGATCTGTTAACTGCTGTTATTGCACTGATAAATGAATTCTAAATTCAGCATGTTTGGGCTGCGTCGGTGCAAAAAAATCTTACGTGCACAGGTTTGGGCTTGTCTTAGTTGTAAATCCTTCCAGAATGGGGAAAAAAAATAGAAATATTTGAAGCAGTGTAAATCTGTAGAAATGCTACCAATCTCACCTAAATGCTGACACATTTCTGACAATTCTCTGACTTTTTTTCTACAGGTTGTAGGAAGTGTTCTGTATTTTACCAATTTTTGTCTTGATAAACTGGGACAGCCTATTTTAAATGAGAATCCACAGCTGACAGAAGGATGGGAAATACCTAAGTATCCTGTTTGATAAAACACCTTTCTTTTTTCCGTTTGTCAAATCCAAAGAATTCCAGTGGGTAAACTGAGCTCAAATTCTCTTCAGTGGGTTGTGTGTTTCTGTCAAAACCATACCAGTCGTTAGAAATGGGATGATTGAACGAGTCATTAATGGGTTTTTAATTCAAAACAAATAAGTATTTTGATATAACTGACTTGCTGATTTCTGTTGTGAGAGTGAATGCCTTATCCCCATAAATACATCTTGGCATTTTAGGGATTTCCTTGGCCAGTCCCTAATCAGGTTTGGAATGACATCTCGTTGCAGATTCATTAAATGTTCTCCCTTCATAAAGTCCACTCTTGGGGAGAAGAAAAGGGTTTGGAAAACTCAAACGTGCTATAAAAAGCTTTTTTTTCTAAATGTGGGAGCAAGAGGGAAGGTCTTTTTTTTAAATTTAATTATGGTATGCTCTTAACATGCATCCGTTTTAAAGTTGGTTCTTTATTGTTTATTAAAGCCAACATTTGAAAAGTGGAATTGAGGGAAATGCTGAACAAAGCTGGAAAACGTTAAAAGGTTTTTTTAATATCGATGTCTTCCATGACAAAAGAAATTGGACAAGAAATTTCTCAAGTAACGTCACCTCCCCAGGTTTCCAGTGTCGCTCCTGTCCTGGGAAGCCTCAGGACAAGAAGCAGTTTCAGAGTTCATTTCTGCAATGTCCAGGTCTTAAGATTGAAATCAAGGTCGTGTCAGTGTTAAAAAATTACTTGTATCTGAACACGAATTGCAAATTTCCAATCTCCCAACCTCTGGGTGAAGGAAGAAGGTGCCTAAGGGGAATTTCTCCTTGAATGCTAAGTTCAGTGTAGCTGAACTGATTCTGAGTGAAATGCTTAATCAGGCACTGGCTTCTAAATGACCAAAGTACTGCTCTCAGTGAACATTTTGGAACTCAGTCAAAATGTGGTTTAATAAGATTACTGTGAAATATTTCAGAATTACTATCTGGAAATTTCTGCCTGTTAACAAGGTTGTAGTTCTAACAATACTCATACAGCCTTGGATAGAAATTTGTAGGAGGAAACAGCATAAGCTCATCTTAGCAAATAGTTTATAGTGGATATAATTTTATAGTTTGTACTCAGGACTTCGTATCAAGGGCCCATTGTAACTTAATGCAGTTGAGTCAGTGTTCTGTTCAAAGCACTCTTAAGTTTTCATTGATATTTTAAACAAAATTGAAATTTTGCTTCATCCAGTAGCAGTTCCTTATTGAAATCTAAAGATATCAGCAAGTTTTCAGCCAGATTCTCTCCCTAGATGGACAAGAAATACAAGTAAAACCCAAAAGGTTTGTATTATTCTTAAATATAAAGTTTTGAGCTGAAAAGTTCAGATGAACTCTGATTATTGCCCAGTTAACAAACCCTTGGACATACTTGAGCAATGAGTATTTAAATTTAAATTAAATAAGCCAGAGCTGAGCGTTGCAGTCAGTGGGTCTGTCTTTTTATTGAGTTTCTTTAGGAAGGGCTAAAGTCAGTGTGTGAAAACTTTCTGATTTTTTCAATTTAGTTCTTCTGTTTCTTGCCTTTTTAGTGATTGGCTTATCCTGGCACTGGTGTTGTGTCATGGTTACTGCTCTGTGGAACAACTCCTGTCTGCTTACTTGATAGATTTTTGAGGCAGACTGATCTGAGAGTTGATGGTGTAGTCACTGTGGGATGTCAGAAGTGAGGGGAATTCACTTTCCAGCTGGAGTTACCTTGGACACGTGTTCTTGTGCCACACTTTCTGTCTCCTCTTCTGGTTTCCCATCCTAATTCAGTAAAAATGAACGTTCACAAAAGAAATCTTCCTCTCGAATCTTGGTATTTCACCCCAGTAACATCACAAATGTTTCCTGCCACGGTGTGAATGTAAAGGAAGATTTCAGTTCCATTCCAGGTTTTCAGTGCAGTTTCACAAAATGCACTCTTTGAAACCTGTGGGCCAGGACTTTGCAAAGAAATGGTTGTTTGTTTGCTCTGCTGTTTGTTTCTCCTGGGGGCTGATTCCCAGTGTTGTGGAAGGGATCAGAGCTGTGAAGACACCATTCCTCTTTCCCTCTGCCCCTTCTGCATTTCCCGTGTTCTCCATGGCACTGTGAAATCAGCAATATTCTCTATTTAAGGATTGATACAAATTTAAAAGAAGCAGAAGACAGCACATGACATCAGCAGTCATTGCTTTTGCTTTTATCTTTCTCAAGTGTAAACCTTAAAATCTGTCAAGAATTAAAAGAATTAGACGTATTTAACATTGCAAAGTTCTTTTCAGGTTTAATTTATTGTGCGTTTTTCAAGCAGGCCCAAACCTCATTGTTTCAATTGTGGTTCTGAAGACCATCAAATGAAGGACTGCCCAAAGGTAAAGTCACCAGTATTCCAAAGACTGCTGCTCTCCAAGCTTTGTGTTGGGTGAAGGAGTGCATAAATTGTAAGTTGTCCAACTCTAAACTTCCCAATTGTATTATCTTTAAGCCACGAAATGCAGCTCGTATAAATGAGAAGAGAAAGGAGTTTTTGGAAGCTTGTGCTGATTCGGGCAATCAGAATTTTCAGCAGCGTTACCATGCAGAAGAAGTAGAAGAGAGGTTTGGAAAATTTAAGCCAGGAGTAATTAGGTATATCTTTTCTTTCGATTTGCTTTTCTGGAATACCTCTTCTGCCTTTGGAGTGCCAGACTTTAATTTCCAGAGTATATTAAGTCCACCTGCTGCTCTTAACTATGAGTGTGTTGTGTTTGAATTTGCTAAATAGAATTTTAATAAATTGCAGAGATCTCTGGTATTTTTTAAGTGAAAACTCACTGCTAGCTTGCCAATCCTACCCTTTCTTTAATACAGGGAGATAAATATTACTCTTTGACTTCTCACATTGCAAATTTATTATGTTCCTACTAAAAATGCATTCGAAAGTGTGCAAATTTTGAGCTCTGAGCATCCCTTCCTCTCTCTTCAAAATGTTCAGAGACATTGTGGCAGTCTCCAGAAAAATCACCAGTAAATTCAGCGTCAGGGTCCGCCCTTCCTGCTGATAGCTGCAGTCAAGGCCATGAGTCAGAAATAGCAGGTCAAGTCGGTTATTCTTGGTGTAGAATTAAATCTAATAAAGTGTCTAAGCATATCAGCAAGGCAGAAAGTTGTATTTAATATCAGAGCTGGTTTTCATCTGGAGTTGTGATATCCGGGGTTGAAGCGCGACAGACACAGTCTGAGCTAAAACTCAGCTATTTTACCTTGACAGCTGAAAACTCCACAGAACCTTTTGTCACCAGTTGAGGGGTTTTTCCTGGATGACATGTTGTTTCCTGTTTGTTTTCTGGACTCAGTGGGGTCCTTCAGGATGCCCTCGGTGTGACAGACAAGAGCCTGCCCCCGTTCATTTACCGCATGCGGCAGCTGGGCTACCCCCCGGGCTGGCTCAAGGAGGCCGAAATGGAGCACTCGGGACTGGCCCTGTACGATGGCAAAGGTCAGCAATGTGGGGTCGGAATGCAGCTTTACTGTGAGGCTGTGTGCTGGCTGCACCCTCCTCAGGAGACAGGAAAGTAACTGGTTTGTAAACCTTCATTTTCCACCTGGAAGGGGGAGAAGAGTTTTGTTGGTGTCAGTTTACACCTTTTTTTTAATCGGCTGTGGCGTAATGAAGCGAGTTCTGCAGTGGTTGGGTTGCAGAGATGGAGACTGTCAGTGGGATTACCCTGGTAGAACCCGGAGTTGTGTGAAACTGGCAAATCTCTTATTGTCCAGTTTCCTCTCCCTTTTTCTCTTGGATCTATGAGAGAAGCCACAGTCCTCAATAAATTACTCTTACGTAGGAACAAAACCACCAGCGAGCAAACAACACATTTCTTAGAACCCAACTGAAGTGATTTACCAGCTTTGTGCTGATGAGCATTATTTCTGCTGCATCTCACAACAGCCCTGATGCCAAATTCCGAGGGTAGCAATGGTACTTGAAGAGCAGTTGTGTAGGAATACCCAGGGAGGTTTCGTGTCTGGGGAGGTTTCACGCGTGTATCTGATTGGTTTGGTCACTGTTCCTGCCTCTGTGGATTTCAAAACTTATCAATACTTACATTCCAAAGCCGTGTTGTTAAATCCTGTGGATTTTTCAGTGATGTTCGTAATTACCATCAATAATAATTATGTTTATATTAGAAATATATTATAATTATATTCTGTTATAGGTGAAATTGAACCAGAAGATGGGGGCACTCCCCAGCCCAGACGGATCACTTACGATGTGTCCAAGTTGGTAAATTACCCAGGCTTTAACATATCCACTCCCAGTGGGATCCCAGATGTGAGTAGCTGTTCTCTACCTTCTAAACAATGTGCTGAGTGACAGGAATTGCTTTTAGACAAGAGCTTATGTTTTGTACTCTGCACTTGACAGTTTTCTTGTAAGGATATCTTCTTTTTGAGCTCTTGTTTTGGGGCTGGGGGTTGTAATTAATGTGACAACTGATACTTGTCATGATCCTTATGCTAGGGTCTGACAGTGCTTCTGTGGGGATTGTTTCCATCATGAGACCATCAGGAGCCTTGGAAGGATAGTTTGGTATTTTTTAAACACAAAATTCTGTGTCTGTTTTTTGCAAACATAGAAAATTTTCCGAATGTTCTTAGAATATAAAAATCGCTGTGGGTGTTTCCATAAATATAACTTTGATCACAAAAAATTACATGTGACCAGTCAGTGCACAGCTTCTATAAAGCTCTGTAACAGCTGGAATTAACCAGGTCATAGCAGAAGAGGCACGTAGTGGGTGCCCTCTTAAGCACAGAGCACACAAGAAATTTCCTGTGCTGCACTTTTATCTTCAAAAGCATTTTAACCTCCTGTCAGTGAACTCCATCGCTGATCTGAATGCCTGTGCATTAAAAAGAAGCATTTGTGCATTTACACTTCTGCATTTGCCCATTTAGTGGCCTCCAAATGTGGTTTTATTTTCATTTAGTGTTATTAACCAACCATTTGCAACATTATTTCTCTTTTTTTTTTTATTTGCTGTAGGAGTGGCAGATGTTTGGTTCCATCCCCATGCAGCCATCTCAACAGAAGGATGTTTTTGCTCACTACCTTTCTAATTTTCAGGAGGTGAATATATCTCCTTGTTATTAAAAAAAATGTTGTCTTTTAGTTAGCATAGGTCATGATGATTTCTTGCTTTTATTTTCTTTCTGCACAAGGGGACAGACTTTTTAATTGACACTAGTGAGGGTGAATGCACATCTGGCTTAACTTTTTGTTTTAACAAAAAATGGCTTCATGTTCAAAATTGATTCAATTATTTCACTTGGTATAAGCAGATCCCAGTTGTGTAAAGATTTGTGAGCAGTTTGGAAAAAAATTGCTGTGAATTTATACAGCCTGGAAGTTCCAGACTCCCCATATAAATGAGAAACTTGGTTTCCACAGCCATGGCATCTCTCAAATGTCAATGTCTGTTTACACACTGACACCCCAAATGATTATAAAGTTAAGAAATTGCTTTAATTCTTACAGCTGGAAACGTTACCCTGTACACTGTAATACTGATATTTTTTAAAATTTCTCTCCAGCCAAATCCAAAATCCAGCAGCAAAAGGGCTGCACCTCAGTCAAAGTCTCATCATTCCAAACGACCAAGAGAAGACAATTCAGAGATAGCAGCAGCTGACATGGACCTGGACTCTGGTACAGTCATTCTGCTTTTTTTTTTTTTTCCCTAGTTTCAACTTTTATTTTTCAAAGTAACTGGCTCTGAATTGAAATGTGAGAGTTTAAAGGAGAAGCCAGTGTGTTAGTAGTTATTTGTAATATATAGTCATAGTCATCCAAATGTAATCTATGTAGTCCACCCGAAATTACATCCATGTAACATATAGTCATGCAAATATTTGGATGAAATAATATAAATTTTCCAACCTGATAGCTTCTCAAAAATGAGGCAAACTCAGAGGAAGATTCAGTGTTAAGTGTTAAAGCACTTGGAGAAACTTCTGGCTTTTCCTTTTGAAATCTGCCGTGAGGAATCCTTCAGTGTGTCTCAGTGTGGAATGAGTTTGTTCTTCATATCTTCAGGAGTAATTTTCTTTCCTTGAGAGGCTGGCAGAGTTAAAATCCCAAAAACCATAGTTTTGGTGGATACAAAACCCCTCACAAAGTTTGTTCTGTCTCAGCCGAAAACCAAGGTTGAGAAGGCATAAATCCGGTAGTTAATCAGAACATTGGTACTTTGAATCTTGTCCTGGTCAGTTTTCAGGTTCTGAAAGGTGTCCTTTAATCTCTTTCTAGATCTGGAAGGGGCACAGAGATCTCAGACCCCCAACAGTTTTCAGTTCCAACCTCCGCTGCCACCTGGGTCTCCATCGCTGTCCACTCCTCCGCCCGTGCCACGAGGAACACCCCCACTCACACCCCCCCAGCCTTCCACACCCACCCACTCTGCCCTCCCCAGGACTGCTCCACCACCAGAGTCTTCCAGTGACGGTCCTCAGCCCAAAATAGTGGACTCAGTCATGGATGAGGATACGCTGACCTTGGAAGAGCTGGAGGAGCAGCAGAGGTTGATCTGGGCGGCGCTGGAGCAGGCGGAGAGCACCAACAGTGACTCTGAGGTTCCTGCTGACACTCCTTTAACTGGGAATTCCCTGACATCCTCACCGGCCAGGAATGAAGCAGATCTCGTGGCAGAAGTCAGGTCACCTGAGAAAGTGATCTCGGTGGAAACGGAGTTTTCTGACATCAGTGAGCAGATCCCAGAAAACGAACGTTCTCTGCCCAGTCCCAGTGTAGAGGACAGTTTGCTTGACTTAAAGGGAAATCCTGATCATGCGGTTTCTGAAGGCCTGCTGGATGACACCCTGCCTTCTGCCAGCCCTGAGGTCAAGGAGGGGGAAAACACAGATGGTAATAAAGTGTCCACAAGCACTAAATCGTCTGTGAAAAAAACTGGACTTGTTCCTGACATGAGCAAGTTTGCTGCAGGCATCACACCATTTGAATTTGAAAATATGGCAGAATCCACTGGGGTTTATCTACGGATAAGGAGCCTGTTAAAAAATTCCCCAAGAAACCAGCAAAAGAAAAAAACTTAAATCTTAACTGGTCTTTTGTTTTCTTGTGTCCAAATCCGTTCTGTTTTCCCCCCCTCCCCCCAGTTTTACAAACTCACATAACCTCTGTCATCTTATGGGGAAGAGAAAATCTTGACAAATACAGGTCTGCCCTGTTCTTCCTTGGTATCGAAGTCACTGCAGCTTTCCATCTTGACCAGGGCCACCAATGCAGGCAGAAAATGTAGAATTTTCCCAAATTGCATGCTTCCACTAAGGAAAAAGAGGACCGATGATTTGTTAAGAGCATTGTATTTGCCAATACTCGAGACTCTAAAATGCAGAGTTTGTGATTTGGTGTTCATTATTTTGGCTGAAATTTATATTGTCCTTGAGTTTCAGGTGGATTGGTGGTTTTTTTAATATCTGTCCTTTGTACAATGATCTACACTTTATACATTTTGCTAATTATCCTGTAGATAAGTTTAATATATTTGGAATGTTTTTAAACAGGTGTGATGTTAAGATTTCCCACATCAAAGTCCAGGCAATTGGAGGAAAAGAATTGGGGATTACAGTGCTATTTTCACCATTTCAAGTATTTTTCTAAATTATTTATGTGGGTCTGCTTTAATTGCCACTGTATCTTTTGTAGCATTGTCCTTCATGTAAACTTGCTGTACATACATGTTCGTGGTTGTCTACAGAGGTTTAATAAATGAGCTTTTAGCTAAAGAGCTTTTAATTGGAGTCCTAAAGCAGCAAAATGCCGGTTTTTGAAAATCAGCTGCTGAAGAAAATTGGGAAAACAAGCTGAGCAACACGAGGAGAAGTGTCGTGAAATATTTTAGGAAGGGCCACAGCTGTTTGCTTCAGCTTTTCTTAATCAATAAACTGTTAAAATTCTCTTAGCTACTTAAACAGAACCTTGCCATACCATTCGGTTTTTATAATCTGAACAGCTGGCCACTTCTGAAACGTTATAATCCTGCTGATTAGTTGTTCCAACACTTTTTTCTCCTCCTTGTCTCGGGAGGGCCCTCGTGGCTGAGGTGACTGTACATTGTTCAGCTGCCAAGAGAGGGAGCACTAGATCGGTGTAAAGTGTTCCTTGGAGCTGGTAAAGCATTTGACCTTCCAGAAACGCAGGGAAAAGTCTCCCCAGCCAAGTGCAAAGCAGAATAAACCAAAGCATTTTCAAGCAGCTGCCAAAAAAACTCGTCAAGGGGGACGTGTCTGTAAGATTGTGTTAGAGAGTAAACTTAATTCTTGCAAATTCTCAGCTTTGCAGTTAGTGCAAAGATCTTTAGCCCAAGATCTTTAAAATACATTATATTGGTACACTCTGCATTTGAATCTCTATGAAAACCCCAGGCTTTTTTCAGTTAAAACCTTTATTTATTTCTTTTTTTTTTTTCTCCCTAAACTTTACAGGAAGACAAAACCAAAGCCGACCTTTATCTGTGAATTCTGAGAGGCTGAAAAATCTTTTTGCAGCATTTGCCAATTCAGGTTCTTTGGTTGCACTTGGAAAGCAAGTCAAGGTAAATGTTCATCATATGTTCTAAAAGGAATGGCTTTTTTTTCTTCCTAGTTTATAGGAGAAATAGCATTTTTATACGAGGAATGGACAACAAAACAACGTGCCGTTTCCACCTTGTATACACATTAAAGAAAGCTCTGTTGGGAAGCAAATGTAGCTGTGGCCCTTTTCTCCCTCCTCCTCCTTCCGTGGAATTAAAAGGCAGTAATGACAGTTCCCAGGAGCCTTTGTGTGCTGCATCATTGCCACGTGCACGATAAAAAGGGATGCAGGTGATGATTGCCAGTGCACACCTTCTGGGTGTGTTGTGCTGCTCATCTTTGAAACACGCAGCTCTCTCACCACGCCTCAGAGATCTGCTTTTAATGGCTCTTGGGAAATTGCTGCTGCTCGAGTGGGACGTGCAGCTTAAAACTGAAGGGAGTGCTTGTGCTTTCTGTGAGCAAGGCAGAGGAATGCACAAGATAAAAATCATCTTTCTGTGCTTAAAACCTTTTAGTGCTCTCTGTGGTCCTTCCTCAATCATCCTTCCACGTAATTAATTGGTCACAACAGACAGGCAAAACAGTTGGGAATAAAGTATTTTCATTTATTATTATTTTATCTTTCAAACTGCAATGTTATAAATGTTCCTGTAATGCTTTATTTTTTATTATCATATTTTTGGGATATCTTTTGATCTCAGAAAAGCAGGCAGGGACTGTTTCATTTCTGGGTTTAATTTTAGTAATTTAATTTCAAATAAGGATAATCATACAAAATTCTGAGACCGTTCATTTATCAGGTATCTTTTAAATTGTTCTTTTAAATCTTCTCTTTGGAGTTGTCCTTTCTCTGGAGGTGGCAGTCAGCATGGATAGTGCTGTGAGAAAACGGAACCGGTAAGTAAAACTTCTCCTGTATTTCACCTCTGCTGGGAGACACACAGTTAATTAGGGATGGGGGTTTATCTCTGCTGCTTCTCTCATGATGAGGAATTCATTCATCTACATCTCTTACCCATTTATCTCTAATGCTCTCTTCTGTCAAGTGCTACATAGTGCACTGAAAATGCTTGTAATTAGTGAGGATTTTAATCTGTCAGCTGTAACTACTCAAATGGGTTTTGTATATTAAAACTGCAATCAGATCACACTCTTAAGTCCCGAGGAGAAGCTGAATAGCAAAGTATTTTGGGTCCTTTTAAGTGCCATTCCCATGGTGATGGGTGTGGCATAATAACCTAGATT
This sequence comes from Regulus satrapa, assembly GCA_013396955.1. Classification (NCBI taxonomy): domain Eukaryota; kingdom Metazoa; phylum Chordata; class Aves; order Passeriformes; family Regulidae; genus Regulus; species Regulus satrapa. Next base: position 226,551 of record VWZN01008683.1, read on the forward strand.
AGAGTTTACTAAAATGAATGAGTAATAAAATCTGTAATGAGGTGGGTATAGCATGAGCAGGCATCACTCACATTTTCCCACAGATTCCTGTTGGCATAGTCCTTGTGTTTATTTACAGCACTTGGAACACCAAAAATACTTTAAAATGTTCGTGCACGGTCTGAAAAATCAAATCTCTGCAAAATATTCTGGGTATCAGTCAGGTGGGAAGTTCTGTCTTAAAAAGATCCAGATTTCTGACTCTAAATTTTTATAACCCAATTCACAGCACTCAAAATGTCAAGAAAAGAGAAATAGCTGAGATTCTAGAAGATATCTGAAAGACGTGGTAGCTGCTAAAAATAATTATTTCACTGCAAGCTCTGTGAGGCAGCATAGCTGGGAGGGGAAGAAAAAAAAGGAAAAAGGAAGAGAAGGAAAAAGCTCCAATATAATGAAAGTGTTTCAGTTGCCATGGAAGCCCGTAGCACCTTCATCCTCTGCCATGGCTGCGCTGCCCCTGGGAAGGGAATGCCACTGAAGATTGATGTTTTAACTAAGAATACAGTGCAGAGTCATTGCTACATTTTGGGTGGTGGGAGGGGATGAATCAGAGGGAGGAATTGGTCGTGATTCCTGGAGTAGCTTGAAAACAGGATGGATTTAATAATGTGGTAATTACTGTGTGACAATTGGACACTTCCTCGACTTCAGACAACTACAGCAGCGGAGATGTTACATAAGGTTTTTTGCAAATGTGTTTAGTTGTCACTCATGACTGAATGACCATTTATTTATCCTTTCTTTAGAATGCAGCACTGGATAGAGACAAAATCCTTCTGCTTTGCTGTGCTGTAGGTGAGAATTCAGCTTTTATTGGTATTTACATAAGTGCTGGAATGATTTGCATCTTTATTAATAGACTGGTTTCTCAGTTATCAGGGAAATGAAACACTCATCAAGAGGAACATTACTGTTAATTGAAGTATCTTGTTTAAACCGAAATGCAGAAAGGATTCTTTTAAAATTTGTTCCAATACCGTTCTCTGTTGTTCTTCCCATGTTAGGTAGAATAAATAATACAAAATGGGATGAAAGCTTGTCTTGAGTAGCTCACCAAAGAACATGGAGGGCTTTTTCTTTTGTTGCTGCTGGGTAGTCTGGCTGATGTGAGGAAGGGAAACCAGTAAGTACATTAACAGTGAAAAGACTTCTCACAGCCTTTACAGAAAAGAAACGACATAAAACAGTAGAGCCAGTGCTGGGATTTTTGAAGCAGTGCTTCCGAGATTTAAAAAAAAAACCAAAAAAAAAAGCAATTAGCTGCCTTTTCTGTAGCAGATGTGACCATCAGTTCTGTATAGGAATTGCCAGATGTGCACATTGAAGATGGGGGAAAAAAATCTTGCTCAAAATTCTCTTACTTGGGTGAATACATCCCATTTAATAGAAAAATGGATTTCTTCAGTCAAGAGATCCTTACATTCAGTTCTTAGAGGATTTTAGCTCTTTAGAAAGCTTCAACAACCTTGGGCTCTCCACAAATTTGAAAAAGGGCAGAAACAACTGCAACTGGTGTTCCCACATTATTGAGAACAATTTTAATTTTAAAGTGAGCCTTGTACTTGTGGCCAGGATGCCAGTAAGTTATGTCAGCATCCTGAATTTCCCTGGAGCACCCAGCAATTCCTGTTCTATGGAGTTATGAAAATGCCTATATATTATTTTTCGACTGATCTGATCATGAAGATCAGAAAACAGAGCCACCAGGACTGGAATGGAAGATACTCTGGCTTTCAATCCTACGTAATGCTGTATAGGAGTGTGGTTTATGGGATCTTTTATTCCAGTGATTCCTACACATCGGCTGTGCCCTGCTGGTGCAGACTGGTACACAGAGGCTGCCAGCCATTTCCAGCTGGGGTGAACTGAAGTTAGAGTTGCTCTGAAGCTACATTTTCATGGGAAGAAGTCGATTCTGATCAAAGAATGGACAACAAACTCTTTTTTCCTACACTACTACGGGATCTTGAAGCTGAGTATGCTCAGTAGGAAATTACTGGAAAAAACAGTGGCACATTCCCTTGATCAGCGTGACACTCTCAATTCTTGCCTTTGTCCAGGAAATTTTTACCGTAGTCTTGTAAGGGAGTGAAGCAAACTATTTACTCATTTAAACCATATTTTATCCATTATTTCCCCACTGTTACTGCTTCCGCATGATGACAGGTTCTACAACAACAGCACAAAACTGCAACTTCTCGTTTTCATCTTTAAGCTGTCTCGTAGTTGCTGTGCTCTGTCCTAGATGCATCAGTCTGATACTGCTTATACAATTTTAATGCTGTGCACTGAACTGCAAGCATTTGAGATGGACTTACATGGTGGCAAATTAACTGAGAGACAGAACATCAAATTAATGATGGAGAATGATAGACACACTTAGAGAAAAAACCATTCTGTATTAGCATCAGGTCAATAGCTCAAATCTGCACCACCAGAAAGAAGCACCAAGGTTCACCACTGCAGCTCTCAAGCCAGCAGATATTTTAGGCAAGTGTTCTGTGAAGTTAGTACAGCTCTCCAGTTTCTACCCTTGTTGCAGTTCTTGTGTTAGGGATTATTTCCATAGCTAGGGGCTGCAGGGTCCTTTTTTTTCCTTCTTCTTCTTTTTTTTTTTTTTTTTTTTTTAAAGTGATCCTTTGCTGGCTCTGCACTTCTAAATACAACCCAATGTTTAAATCCTGAAGTCCTTATTCAGCGAAACTTTTATCAAATTTTGCAGGGAGAAAGAGGGGTGGCTGTACATGGATTCAAATATCTGTTTCACCATATAATGGCCATGGCAAGAGGTTCTGTTTAACTTTTAGGAAGTGAAATTCTAGCAAATGTTACTAAATGCTGATGTAGTTGAAACCTATTATTTGGGGGAGTGCACGTCACCATTTTGTGCTTTACCGTGCTGGATTAATGCCAAAGAACGAAGCCAGAATGAAACACAAATTGCAATCAGTCCCCAGCAATGGAACTGCTTTCTCATCACCCTTTTGTTTGAATGGCATCATGCAGAAACCAAACAAGCTATGAGACTGCAAACTGAGGTTTGCTTTGTGAGGAATTCAGCGGTGATGGGCCAGCTCTGGCTGTTTATAAGAGGGGAAGAAGTGGAGCAGAGCTGTTTAATTCAGCCTTGAAAATCGCTATTAAATTGTTGATGATGGCGTTGGAGCTGCTGCTCCAGCTGTTTGAACTTCAGCAGCGGGATAACGCCAGCTTCCAATGTGTTGCTTCACAAACACAATGAAAATTTAAAAAAAATATTCAGTACTTTGGGAAAGATAAATTTCTGCATGATGAATTTCTGGGCATCAGGACAAAAGGAAAATGGAGCGAAGCAGCAGACAGTGAAGTTATTCACCCACTAGAGCGATGTGCTTCACACCTCCCCGTCTGTGCCCACCCTCTCCCCCTC
>VWZN01008683.1:235103-290477 GCA_013396955.1 Regulus satrapa
AACACACCGAGCCTGCTTGCCTCACACGAGTGACGACAAGACAGAGTGTTTGTGTCCCAGGGACTGCTCCCATTATCCCTACGTGCTCCTGCCTCACTAACACACCGAGCCCGCTTGCCTCACACCAAGCAGTGCTGCTCTAAACCCTGCAAAACAGAGCTGGAGGGCTTGTCAGGCCCTCTGCCACCCATAGATAGCCCTGCTTCAGTTTCTGTTGGGTTTTGCCACTCTTGGTTTCAGGTTGAGTTCATCGCATCAGTGCCGCCGCCAGAGGAGCTGTGTCATCCCAGTGGGCAAACTTCCCAAATTCCTGCAGGCTTTGGGCTCGTGTTATTATGGCAGCAAAAGCAAACTGTGTTTGGGTTAGGCTAAAGCCCTGCTAAAACTCGCATGCAGCAGTGATTTCCTGGAGTTACCCTGGGAGCTACTGGGAGGGCACTTCAGAAGGGCAAGAACTGCTTTTGTTCTGGTTAAATTAGGTGGAGATGCATTTCTTCAAGAATCTGTCCCTAGTAAAATTCATATTTATGTTAAAAACAGTATATAAGGAACTGTGGCTGCCTTTGTGTGTTTGCCTTTGTGAAGGGTTTGCCTCTGGAATTCCAATGATGGTTATGTTGGATTGGGCTGGAAGGCAGAATGTCATAAGGATCCTGTGGAAGTTATGAGACCTTCTTGCTTATTTTCTTACAAAATTTTTATTTCCTGTCCCAGTACCTGCTAACAATAGATCTGAAAGGTCTGGATTTCTTTGGTTATTTTCTACCTGATCAGCTGAGTTATAAATGCAATTTTTTTTATACCTTTGGAGGTGAGGTACAAAACATTGGTTTGATGGGCAGGTACCAGCCCTCATATTTTGATGTTGGCACTAAGCAGAGCATAGTAACCCAAATAAATACATTTTCATAGCACTTGGCATAACAAACACTGAATTAAATTATGTCTTTTTTTCTAGTAGTGATGTATCTGAAGGCTATATTCAGATCATAACATTACTTGACTAATTGACATAAAAAACAATGGTTTTTGGAAGAGAAAATTAATCTGAAGCCATGTTTTTAAACGCTCCCTTTCTCTAATTGCTGTTTATTGAATGAGTAATCAAATATTGACTTCCAAATGCCAACTCTTCTTGCATTGAAATCTTAAATTCTTAATTCTGTTTGTTTTCTGGTTTATATACGAATTCTTTCTTCAGTGATGGTAATTTCAACGCGACAGATACCTGAAGATGCCTCCAATTCCAGGGTGTAATCCCTGAGCAGTGCAGTGAAATCCTCGGGTCTCAGTTTGGTTTCACAGGCTGTTCTGTTCCCTCAGCCCCCATCAGCTGCTCTTTGTGTGAACAAATGCCTCCGGTGCTTTCTGGGCTGTTTCACTCTCAACTCAGCTGCCCATTCAATAAATGCATCCGAGCTGATAAAACCCATGGAATTTGCAGCAAGGCAGCAGCAGTGAGGGGCAGAGAGAAGCTCGTCTGCCTTTTCAGTGTCTGCCTTCGGTGGATCAATGCTGGCTGCGAGTTCACTGCTCCACAGTTGTTGTGTTGAAGTCATGAGTGGTCAGAGCTGCATCACTCCAGAGCAGCTCTGTAAAGTGAAGGCACGAGGGCTTCCAAATCCATCCTTCTGGTTTAGCAACTTGTAATTGTACAGCCTTTGAAGCCGAGTGAGACATTGGCAGTGGATATTGTGGGCTCTGTTTCACTGTCAGTGTAATCCATTGCTTTTTGAGGTGCCCAGTAAGAAATTTCTCCAATAGTCCCAGAATGCAGCAGAGCCCCCTCTGAGTCAGGAGTGAGGATGAGGAAGATTTTTGTTCCAGGATTCAGCTTCTCTTGTGCCCTCTTCATCCAGAATTGTTCCTGTGAGGATGCTGCTGGGCATGTCCCAGTCTGGGCACTTTGTGCACCCTCTGTGCTTGAATTACTCCCCTCAGAACCTTCCAGAAGTTTGGCTCTGATCTGGCTCCTTCTTGCACACAAAGAAATATCCTCCAAGAGGTAGCAGGCAGCAAAGAGCAGTGCGAGGAGAGGGCATTGATTTTGTTCAAAGCCAAAATGGGGTTGTATTTTAAAATCAGGTACAAATTGCAAAAGCTTATAAATTCAACTAAAAGTATTAAGTGCTTTTGTAAATATATATACTCACTTTTTACAGGAGCGTAATAACAGCCCAGGAGACTGCAAATACAACTTTTGGAGCTGTAGGAATTAGATCTGAATCATAGAGCACATGTTTATGTGCTTTAGTTTTAAGACTGCAATAATTTTAGGAGTTGTGTTCGTAAGTGTGTAGGGTCAGAGCTCTTGGAGTAACTCATGAACTGGAGGGGAAATCTTTCCAGGCTTGAAATTCAGAGTTACTTTCTCTAAACTCCAGATATTTGAGGAATGATTCACGAGTTCCTTCAAGCTCCTTTCATAGCAGTTGGACACCAGCTATGAAACAGGTATTTAAGAAATGCTGTTCAGGCAGAGATTTCAACCAGTGCTTCTTGTGCTGGGTTTGTTTTTCCCTCAGGAAGGTGACGTGCATCGTGGTGGTCTTTGGAATGTATTTTCCATTTATCTTTTCTACAAAAGGATTGCCTAATTGATTTTGGTCATTTTACCTTTTCTTCATGGTATGGGAATTTGTTTTCTTGGTGCTTATTACTGACTGCCCCAGGGGTTGCCTGCGATGGTCTCTGCTTGTCCCTGTGAGATTTTTCAGCAGTTTTCTGTTCTACAAACCCCTTTTAGAATCTTTATCTTTTAGTATGACTGTTAATATGTGTTTTGGAAAGCACCTGTCTGCATGATTAACAAATCAAGTGGTCTCTCTTTGAGCTTGGAAGTGCAATGGCATTGCAAGGCACGTTCCAGCAGTATTTAGGCTATTGATGGTGTTTAACTTTTAACTAAGTTTAATATTAATCTTTTTAATTTGAAGTGTTTTGAAGAACCTCTCCTTCCTTTTTGAAGGGAAAGCTGGACTTAATTATCTCAGAGGTCTTTTCCAATCTAAACTATTCTGTGCTTCCAGGTACTCTTAAATTCTTGTTGTCACTACAGGGTTAAGTAGAGTGAGCTGAGTCTTTTTCTCCCTGTGTTCTTATTTAATTTAGTTCTTTTTGAAAATAGTCCTGAAAGGAATAGTTGGACAGCTGCTTTCTTTTTGTTATAGGAATTCCTTTTTTGACAGTTAGAAAATATTCTGCTTTTGTAATTTTGTATTTGTGTCGCTACATTTATTTATATATTTTTAATATCAGCTTGCCAACAGGATTCATATCTGTTGTCACATAGCACATTAATAGGATTTATTTACTTAAACCAAAGGTTCCCACTTGTTGCTTGACCCATGCAATACTGAGAGGTCTTTAAAAGGTAAATAAGAATATCATTAATCAGTTAAAATTCATATTGTTTGTAGTCATGTATTTCCAATAATGGCACAAGTGCAGAGCCTGTGCTTAAAATCTCCTTTTGTGCTCAGTTTTGTTCTTGGTAGAACACTTCAGTGGAATATATTATCAGAGGCTTTCTGGGCCTTTCTTTAGGTTCCTGAGAGAATATTTTGGGACACAGTAATATTTCTGACTATCAGGATCCTTTTCCAGGAGAGCTGAGGGAGATTCAAGGGAGGAAAGAACAAATTGAGACAAGCAGTGAGCTGCTGTCTTTTATGAGAACCGAAATGAGATCACTGACATCTGGAGCCTGTTAGGATTATGCCGGAGTGCGTAATGTTTGAAATCACTTGATGCAAATTTCTGTGTTTTATGAGCTCCATGAGGCAACGCTGCTGCGAAGGCGCTGTCCCTAAGACCAAAATTTCATTTTAACTGTTGCACTGAGGCAGCCCTTTATCAAAAAGCCTTGCCTCTGTATAATCTTAGCTTTCCTTTTGTCGGGGTTAAGCTACGATTTCAGTACCTCAGAAAGCAGGACAGGAGGGATTGTGTTACTTCTGGCCTGTGTGTTGAGAAAAGCAAATGACACAGCAAATATATAACCCATGACTGTGGAGAGCAAGATTAAAGGATGAATGAGTACTCTGAGCCAAGAAATGCAGTGGTAGAACATTCTAACTTGCTGTTGAGCAGAGGCTTGTTAACCATCTCTAATAAATAATTAACTGAAACTGGCAAAGTCTAATTTGGGTGTAATGTAGTGTGTGCTTTCTCTTGCTGTACCTGTCCTTGCACAGTGCTGGGATGGTCTTTGGGGGCCAAAAAAGAGGTGATGTGTGGAAAAGAATGTCAAAGACAAAAAAAAAACCACAAAAAAAACCCAACCCAGTTCCAGCTTTCAGGCTTTAGGAGAAATACCAAAAAAGAAAAGAAAAGAAAAATCCCAAAAACCCTTGGCCCAAATTTCCATCAGTTGGGTCTTTGGCATAGACTGTGAAGTAAAAAGGACTGACCACGATGCTTCTCCTGTTTCTTCATTTGCATCAAATCCTTTTTTTATCTTGAGCAGTTTTTCTGTTTCATGGATTTTGATGGGTTGAGGTGATCATGGAGATTGTGGAGTTGGAGAGGAGGGAATAGAGCCTGTAGCCCGAGGAAGGGAGCACATTCGTGAGAGAGGAAAGGAGGCTTTTCAGTCCCTTGGTGTGTAAGGTGCAGTTTCAGAAGATTTCTAAAAGGAAAAATATGATGCAGAGCCATAACCCTGCGAGCAGGTGGGTGACAAACTTCTAGCAACACTAGGAAAAAAAAAAGGGTTCAGAAATCTTCACAGCACTTCATCATTTTCATGGAGCAGAACTTAAATTGTAGGCAAACACAATTACATCCGAGGTGGTAATTCATGCCTTTTAAAATACAACCTTGTTGCAGACTTAGAAAATGTCTTGAATTTGGCACCGCGGGTCTTGTAATAACATAAGGAATGTTTCGCTCTGGTGTTTAGGTTCACAAAGCAGTGAATTGATTTTTAGGAACGCCGATTAATAATTCACAATTACAGGAGGAATAAAGACAGGATGGGTTTATTCTCCTCAGTCCCCCTTGCTGTCTCTCCTGGCAGGTTTTATTTCCTTTTTTCACCGAGCTCTGGGAGGCTGCAGCTGCCCAGCTTTCTGTGCTGACAGGTGCTAGAGTGCTGAGGAAAGGGCAGCACTCAGACCTGCTTTGTAGTTCTCGTTTGACGTGTTCTGTGCAAACAGTTGAGCAAACTCGCTGCGTGCCCGTTTCCTTTTCCCCTCCAGGTTTCTGTTTAGGTGTGTGCTGCTGCTGTTGAAGTGGTGTAGCAGTTCTGGCAGTGCCCCATATAAAAGCCAAGCTGTGTTCACACAGAATAGTTTATTCCTTTGAAGAGAGGGGAGAGCAGTCGCCTTGAAGTTCGGCTTTGAAATCACATTCGAGGTGAAAAAAATACAGATTTTTTTCATTAGAGATGAAAAAGCCTTTCTGAAAGCTTTTGTAATCAGAAAGGAGATGTCTCCTGTGGCAAAACACAGTTCCCTGAAAAGCTTCGAGCTGGCTTCCAAGTTCTGTCCTAGCAACGTTGGGGAGAGTCCCTCCTCTTCGCTGGGGCACTGCTGGGGACAGCGATCTGAGCTCGCACAGCTGAGGTGGCTCTTTGCTTTTCACTTGTCATCCCGTAACTCTTAAACTATTTGAGCTTTTCAGTTCTAATCTCTTAGAAACTTTACTCCTTTTACCCCGAAATTCATGTCTTGATTTCTCTTGCTGTTGCTTCTCTGGTCTCAAGTTGGTTTTGCCGGGCTGTTGCAACACTGGAAAAATGTGACTGAAAACAGTTGTGTGTGTACAGCAGTTAAATCTATGGGTAATGTTAGCTATGCTGTTAAGGGCTTTGTTTTTCTTTCTTAAAATAGCCTTTTAGTTTAAATCTCAAGATAAATACAGCAGCATTGAGCAAAGTGAGTTCTTTTGATGATGTAGGTTTTCATAGGAAGTGGCCTTCAGAAGATGGGGAGTTGGAATTGCTGCTGAGAACATTTTTTCTAATGCATTTGCTACACAGATTGTATATGTATCGAAATCCTTTCTGCAGGACTTAGCACTGATCTTTGCTCATACCTGTTCTTTTTATATGCAGGTTGATTCCAGAGTTGAAAAAGCTTGAACAATAGATTTTCTCCATGTTTGGGAAAAGATAGTTGCTACAGAAGAGGAGGATAACCACTGGTATTGCAAAAAGATGAGTATGTTAAAACCAAGTGGACTTAAAGCTCCTTCAAAGACCATCAAGCACGGGGGTACCTTGCTGAAAACACCTACCCCTGTTACTGCTGGTAAGGAGTAGTTAAATACCTTAATTATTCTCTTATTCATCTTCCGACAAAAAGTACCTGGAATGCTGTAGTATAGACTGTTTTTACTTTTTACACCAATGTATTTTTGCTCATATTTCCGATTTGAAATAATTACATGTAGAACTTCAAAAATCTAAAGGGTTACTAATTGGAGATCAAGCAGTTTTTCTCAAAGAAAGCTTGTCATGATAAAAATACTTTGGGAGTTTTTGAAGTCAGACCTGTGATTTTTATAAGTTTTTTTACCAAAACCTTCATTAAACGCATTCAGTGTTTCTGTCCTTAGATTTCAAATTATTTTTTTCTAGAGATTACAGCACTTGCACAGGAAAACTGGGAGTTGTGATGTCCTAATGAGGGACATCGTTACATTGCAACTAAGTAACGATGCTCTTTGGAATAGGGCTGTGTTTGATTCCCCTTGTTTCTCCTTGTGCTTTGATTGCAGCTCCGGCAGAAAAAGCAGCTGCAGGGGAGAAAACCTCAAGCGCAGCCCCCACCGATGCCCACGAGGAATTTGTGGATGATTTCAGAGTCGGGGAGCGCGTTTGGGTCAACGGGAACAAGCCTGGCTTCATCCAGTTCCTGGGAGAAACGCAGTTTGCCCCGGGCCAGTGGGCAGGGATTGTCCTGGACGAGCCCATCGGCAAGAACGACGGCTCGGTGGCCGGGGTGCGCTACTTCCAGTGCGAGCCCCTGAGGGGAATATTCACCAGGCCCTCCAAACTCACCAGGAAAGTGGTGACAGAGGACGAAGCCAACGGTACCCAGGCAGCTCACGCTTCCAGAGCCACGTCCCCAACATCCACATCAGCTGCCAGCGCGGTGTCCTCGTCCCCTGCTGCGCTCCCCCCTTCAGGAATCCCCCAGAAAACCCCCCTTGCTGCTAAGGAACACGCAAGCCCTTCTCAGATTAGCAATCTTTCCAAAACTGCCAGCGAATCTATATCGAACCTCTCGGAAGCTGGGTCACTAAAGAAAGGAGAAAGGGAGCTCAAAATAGGAGATCGAGTGCTGGTAAGATTTCCCTGTCTGCTTTTCATTGATTAATTGAAGCTTCTGCTGATATTCAAAACTTTTCTGCCGTTTCCTCGGTCGGGATAATGTAAATTTGTCCTCTAGCTTTCTTTGTCTGGTGTCTTCTGTAAACAAGCTCTTTGCATGCTGCAGGAATATCTTGGCAAGATAAAATGGTTATTTTGGCAGGTTTTAATCTATTATGTTTTTTCCACTGTTTAAACCACAACGTTGTGTTTAGCAACATGTTCGTAGCTTATCTCTCTGTGTCTTCAAGAGCTCCAGTCATGCTAAATAAAAACCAAGCGTGTGAGATTTCCAGGCAGGTCTCCTGCCCTGTCTGGGGCTGTGTCTTTAGAAAGCAAATAGTTCAATAATTGATTGTTCCTGAGTGGTGATAGGCAGGAACAGAAGCAGTCACATGATGCCACTGCTCAGCCAGGAATTACGTGTGCTCTTGGGGATGTGCCACATTACTTAGCTGCCCTTCTTAAATTCAGACCCCTAAATGCTTCTGCCACTGGATCATCTCACCTTTTGAAATGGGAGTTGCTCTGTTAGTTTTAACATTTTTTTTTTTACTAATAATTATCAGAAAACTGCTGGGAGTTTGTTCTCATATTAAATGTTAAACATTCTTAATTTAAAGATTATTGGCATAGCCTTCATGTATAACTGGAATGATCCTTGTATGCCCACCAGTTCTATGATCACTGTAACAGAGACCTGATTTTGATTTACTCGAGTGAATCACTAAGCTGAAGATTTCTCTCTCTTATTTTGATACAATCTTTTCTTATTTATGATATCATTTTTAGAATTTCCATCAGGCAGGTGTGAGTATCCTGGCATAGAAACATTTCTGGGCTTACTGTAAGGACATTATATAGAAAAAATCCCCTGGATTTTATTGTTTGTCCTGCATTGCCCCACCAGATAATAATTCTGAAGTGAAGGTGGACTGATATTTTAATTAAATTTATTGTATTTTTGACAGAAGAATTTTCCTCCTCTTTCTGTTTAAGAAGAGGAGACAAAGGTGAAGTGAGGGCAGGGGTTGGCTGACAGCTGGATTTGGGCTGAGATGTGTTTTCTTGGAGTGCCAATGGAAACAAAGATTTGTGGTTTATCCCTGGCTATTTCTGTCAGAGACTGAGCCTGGTTGTCCTCCAGACAACATCAGGACTTTAACCACTTGTTTGCCTTTTCCTCCAGGACCTCTGTGAGCCCTCTGGGATGTCCCTTTTGGCTGGGAGAATTCTCTGGTGCTGTGAAGGCATCGCTCTGCCTTGCCTGTGTCTAATTAATGCAAATTGCAGAAACAGCATATCCTAAGCACCACAGTTTGATAATAATAATAATAAAGTCCCAAATTGTTAAGTAGGACAAGTTAAACTTAATATTTCATCCTCTCTACTACCTCTGTTTGCCTTAAGTCTTCCTTGTGAGTCATAAAATTGTAGTTTGAGGTTTTGGGGTAATTCCTGGCACAGTATGTTGGTGATGCATAACTATAATTTCCAGAGTAAGACACTCAGGAACGTGAATGTTAAATGGGCAGGGATCCTTGGTTACTCTTTTTTAATCCTTTGAGATCCTATGCTAATTATTTGTAGTAGATCCCAGACTTTGCTGTCATGTTTAGTAATAATTCAGGTGTAAATATCTTAAGTGGCCAGGTTGGTCGAAATAATCCTAAATTCGGCTGAATAATTGATTCATCTGTTAATGTATATTTCCCTGACACTGAACATGTAGAGTTGAGGTGTCCCTGAATAATTCTGGGAACTGTCTTCAAAGCCTGCCCACACCGTTGCAGGGCTGCAGGAGCTGCAGCATGCATCAGTTCTTGCACCAACTGCTGTGAGTAGTTCAGTGAAGGTTTTTTGATGGTTACGAACACGTGGGGAAAACAACTGCTGGCAATTTACAGTTTGAGAGCAGGGAGCCTCCAGCAGTGAAGACCTGCAGCTCAGAACAATGAATTCACGATAGACAAAAGCTCATTTGGGAGTCCTGTTCAAACAGCTAATTGGAAAATGATGTCCTCAAGGGCACATTCATAGATGGGTAAGGCACGGCTCGTCAGCCAAGAGTGCATTCCAGAATGGACATCAGATGGCCTCAACTTTATTGATCTTAGTGTGTGATCTCAGGGTGTGGAGTGTTATACTGAAGGATTTCAAACTGTTCATTTTTTCCCTCTAATTTGGATTGTAAAATGTCCTTAATGGGAGTTACCTTGAGCGGATCAGTTCGATTACATTAAGTTTCTTTTTATTGGTGGTAGCTGGCTGGTTTTGGATGATTTCACCAAAAAAAGGCAAAATTCTTACAGCTCTGTCTGTCTTCCCAGTCTGGATCAGCAAGGAACAAGAGGCCATTACAGCAGGGTTTACTAATTGACATCTGCACTTCTTGCGTTACGCAGATGCAAATCGGGCACAGGTTTGAACCTGAAATGTTGGGTTCAATTTCAGGCTTTCCCAGGGGCTCAGCTTTGTTGGAATGCTCCTGCAGAGTTGTTAATGCTGCTGCTCTCCAGAAGAAGAAGCTGTCACTGCTCACGTTTGCTTCTGCTCTGTCCCAGCAAACTGGGAGGAGGTGCTTTGATTAAAGGTTGTTAGGAGCAAAGAAGTTTTGAGGAGGTGATTTAAGCTCCCAGTGTATGGCCTGTATTGTTTTGTGTGGAGAGAAAAGATGCCTTAGGCTTTTTTTCTTATTCCTTTGACTTGTTGTACACTTGAAATTGGAATTAACAGATAAGTGGTCCCATATGAGAGGCCTCCCAAACTTCTGCAGAACTAATATCTTCCGAATATTAAGGGTTAGTAATAAAGGAGCTTCCAGTGAATGTTTCCCTGATTTATTTAATTATGAAAAGAGGTACCCTACAAATCTTTCCTTAATTCAGAAAACATTAGGAACAATAGTGATTATATACACGTTGTGTAGGAGACTTATTGAGAGTTAAGGAAAAGATATTCCAGAGAAGTAAAAGAAAATTTCCAGAAGGAAAAACAAAAACAAAATAACCCCCAAAACCAAAAAACAACAGAGAAAAGAAATGCCAGAGAAAATAAATTCCACTGCAAAAACCAAGTAGAGCTATGAGGTGATCCACCTGTGTATTCTCAAAACCGGGCTGGCTCAGAGCATCTCATGTGAGGTTGTACTGAACTGTGCTATAGATACAGAGGTAAGAAGAAGCAAAACAAGCAGCCTCACTTGTTCAGGGGGCAGAAAAAACTCTTTTCCAAAAGATCTGGGATATTAAAAAGACATTGACATCAAAACAGACACTGCTTCAAGGTATTGGATATGTCAGCTGTGGGTGCCTGCAGAAAAATACGGACAGCAATCAGCTACAACCTTTCCTGCTTTTTCCCCTCAATTTGAAGAAGACATTTCCAGGCCATTAAATTGAGTTGTAAACATCAGAAAAATAACTCATGGTAGACATCAATGCCCGTAAGGGAAACATAATAATTGTGGAGAAATTCCCATTGTCCTGTTGTCTTAGAAGTTCTCTTTCTTGAGATTCCAGAGGAGTCAAAGCAAATCAAAAGCAAATCAAACTGAGTGAACACAAGCATTCACTGAAGCATTATAGCCCTAAATGGATGTTCTAGTGGAAAAGGACCTTTAGATTTCTGTAATTTGCTCCTCGAAGATGATTAATTGAAACAGCACCCTGTGCTCTGCTATCTTGGGAATCTCTGATGATAAATCTGTCTCTCAAATCCCAGGGGATCTGAGCCACATTCAGCAAATTTGTGCTCGATTTTCCTTTTACTAACAAGAAACCGACAACACCTCTTGATAGTATTTGGAAGTGTTGAAAATATAGGTAGCTAAGTTAGATATATCAAAGAATTGTGGTTTATTATGTGTAATTCACTATTCAGCTTTTCGTTTGGTGCACTGATGTCTCTTTTACTGGATAAAAATAGGGCTAAACCAAAGAAGAGTTATTAATGCAAAGAGTAATTCAAACAGCTCTGTTTTAGGCATAATTTCCATTCTTAACATATGATGTATGTTCTGGAATGTGGATGTGATTGAACAGTTAGAACATTAACTCTGGACAGCCTGAAATTGCATTTGGGGATTCTGTAACACAGGAAATCTGCATTTCCTCCCCTGCCCTCATCCAGCCTTTCTGGGGTTAATGACGCCGTGCCAGAACCGCCCTTGATTTTCCTGCTGAAAATCAGGCTCCAGCTTCAGCATTTGAACCTGCTCTGAATAAGAATTCCCGTGCGAGAAGTGCCAGTGCAAGTGCCGTGCTGGGTGCTAAAGCAGATGGAAAAAGAACAACAGAAAAGCAATTCACGAAACAAATTACTTTCAGGCTCAGCCACTTTGGGTTTCCTGTTTGAGTTGTGGCCAGAGAACCTGTTTGCCCTGGTGCTGCACACTTAGGGTTTCTTAAGAGCCCAATGCAAAGTTGATTTTAAAAACAAACAAACAACCGCCCCCCTCTGAACTACCCAACCAAAACAAAGCCAACTTGTGACTAAAAAAGAGGGATCTGCTTTACGTGACAACTGTTGCCCGTACCAAAAGTTGAAGCAGCTTTGACACGGCGTCGTCGGCTTTTCCCCGAAGGGACCAGATGCTGTATTTTAAATAAATAAATAAAAATCTTATCAACCTAAGGGGCCTTAGCCTTCTCAAGGGATTAAAGTGCTTTCATTCATTTAACCAGTTACAGCTTCATCACTGTCTGCCAAATCTGCTGCTTCTGGGGCTGAGCTGTAAAGCTGGAACTCGGCCTCCGTCCATATGTTCCCAAAGAGATGCAAACTCAATTCACAGGCATGTGCTGATGTGGCCTTTTTGCGGAGTTCCTCCTGTGCAGGAGTGACATCTCGTTTCTCTTCTCTCCCTGTTTTACAGAGCTGGCTCTGAGTTGCTCCGTGCTTGTTTCTTCTCCAGCCCTTGGGTGCCCAAGGGGCAGGGGCTGAGAGGAGATTATTGTCAGATTTGTTTCCACCCCTGTAACCTATCTGCGGGTAAACATGACGTAGGGCTGTCAACTGATTACATTCCAGGGCTCTGAAAAGCAACCCAGCGAAAAAGAAACTTCACACGTAGAGAGGAGTTTCTCCCTTTAACGTTGTCCTTGAGGTGTTTTTTAAGGTTTTCCTTTTTCTGGATTTGACAACTTTCTGAATAGAAAAGGCTCTTCTGAGTTTAGTCTGTTTAAAAGTCTGCGATGATATTTAACTGTTACAAAAACAAATATTCATTGGTGGTGTTACAGTTAAAACAGTGCAAAAAATATCTGGCACGATGCATACAAGGATGGAAAAAGAAGAAAAATTTGGAAGTTGAGAACTTGTGAGTGGTTTGTGCTCTCCTGGGGCTCTTCTCTCGAGCCTCCTCCATCAAACGTGACAGTTTTAATTGCTCAGTCACACTTCTGCTTTATCCTTGAGCTGAGGTGACTGTGAGGTGTTTTGATGGCTTTGTCATATGAAGTCAAGGATGAAAGTAATTCTTATATTTATGTATGTCTGCTTAGGCACGGTGCTTTTGGCTCCTGTGATGTATGATGCAGATTCGTTTGCTAAGTGGCTGCTATTAGCATGAAATCCATGTATGAGAAAATGGCCAAGGGACAAGAAATTAAGGCTTTGCCTTCAAATTCCCGATCCGGGTGTTTTTCCCCGTTTCTGATTTCTTCTAATGTTGCTTCTAAGCATTTTTCAGGGCACGGCATTACCTCTCTGCTCACCACGAAGGTGTTAAATTTATCTTAGAGCAAGGCACGAGTCGCCTCTGAGTCACCGTGTTTTGGCAACTCCTAATTTAACTTCAAATTGCGTGTGAGTTCCTGGGCTGTACTGCCAGGGACTGGTGACTCCCCACATGCTTTGGTAGTAGTTAATTCCTTTTTTGTGTGTGGATTCCCTGGCTCCCTTCCCCTCTCCCTGCCTTCCCAAGGGGGGATATCCAGGAACACGTTGTCCTCAGTCACTTCAACACAGGATGGGAGAAAGAACAGTTGATTTACTTATTTGAGTTTTTGCTTTTTTTGGGCTGGTGATGAATTCACATGTGGCTTTTGTAGTATGGAAGTGCTGTTAGAGGTTTTTTTGGTTGTTTTCTTTGAGTTGGATGAATGAATTGGATCTCAGTTGCATGTAAGTTTTAGTCACTAAACTGTTTTCTCTGGAAGTGAAGGATTGTGTGGTAGCACAGCGTGTGTGTCTTACTGCACATGAGGTTTCTTGCCCACTTTGGCCTTGCTTTTGAGCTTTCCAAGTCAACTGCAACCAAATTGTGTAGAAATGGAGAGATTTCAAAGCAAATTCTTCCATGGAAACAGCCCAATAGAAGGTGGAGGCTCTGCCCACCAGTTCTGGAAAAGCTGCAATTTGTCTTCACATAACTTTGCACATCAGAGAATCCACATGATCAAGGCTTGTCTGAATCCCATTCCCATCAGTGGAAACAGCAGAAGTCACTCTTGCATTTTTAGATGGTGAAGTCACCCATCCATAATATCCAGTGCCACAGAAAAACTGCCATCATTAATCCTGCTACTCACAGAATTGCTGGGTCGAAAAATCTGAATTGTGGAGGCCAGAGATGTTCTAGCACTGTTCCAGTTGTGCCTTGATCCGGCCTTGGATGTTGTGTAGGTATTTTTAAAAAGAAATAAGAAAGTCTAAAGCAAATACCTAATATCTGTCTAATCTCAGCAAAAAAATACAAGCAATAACTGACAGAGCAAGCAAATGTTGACAAACTAAAACATGGCAGCTTTGTCAAACACTTTCGCTTCCTTCTCTAGAACTGTAGATTTAATGGAGAAAACACCATTATGGAGTTATGAGGTGGGATTGTTATTATTTCAGAATCCTGGATACTATCTAAACAGTTTAGCTTCAAAATTAGCACTTGACTTCATTGATAAATTTAAGAACTGTATTTACCTCCTTAGTTATTTGAAAAAATCCATTGGAATTCAGCAGGAATTCAGAACACAGTTGGAAGATGACTCAAGCAAGAGAAAGTATCTTGCAATAAAGGATTTTAAGAACTTAAGCTGCTAATGTTCAAAGGGAAAAATGATGGTGTCTTGCTTAAAACCTGTGTGTACCTGCATGGTGGATGCTGCAGAGCTCTGTAATCTTCCAAAACAAAGCATAATGAGAGCCAGTGGCCAGAGGCCACAGTCAAATTTGGTTTATTTGAAATTTAAATATGTTTGAACAATGGAGTGCTTAAGTATGAAAACAGCCTGTCAGTGGCAGCGTGTTTCCTGATGGATATCAGCTCTGCTCCAAAAACATCCCCACAGAAATGAGCTCAGTACAGTTACAGGGTTTGTTGCAGATGGAAGTGGGTGAAAGTAAAGAACCGTTCCACAAGAACCAGAGGAGATGATCCCTCCGGCCTTGAACGGGTGAACAAACCAATTAAACACCATTTCTGTTGCCAGCTGGAAACAGTTCTGCTAAATTGGGAGAAATAAGAGGAAGATGATTCTGATTAGAGCCTGATTAGTGGATGCCAGGTGTTTCAAAGGCTCTGTGTGGCTGGATGGGTTTTGCTTTTCCAAAAGCACCACACACTGTGCTGCTGAATTGTCCTGAAAAATGCAGAGATGTCCCAGTGATGCTTTCAGGAGTCACCACAGGTTTGTTCTCGGGCAGAAGGGGAGACAGAGCAGTTGTTATTCCCCTTTTACCTCCTCTGACCAGGGTTGAATATGTGCTATTGTTACACTGACAGCGCTCAGACCCTGCCTGTCCTCCTTTCCACCAGCACTGCTCTAATCACACTCTCATTTTTGGGGTCATCTCTCTCCCCACCCCGGATTACACTGGTTTATTTGTCTCCTGCTTCCCCTTATCTTTGGAAACGTGGCTCCACAAAGGTTCTCACAAGGTCTGACGTGTTCGCCCTCTTGTCCTTTCACCAGGAGGTTTTTAACCACTTCAAACCCATTTTGCTGTTTCACCTTACCTGGCAGCAATTTAATGTAAACTCAGGTGTAATTGGATAAATGGAATTTAATCACTTTTTGCTTGTGTTTGACATATCTCTGGTGAGTTCCAAGCAAAATTCCTCACCTCACCATGACCTGTAGTCTAACCTAGATTCTCTGGAGTATTACAGCTTTGTGTTTTACAGCTTGACTCTATTGAGTGTGGGAACTGACTGAGAAAAGGTCTGGCAGCTCTTTTCTCTATCCATTATTTAGTGACCTCCCTAAGCATGAAAGAAGGTCATGGAAAACTCTCTTTGTGGTAGTTGTGCTCTGTTTTTTCATAGAACTTCCAGAAACCTTTTAATATTTTTTTTTTCCCCAGTTTCTTTTAGAAATTGATGGTTTTTATTTTAGCCCTTCGTGCAGTACTGGGAAATAGGTCTGCTGGCAAATGCAGCTAGTTTTGTCGTTGGGCTTTTTACCTTTTTTTTTTTTCCTGTAATTCCCATAATTTTTCTATAACAGATGCTATACTAAGTACAATTCTTATTTCATATTGGTTGGAACAGTTGAGTTTAATCATGTGAGGATCTTTTTTCCCCATTTATGGCACTATTGAGTCTGAATATGTAAGCAACTTTCATCATGAAAAGCCTTTACCACTCTGTATTGTACAGCAGCACCTCACATTGTACTGCCAAGGGAATAAATTACTTTTATTTGCTTCTCAAGGCAGGTGTTGTCACTTGCAGGTACTAATTGCAGCTGGATATTAATATACTTTTTGGGAGAGATATCTGTGAAGGATTGGAAGCCCTTAGTAGTCTCAAGCTTTATAAAGGAGGGCTGACCTGTGTTTAAAGCTGAAATTTAAAAAGGTTTTGCTTAAAACTGAGCAAAACCACCTGTGTAGACCTTCACTGATCCCCAGAGCACGTTACAGCCGCGGGGTGCTCCGATTCCTGCTCTTGTAAGGACACACAGAACGTGCAGAGAGAGAAATGTGGTAGCTGGTTATTCAAAGAAGCTGGACTGGGTTTGGAAAAAACCAGAAATTCCTTGGCATTCTCCCTGGAGTCCTGTTTAAAATAAGCCAGGTGCCATGGTTACAAGAGGAGTCACTTTGCTGCTTCTCCCGGGAATCTCGTGTTGAGCAGCCCCATCTGCTCTGGGATCCGAATTCCTGCGTTTGCTGCCTCCCTGCAGGCCCTGGGTCAGGGCACTGCGGGGGCTGGAGCAGCTCCAGGCGCTCTGGGCACTGCCACGTTCCTGCAGGTTGGTTTTCCCAGTTTGTGCTTTGAATGTGGTCCCTTCCAAAGAAACCCTTCACGTTTTGTACACGGACGTGGAAGATGAGCCAAGATATGAACCAGAAAAAGAAGAATGTTCTGCACCCGAGGTGAACCTGGGTTATCCTGGAGCCAGCATTGCTTCTCTAGAGGTGGATTTGCAGCGTGAGCTGGAGGGAACAGATTGCAGCAGTTTTTCCTGTCCCTGGGAATCCTTGCATGGAGTTATCCTGTTCCACCTTACCTCACCCACCCCACTCACCTTCCTTGGAAAGGTGGGGGGGGCTGGGATTAGGTAATTAATTTGGGTTTGTTAAAAAGAAATCACCAGACACAAACACACGCCAGGAAACAGAAAAACCTTCCATTGCCTGCCTCAAGGATTCTGGAAAAGGAATCTCTGTGCAACCCCAGACCTGACTTACTATCTTTGAAGGGATGCTCCTTATCTAGGCCATTGTTTTAGTTTTCCTGTCTAATTTCTGGATTTCTGGGTTTGTAGAGCCTCTTTTGATTTAACTCTGGTATTTTTTTACATAGAAAACAGAACAAAAATTCAGTGGGGAAACTGTTTCTAACCAGAACTAAACAGTCTTTTCACCTATAAATATCTTCCAAATTTATCTGTAAAGAAAAGACCACCAAACAAAACCAGACAAACCTAAAGAGGCAAAATCCCCATCTCAAACTTGCTAGAAACTGAATTAGGAGGAGAACTCGGAACTCAGTATGAACTCAGTGCAGTTAAAATTTATTTTTATGTTAGTACTTAAGATATTTACCATCTAGAAAAAGTAGCTAATGTCTGAGAGGGAATAACATATCTCTCAATTTAAGGGGTAGTTCTTCCCAGGAAATACTTTATCAGTGTCCCTCCCCAGGATTCTCTGTAACTCTTTAGGTGTTTTTTTTTTTCTTTCTTTCTTTCTTTTTTTCTAAGCCACTCCTAGTGCTTGTTTGTGTGTTCTCTGCCAAGAGCACCAAATACCAGAGGTTCTACGAGTTGCTATATTAGGCTGAGCCACGATAACTGTAAACTTTGTATGTTTTTATTCCATGGAGAGTAATAATTTGCTGCAGTGGCTCTTCAAGCAGGATCTGAAGGTGACCTGCAGTTGTTCCTGAATTGCTTCTAATGGCAGAGAAGGGGCTGCCACCTTAAGTGTGGACAGGAGGTGCCTCTGCCACCTTTCTCACTTGAATAATATCAAAAAAAGTTTATTATTCTCCCTGGTTTGTGTGGATTAGGATTATTCTTCCCCATCAGCTGCAGCCTCGTGTTGCCACCAGAGCCAAAAGCACAAATGTGTGTGGCAGCTCCTGGGCACTGACTTGGGCTTTGTGGACAGGTCCTCGATTCCTCCCAGGTGACCTCGTGAGTGAACTCTTCCAGCTGGAATAATGGGAATTCTCTCGTGTGCTGGTGATCGTGCGCCTCAATTTACAGCACGAGGAGCTGCTTGTTCTCTAGGAATCCTGGGAAGTTCCCCCAAGAAATAGAGTGTCTGCTGTGAAAAAAATATGAAATACTAATTTACTTTTTAGTTTATACAGAGGAGGATCAACTCAATTATACAGTCTTTAATAGGAGGTTTCATTCAAGCTCTGCCAAGGCCTCACAATATTCCTGGTCGTACAGGGTGTGCTGGAAAACCCAGGTGGACGTTTTTGAGCCATTGGTGCATTTTCCACGTGGAATTCTGTGAATCTCTTGAAGAGGTTTCCATCACCATGTCCTTAGTTTCACAGGCTGAACAGATTTGCACAAATTTAGGGCAGGACATATTGTCTTCCTGACCTGCAGGAGTCCTGTGGCTCTTCCTGGCAAGTGTCAGCCACACAACACCTTTTCCTTCTTCGCTTAATTTAATTCTTCCGTCCCCTGGGTATTAGGAAAAGCTGTAGCTCACAGACATTGCAAGTAATTGGAATGGCTGTAAATATTTAATAATGTAAGTTTGAAAGCCACTGCTTTCTAGGCTTTCATTTAGGAGTGTTTGGGTTGGGTTTTTTTATTCTTGAAAGTGAAGAAAAGATAAAATGATTCTTCTTTCCCCAAGGATTCAAATAGCTGGTTATATCTACAGGGTTGCCAAGTGCTCTGTATCATGCCTTATATCAGTTCTTTTGAATATAAGAGGGCTGTACTATGTAGTTTATCTGAATTATTCCTTGGAGAAAATATGAAAGGATTTTTTTTTTCTTGTTTAATTTCTTTTTCCTCACAGAATTAGAATACGAAGTAAACAGACCTTAGACATCCTTATCTGCTGGTAGAAATTTATGTGAATCTCTAGCACAATTCTATTGCATTCAGTACACTTGTTAAGTATATTTTTGCTTGTGAAGGTCAGTATTTGTTCAACATTTAAAACAAACTCAGACAAAAAAATGCTGGAATAAGAACTGGTTATGTCATTCCTGTGCTTTGTGAACATGGTTACAGCAAAAGCTTCTTCACTGAACCTGGTGTTCTGCTTTGGGAATGCATTAAGTGCAGGTGTGTGTCTTACTGCTTTAGGTTGGAGGAACAAAAGCTGGAGTCGTGCGTTTTTTGGGAGAAACGGACTTTGCTAAAGGAGAATGGTGTGGAGTAGAGCTGGACGAACCCCTGGGAAAGAACGATGGAGCTGTTGCTGGCACGAGGTCAGTTCATCCCCCACATTTACTTTATGGGATTTTTCTCTGTGTCCTCTTTTGGGTTTTTATGTCTTCCATGAAGTTTTCAGTCAGGGGAGGGAGGAAGCTCTAGACCTGCCTTGCCTGCTGCTGGTGGGGAGGGTTGGTGTGCTATGGTTTGAATTCTCTGATGCCAACGCTTCTCTCGCATTCGTGGGATGAGCTGATCTCTCCTGCCATGTGAGATTTATTCATAGACTGCTAATGGAAAACACAGTTTCCTTCTTTTGAGTGCCTGTTTGATTTCTCAGCTTGGGAGGACTGCTCAGTTAAGAAAATCTCTGGATATCCAGCAGTTGTACTTAAGGGAAATATTCCAGCATGCCAGGAGCTGGAAGCTCCCGTTCCAACAGTTGCCTCCTAGTAGAGACTGGGAGCAGTGTAGCTGCTCCCTCCAGTAAGTGAGAAGTCACACTCAGAGGGCATTAATTCACATCACAATTTAACTTTCATTCTCATTTGCCTTAAGGAATAGTCTTTTACCTCATTAAAAAAAGAGGTTTTACAGGGATTATCCGCCCTAACATAGGTGATCACTGCTTAAAATTACAAGTGGCTTTTGTCTGTATTTAACCAAAGATATATGTTCGGTATCATCAAATATGCATAAATGGTATGTATGTAATAAAATATAAAACTACTTGATTTAATTAAAATCTGATTTCTATTTTTAACTCTCAGCCATCGCATCTGTTGGCAGCTCAGAGGAATGTGATGAAGGGGAAAGCTACGGATATAAAACCGAATCTGAATGGAATTTTTTAGGCATTAGGCTGAATTTCTGAAGGGCTGAAGTGATCCTGCTTTTTCAGCCCCTCAAGGTCCCTTTTCCAAATCTGGCATTAAATAGAATTGCAGTCCAACCTGGACGAGATCCCTGTCCTTCAACGCTTTTACACTCCCACACCAGAATTCTCCCCGAACCCAACCCTTGCACGTGCAAAGACGTTCATTCCCTCTTCTCCTCTGCTTGCTTTGCCCTTGGCAGGTATTTCCAGTGCCAGCCCAAGTACGGCCTCTTCGCCCCGGTGCACAAGGTGACCAAGATCGGCTTCCCCTCCACCACGCCGGCCAAGGCCAAGCCCGCCGTGCGCAAGGTGCTGCCCACGCCCACGGCCCTGAAGCGCAGCCCCAGCGCCTCCTCCCTGAGCTCGCTCAGCTCGGTGGCCTCCTCCGTAAGCAGCAAGCCCAGCCGCACAGGACTCGTAAGCTGCCCTTTCCTTCCCATGCTCCCCCTCCCCAGCCCCGGGCAGGGCGGGCAGAGCCTTTTCGTGGCGCTCTCTTTTCATTCCAAGCATGCACGAAGGAAGGAAATCTTAGCTAGCCCTGGAGAGCAGCTGAATATTGGAATATTTAATTCAGGCTAACGGAGTGATTGCAAGAAGAAAGGGGCTTAGGACACGGGCGCGTTTCTCTGGCTGCGATCTCGTTTCCTGAGGATCTGGTGGGCGCTGAAGCTTCCAGAGATCACGCTCGTTTTATTTAAGCAGGAAGCTTCACGTTGGCTAAAATGTTCAAAATTTCCTTTTGCTGTTCAAGAGATGAGTCAGCTGAGAAGTGCAGCAGGAGCGATTTTCAAGTCTCTGCTGACAAGAAGCCTCTTTCTTTTCTTTTAGATTTGGTTTTAATCCTATGAATTCATAAAGGCTGAGTGTTGCCAAGTGCAGTGGCTCAGGTGAAATCTAACACAGTACTAATTCCACCTAATACACTTACTGTGGATTCTTTTGAAGTTGCTGTGTTACATAAATGGCCTAATCTTGGGTTGCAGCAGTAAAATGGAAATCTGGGAAGGCTGAATTTTGAGAAGTCTCTTTTATGGCAGTTGAAAACGTAGAAACAATTGGATTTTTCCACCCTGGCTTTTTCCTTTTTTTTTAATTTTTTTTTTTAATTTTAAAAACCACAGTCCATAGATAGATCTAATTAGGAAGAAGTGACTCCCAGTGATGTGGAGCAGGTTCCCTGTCCCACTGTCCCACTGACCAGCAGGTGCCCAGAGAGGTGACCTACCCTGGTCCTGCAGGACTGGAGCAGATTAACAGAGGTCAGCAGTCGGTCAGGGCACCAGGGTTAATACCTGGCCACAAAAAGGATTTTTATTTGGCACAAACAGTGGGACTTCATTACTTAATCCATTCTGGAAGTTGCACTTGCAGCTGCAGAGTGCCCTCTAGTTTGGGATCACGGCACTAACACGTGGAGCCAAATGCTTTATTCCATGCGCTGTGATCCCAAGTTCTACCTTGTGAATGTCTAAAAGGTATTTTCTTATTTTGTTGTGTCTCAGGGATTTTGCATGATTTAGGCCATAAAATACAAAGCTGTTCTAATCCATTATTTCTGGAATTAAAATTCTAGCTTTCTTCCAACCTTTTCTCAGGCAGCGAGAACATTTGTTGGCCATCCGAGTTAAAAGGATTGTCCAAATAATGCTGAGACTTTTTCTTTAGAAGTTAAGCTGCTGGAGAAGCGAGATTTCCTGTAATCAGTTTTGACCCAGCAGACTTTTCATGCTTCAGTTTCTAGGAAAGCTAAAACTTTTCTGGGAATTTCTGGACTCTCACCTCGACTGCTCAGTCGTTCAGGACTGTTTCTATTTTCTTTTTACTGTGTAATCAAAGCAGCTGTCAGAGCAGGTGATCCAGTGATTTAAGGGGCTGTCTGATACAATTGATGTTCATTTCCGAGTCTGAAGGAAGCTGATGTTTCTCTGAAGGGTTTTGGATTTGTTTGGCAGTTGGGAGTGAAGGGTGATTTGAAAACCTAAAACTGTTAGAAAGCAACACACTCTGGGATGGGATTTCTTCTGGAAACTGGGAGGCTCTGGAACAAGCCATTCCATCAGATGGAAGGTGGTTTATTCTGCATGGTGCCTTTGCAGTCACTTGCAGAGTGTGCAGGGTGGGATCCAGGCTGGGATTGTGCAGCAGAGGAGGGGAGCTGTCGGTGCTGACAGGAGAATAATCCCTGTGCCCCCAGCTGGGGGGGTTGGCCAGGGCCAGCTCTCCAGGCTGGCAGCTATTCAGAGTTTTGATCTCTGGAAGGATCATGGTTTTGATCTCTGGAAGGATCATCTGCTTTTGGGTGATTAGCTAATGGATGCAAACGCAAGTCTTTGTGATTTGGTTTTTTTAAAAAAAAATTAACTGAGCTGTCATTCTCATTTAATACTTAGGCAAATTTCTCAGCTGTTAAAGTCGGGTTTTATTAACAGCACTGTATTTTTTCTTTTTGTTCAGTTTTTGCTGTTTTCATAACCTCTGCTACTTCATAATTTTAGTTTATTTACTTTCCCTTCTAGCTCAGGACCTCATGCGGGTGTAGCTGGTAGGGCCATACTGAATTTTCCCTGGTTCTGATTTCATTCAGTGGGCAGAGATGATACAAGGTCAAGGAAAACCTGAGTTAGCTACAATTCTCCTGATTAATTTTAATCTGCATTCTTGAAGCCTAATATTTCAGATCTTTTTTTTTTTCCAGAAGTAATTAAATTCCAAGTGATATAAACATATACCTTAGTCAGATACCAATTGTTGTTCTTCACAAGATTTTAGCTGTAAGGCTGGTTTTAGGTCAGGGTAAATGCTCTTCATCCTATCTGGTTTTGCCATTGTAGAGGTGCCAGATGCTGGTGGGAGTTCCCAAAGCTTTCATGGAGCATTTGGAAGTGTTGGGCTGTTGCTGGTGACCCAAGATAATGACCTGTTAAATAGAAACATGATTTTTTTTTTGCTTGCTAGAAAGCTGCCTTTCTTTATTTTTTTAACACAAAAAGATGCTTAGGAACCTCCTGAGCCTGCCTTTGTGTGAGTCTACACCTTCAACTGAGGCCTTTTATTTCCACTTCACCTCTCCTGCCTCTTGCTCTGGCTTCTCCTCCTTACAGGGCTCTGACCACACAACAGCGTTGGGCACTGTTCAATTCTGGAAAACGAAGTCATTTTAGTGTAGAAGGAGAAGGTAGAGTAGGTCACAGAAGGCATTTGCTTTACTAACCCTGTGTTTGTGGAGGCTGGAGATACTCAGCACACCCCTGTTCTCTTGGTGCAGAATGCTTTTTAACACCTTTATTTTGTGAAGTTGACAGAAACCTCCTCCCGGTATGCAAGAAAAATTTCGGGCACCACAGCCCTCCAGGAGGCCCTGAAGGAGAAGCAGCAGCACATTGAGCAGCTCCTGGCAGAAAGGGACCTGGAGAGGGCAGAAGTTGCCAAAGCAACGAGTCACGTTGGGGAGATAGAGCAGGAATTGGCTCTGGTTCGCGATGGGCACGACCGGGTAAGAGAGTTCTTGTGAAACAGAGTTAGCACAATGGCCTTCAGCTCCAGAGGGGGCTTTTCTTACTGAAAAGGGCTGGGAGTAAGAGCTGGTGTGCTAAGTGTGACATCTCCCTTGTGGGATCTTTGGCTTGATGAGATACCACATCTACTGGTAGAATTTAACTCATTTTTATTGAACTTCACTGCAGTCTTTGATCACGTCCATATTTAACATTCCTGTCACTTGGCCCATCACTTCACCAAATTGTGGTTCCTGAGGTGCAGGTACATAACTTGGAAAAAAATTCATGTGTTGCCAGCTTAGTAAATTTTGCTTTTATTCCTCTGCTTGGTTAGCACGTGCTGGAGATGGAGGCAAAAATGGACCAGCTCCGAGCTATGGTGGAGGCAGCAGACAGGGAGAAAGTGGAGCTCCTCAATCAGCTTGAGGAAGAGAAAAGGTAACCCCAAACTGTCCTCATTAATGTAATTAACGTTCTTCTTGTGCTCCACTTGTGCATCTTGCTGTTCATCCTGACTCCAGTCATTTCTCATTGCTGGAGTTCCAATCCAGTTGTGACACCTTGAAGGTTACTTTGAATGTGTCCTGAATTTCTGACTGTGTCCTGCATGAATCTTAGAATATATAGAATGTTAGATCAAACTGCTGATTTAGGTCACCTCGGATCATCCAGGAGAGAATCAAGGAGGATTTAAAGGATTTTAATATGAAATATCCTCTTCAGATCTGCAGGAGTAGTGATGCCTTGCTTTGGCACTGGGAGTGTTTTAAGGACAGCAGTTTCCCTCCTCTGAGGGATTTCTCCTTAACATTCCTGGCAGTTTGCTGGTACAATGGGAATGTTGTCACTGTCATTCTGATTTCCACTGAAAAGTTAACTTGAAAGCATTTCCTTCTAAAATTACCTGAATTTTAATGAGTTGTCCCCACAGGAAAGTTGAAGACCTTCAGTTCCGTGTGGAAGAAGAATCCATTACCAAAGGAGACCTAGAGGTAAAATATCTCCAGCTTTGTAAACAGGATATCCAGGCGGGCACAGAAAGGCAGGAATCATTAAAAGTTGCAATCCTGGTCCAGCCACATGCAAATTATACCCATTTCTGCAGTCTTTTAGTAAAGCAAATTGTCCCAAAATTGCAGGATTGCATCCCAACTTCAGTTACACACTTTAGCAAAGGCTGTGCTATAGAATGGCTGTAGTTATTTAGAGAAATTAAATTAATTCTTAGAAAACTCTACCTTTTGCTGTTAAGAGTAACGACTAAGAAAAAAAAAGTTTTGAAGTCAAAAAATTGCAAGTTAATTTTTACGCCTTTGAAAATTAATCTTGAAGACATGTCCTGTTTGATCAATCTCTTTAGTAATTCCTGTGCTTCCCTTAGGGAGGGTTGATTAATGGAGAGTGTTTTTTCCTGAGAGTTTTCACATAAAATCTAAATAGCAATTTATGTGTGCAACTTTTATCTATTGTTTCTGGAACTGTAATGTTGGGCTACAGCACAGTCAGAATAGAAAATATTTAGAGAAGGATTGCTCTCAGGTATTTGAGCACTGCCAATTTTTATCCCAAAATTCCATTTAATAAATAGGATATTTTTAGTTGCTTTACTCTGTTGTCTAATCAGAAAGATTCTAGAACTTCATGAAGCATAAAATACAAACTGAGTTAACTGTGTTGCTATAAAGCATTTGTGATTGAAGTGCTAGCCTTACGAAAAATACTCATTTCATATAACATTTCTTTTATTTTAGTCTTCCATTCATTTTAAGATACCTATCTAGACTCTTCATAGAATGCTCCTTTTATTGTTTAATCCATGGAAATATTTTAGTTTTTTTTATTTTCTGTTAAATCAATCGATAGTCCTGGCAAACCACCCTAAAGACTCGGGTTTGTCAAGCTGCTTAACTTGGGGGTTTAAACTGAATTCAAGCTGATGAAATGTCTCCTGTTGTTTGTGTTGGAATGGCAGTGCTGAGTCTGTAGGTGAAACATTTTTGTTTGTTTGTTTGTTTTTAATTTTACTGATAGCAAAAGAGGCAGATTTCGGAAGACCCAGAAAATGTAAGAGGGCACTTGAGTGTGCAGAGACATCCCGTGTTAACAGATTGTGTGCAGAAAACGCTTATACTGATTCACTAACTGCATAATCTGTTATCGAGGCATTGACTCTGGTCTTTGTGTGCATGTTGCTTTCAGAGCAATTACAACATTTCTTGGGAAGAATGTGTGTAATGACTAAACGTGGTAATGCCCATTAACTGCGGGCAGGGCCAGGGTGGCTTTAGAGCTCTTTAGGGTTAAAACCTTTGCGACTCACTGAAGAGTTTAGGAGCTTGTAGAGCATGACTGACCAGCATCCCGAAGTGGCCTTAATTTAAATGTAGGATTTTAGCTGTTTTCTTCCCAAAATCCTGCCTGCTGTCCTATGAGATCCTGCTGCTGTCCAATAGATGACAATTTTTCTGAAGGAAAAAAATGTGTCTGTTCTTCATCTCCCCATATCTGTTTCCTTTTCTTCTGTATGAAAGGCTAAGGGAAGAGATGATTAAAACCATCTGAACAATTACTGTGCAGTGCTGTCTGATTTTACTGTATCTTCATGTACCTCCTCTTTAAATTATGTAGGAAAAAGGTGTTACTTGATAACAGAAACGGCCTTGCAAAATGTTTAAGGCACCCTCTTGCTTTCCCAATGCAGGATAGTGGAATTTTAAAGGTAAATTTATGCCAGGCTGCCTTCTCTGCTGCATCCCCAGCCAAGATAGGAAGTTCTCAAGACTAGAACTGGATCCTGCTGTGCATCCTCAGGGCTTCCCTTTGCAGAGATCCCTCAGGGATCTGGGTCTCCTCCAGTCTCCCTGTTAGGCTGATACTCAGTTAGAAATAAATCTGCACGTACCCTTCCTTTCTCTTGTTTTGTGCACTCCTCTTCTGATCCCATCTTTTCTCCTGCCTTCCCTGTGCTGAATTTTCCATTAAAAATGGACAACTTCACTCTCCAGAGGAGTCCACAGGCTGACGCTCCCTGATCCCAGTGGTGTCCTGTGATTGCATCCCAGCATGAGGGACTGGAGGGCATCTTGTCCCATCCTAGAACTGATTGCCAGGATCTGTGGGCTCAGCACAATTTCCCAGTTGGCTGGAGAATGTCACGGGGAGGTTTATTCTGCAGTGAAAGAACAGCCAGAACACAAGTGCTGGAAAGGCTGAAGCCTGGACTCCGAAGTCTGGGTGGAGTTCTTGGAGATTGAAGAGCAGAGTAAGAATCCCATTTCCACATCACTTCCCCCAGTTGTGAAGCTCTGGAGAAGGGAAGATGATTCCTTTGGTTTTGTTGTCTGGTTTTTTTTTCTTTCCTGCTCTTTTCCATCCAAGTGAAGGTTTACAATCAATATTTTTTCTTCTTTTTGGGGTACTCTCTCTTCTCAGTTCACTGTGTTCTGGATTTCCTCAAAGAGAACCATAATCAGTCAGAATTTCTCTCTACATCATCAGGAGAGAAATTTGAGCAGTTCAAAATTTTGCAGTGATTTTTACCTCAGGGAATCTGGATCCTGTCCCTTGGAAATCAGATTTGATTAAAGGATAATCTCTCATGCTCTAAATGGGGAAAAAGGTGTCAAGCAAGGATCTCTAGAATATTCTTTTTTAATCTTTTATTTCCATTTTGGCAGGATTTTAACTTACTTGCCTTTGTAGTATATAAGAGATGGGATTTTTAAAAACCCAGTAATCAGTGATGGTCTGTCTGATCTTTGGAGCAGTAAAGCACTGTCTGTAAAAGTCATGATCAAAGACTTTGGGGTTTATGTAGCACAAAAAAACCTAAGGTTGCATATTCCAAAGGCACCCAGGGAATTCTGTAACCATGAAGTTTGGGATTTTTTGGGTTTTAGTAAATCTAAATCCCCTTGGTGAATTAGAGCAAGAAAAGTTTAGATTTCCAGCTTTTAAAGCAGATTGGTTTTCAGACTTACAACTTGGTTGTGGATCTAAGCAAATACTGACCTGTGTCAGAGAGAAAACTGAATTGTAGCCACTTATTAAATATTATTTCCCTTAGAATACTATATTCAATTTTCAAGGGCTATGGGCAGGAAAAGGAATAATCTGTGTTCTTGTGGAGCATTTTTGCCTGTTACACCTGAAGATCTTCCACTGAGAGAGAAACAGATCTGCAATGGAATTAAAACATCAACAAATCTAAGGAGGAACTCCACAGTAAGACTGCCAGCTATTTTCAACTGTTTAAAAAATTAACCCCCTTGGATGTCTGGATGCATTTGGGAAGGAAGAACTTGCTGCTGTCAGAAGGAATTCTGTGTTTGGAGAAGCAGATGAGAAGCTCATCCTCATCTTTATATTTCTTTTCCATTTTTTTCTCTTCCCTACTTCAGAGGTGCAGGTCAGCTTTGAATTACCTGCTGGACTTTCTGTGCATCTCCCAAATTTCAGGCTGTCTTGCAGGCCCCAGAGAGTGTCTGGATATCAAACCATAATATCAAATACTCTGTGTCCTTCTAGAAATTCTCTTTGTAAGCAGGAGGCTGGAGGTACCTGCTCACTTGGGTTCATCTGTGTCCTGCTTCTCTTGAGGAACCTGTTAGAATTCCAAAGGTCTTCCTTTTTTCTTTCTTCCACATATTCTTCAATATATTTAGACATCAGTAACTGCAGAGCAACCAGGCTGATTCACTTTTTTAATCTGGTTTTGAGGAATCTTGTAGCTTGCTTCCTTCCCAAAAGAGAAAAGGGGAAAAAAGAGGAGGGTTTGGGAGTTAGAGACAACCATTCTCTTTCTGTTCAGATAATTCAGCCCATAGTGACAGAGGAACCTTCACGTTCCCAGGTCTTGGCCAGAAGCATTTTTATGCCTGAGACTTAGACACAGCTACTGTCAAAAAGAGAAAGTCAAAGTTTTGATTTGTCACACGAGCTTCAGTGGAGAATTTTTGTTCCCTTGTTAGTAATTTTTTATATAAAATCAGCCAAACACATTAAAGGAAAAAGGTAGTGGGATGACAAGGAAAGGGACTTACCATCCTGTTAGAACAGGAAGAGAGATATATGCACAAATATGTATTTTTGACATAACTATTCTAATTTGTGCCCAAAAACTTCATGTACTGATAAATAACTTCTACTCAGCTGCATGAAACTTCTTTTGTTCACATTCCTCCGTTTGCTATTCGTTCATTCCTTTATTTTTACATATTTGATTTCATT
Source organism: Regulus satrapa (assembly GCA_013396955.1). Taxonomy (NCBI): domain Eukaryota; kingdom Metazoa; phylum Chordata; class Aves; order Passeriformes; family Regulidae; genus Regulus; species Regulus satrapa. Next base: position 263,826 of record VWZN01008683.1, read on the forward strand.
TTTTCCCACACATCCATCCATCCATCCATCCACACCTTCAGCCCATCCTCCTCATCCTAGATTCCCCTGCCCATTTCCCTCCCCCCTTGCATCCTCTCTGCTCACCTGGTAGAAGGCTCTGGCAGCACGGCCTGCATGTGGCTCCTCCTCTTGTGCTGGCATGTGATGGTGGCACCGTTGTGTTCTCTTCCTCTCCCTCTCCACTAACAGACGCAGACCAAACTGGAGCATGCCCGCATTAAGGAGCTTGAACAGAGCCTTCTCTTTGAAAAGACCAAAGCTGACAAACTCCAGAGGGAGTTAGAAGACACTAGGGTAATGGTTTTCCCTGTTTGAATAACGAGCCTGATCTGTGTTGTGGAAGATTTCTGGTGGCGCAATGCCGGGGGTGTGACACGTGCTGGAACAGGTCCTTGCTGCTGCCGTAGCCAGAGGTGGAACACTGTAAAAAATTAGGATTAATTTTGAGCTTCCCTGGGGGGTGTGTGTGTGCCTGGACGTGTGACTCGTTGAAGAACTCAGGTAAGATGTCTTCACACTGCAAAAGCAATCCTTGGATCCAAAAAAAGCAGGATGGGACTGTGAGCTGACATAAAGGAACATTCGGTAGCTCATTATAAAAATTAGCAGAGTTCATTAAACCCCCAAAAAAACTAAGATTGAACATGCCAGTCCTTTTAACACAAACTGAGTATTTGGGGCTTGGTTTCTGAGCTCTTCAGCAGCCGAGCCGCTGCACTACTCGCTTTGCTAAATCATGTTTTGCAGTGGCATTTTAGCTCTTTTTTTCTCATCAATGATATAATCCTTTAATGGATATCCCAGTAATTAGTAATACTGCTGCCTGTCAGAATATTACTGACATACTTTGTACCAGTCAGAAGTTCAGCAGATGTCAGTTCTCAAAGAGAAATAGATATACACACATATATATTCATGCTCACACATGGGGATTTTCTTGAAGTTCAGGTGGGATGAATAAAAGAAACCCCAGGATGAATATAAAACCAACAATTTATGTGTAATAAGTGCCTTTAAAGAGCAACTGGGGATAAATAATATCTTTTCCAGCAGGTCAAAGCAGTACCTTTCTAATTAGAATTAATTCTGGGAGCTTTGCTGTAGGAAAAACTGCTCCAACAGTCAGTGAAAAGCTCAGATAGTGTGAGGACACTTCTTCAGAAAGAGTGGAGCAGATATAGAAGGGATTTCAGAGGATTTATCGGTTCAAAATGTGTTTGTCATTTTCTCTGACAGTCTTGTAGCTGGTGTAAGATGAATTTGGAAGGAATTATTTCACAAAAGAACTCAAGGTTCTCCATTCTTTTCCAGGCTGCCTTAAAATGGTTCTGAGGTACATTTTGTTGATCATTGATAATACTTATCAGGGTGGTTTGTAAGTTTTTTAGCAAGTTACTTCTAGATAATATCAGAAGAACAAATTTTAGTAAATTCTGTGTTTACAGACAATATAAGATGCTTTTCATACGAATTGTGGACATTTTTCCCTTTTTGAAGCAATTTGCAACGCTCGGTGGAAGCTTTTCAGCGAGGCCTGAGTGTTTCTGTGTGAAATGTATCTTTTATAATTCTCCTTTCCTTAAAATGCCGTCCATCATAGGTGGCTACAGTGTCGGAAAAGTCCCGGATCATGGAGCTGGAGAGGGACCTGGCACTGAGGGTGAAGGAAGTGGCTGAGCTCCGAGGGAGGTTGGATTCCAGCAAACACATCGAGGACGTGGACACTTCTCTCTCCTTGCTACAAGAGATCAGTTCTTTGCAAGAAAAAATGGCAGCAGCTGGCAAAGAACATCAGAACGAGATGAACTCGCTGAAAGAGAAGTTTGGCCTTAGCGAGGAAGCCTTGCAGAAAGAGATCAAGTCCCTTTCAGCTTCAAATGAGAGAATGGCAAAAGAAAATGAATCCTTGAAAACCAAGCTTGACCACGCCAACAAGGAGAATTCTGACGTGATAGAGCTGTGGAAGTCCAAGCTGGAATCTGCAATCGCCTCCCATCAGCAAGCAATGGAAGAGCTGAAAGTTTCTTTCAGCAAAGGTGCTGGGGCTCAGACAGCAGAATTTGCAGAGTTAAAGACTCAGATTGAGAAGATGAAATTAGACTATGAGAATGAAATGGCAAATTTGAAAGTGAAGCAGGAAAATGAGAGATCTCATCACTTGAAAGAGATCGAGTCGCTGAAAGCAAAACTGGTGGCAGTCACGGAGGAGAAAGAGCAAAACCTGGAAAGCCTGAAGACCAAACTGGAAAGTGTGGAAGATCAGCATCTAGTAGAAATGGAAGACACTTTAAACAAATTGCAGGAAGCTGAGATAAAGGTAAAGGAGCTAGAGGTACTGCAAGCCAAGTTCAATGAACAAACCAAAGTTATTGATAGTCTTACACCACAGATCAAAGCTGCTGAAGAAAAGCTTTTGGACCTTGCTGCACTTGAGAAAGCCAATTCTGAAGGTAAATTGGAAATCGAGAAACTTAGCAAGCAGCTTGAGGCAGCTGAGAAACAAATTCAGACTTTAGAGACTGAAAAGGGTGATGGACTTAGCCAGGTTTGTATCAACATCCATCCTTTTGGTTTTCTTTCGCTTTTATTTTACATTTGTATTGTTTTAATCTGCTACAGAAAATACATCACAGAAAAAACTGAGTTTTACTGAATTGTGTCTCTTGGGACCATCTGAGGAGGTTTAGAGGAGCATTAACTGGGTCGTGTCTCAACAGGTTTGTGCTGCTCCACCTGCACCAATAGGCAAAAGGAATAAATTCCTTCTGCACATCCTTGCTGCAGATTTGGACATGTCTGTGCTGAAATCTTCCTGTTATGGAAGAGTTACTCGGTTGGCTTGTATGGGAGAAGGGTCCACACATGCTAAGGCTTTAACCTTTGGGGATAGACAAAGGGACTTGGGACTCAGAGGGTCCCTTTATTACCTCTCCCCTCTTCTGATAAGGTGATGGAAGAACTAAAGCAAGCACAGAAAATCCTGGTGGAACTTTCCTTTAAGCCCGGGCTCTGCAGGGATGTTTTTGGCACTGTTTCACAGCACCTTGGAGCCACAGACTGCAGCTTGATACAGGATTTTCCTTGGGTTTGGATGAAACAGCTCCGTAAAGCTGATGGTAGTGAAGAGTGGTGGGGAAATAACGAGAAAAAGCTTTCCTAAACTCTTCACAGGTGGTTCCAAGATACCAAATTTTTACTTTTGACTCTCTTCTTGAGGCCACACTGGGTTTCTGCACTACCCCTGGGTGTGGTACAGAGCCCTTGGAAAGATTCCCTCCCTCCTTGTGTGTGTGTAGGGATCTGATCAGCCAATTGAAGCACAAATCAATCCGTTCCAAAAATGAGAACAATAAAGAACCAAAACTACTGATTGAACTAATGCTGAAGCGTTGAAATTGTGAGGGTATTCAAAAATGTCTGCCATTAAATAATGTATTCACAATTAATGCCAGAAGAACTAAATTTTAATGATTTCAAATCTATTCCGAGATGCAATTAGTGCTGTGATGTATGTAGTCATCAGTGGAAATCAGCTTCACTCAGTTAACCCATCATGGTTTTTTCTTAATTTCTTTTTTTAAAATTATTTTTCATCTTAGAGTGATTTTAATATTACAGTTATTTCTTTGAGATTCATCTTTTAATTTTCCTAATTTTTCATTCATGTTTGTCATTTTATTTTACTCCATTTCATCACCTTTGTTAGGCCAGTAATCTGGCCAAAGAACTGCAGGGCAAAGAGCAAAAGCTTCTTGACCTTGAGAAAAACTTGAGTGCAGTAAATCAAGTTAAAGATTCTTTGGAAAAGGATCTTCAAGTTTTGGTGAGTAATACCCAAAAATTTTGACCTTACTCTTTGGATTTTGGGTTTCATGGTGAGAGTGTAATGGCAATCTGTGGATCAGCTCTGAGCAAAGCCTTCCAAAGGTGTTTTGCTCGAGGCAAAAATGGGAATGGTTCACGGCTAATGGGATCTGTCTCCGAATAAAAAGAGCATTTCACCTCAGTTCTGTGTTATCAGGTGTTTTGTCTAAATAGAACTCATCCATTTATGGATGGCAGAGAAAATGAAACCAAATCAAAAGCAGCAGCAGTTTAAATTTAGACTGCTCATTAAGGAACACTTAATGGCCCTTTATTGTAACTGTTGTTCCAATTAATGCTTGCTACACTCTTCTTATAAAAGGTTTTAAAAGACAGTTCTCATTTAAATAAATTTCTAAATACTGTGTTGTTGGATGGGGTTTCCCTGAAAAAACCACACTAGCATTCCAAAACAGTGGAATATTTGGTTTTTCTGTGGCCAGTAGTAAATAGTCCAACAGGGTGGAAGAGCCTCATTTGCCTTCCTGAAAATCCTCCTTTTTTTCTTCATTGTCTGGCATCAATTCCTGCTGGTAAAACTGGAAAGCATTGCTGGGAGATGGCTCCCAGAGCTGCAGTGTCCCCTGTGCAGCCTGGGAGCAGCAGGAATAGAAACCCCAATTTCTTGTTTCCTACCTTGGGCTCTGTGGCAGCTGATGGAGGAGTTGCTTTAGATGTTGAGGAAATTGCAGCCAAAGTGAGGGAAGATCTGTGCTAAGCTGTAACTCAAAAACCTGAGAGCTGTTTATGATAGGAGCAAAGACTGTTCTATTTATACATGAAAAATGCCTAATACGAACTCAGTGGTTTAATTGTACTGTTGCTACCAAGCCTTACCTTAAGTTCTCATCAATTTTTCAGAAAGAAAAGTTTACTAGTGCAGCTGATGAAGCAGAGAATGTTCAACAAGCTATGCAAGGTATGTGCTGCTAAAATAAGCAGAGAACTAAAAAGCTGCAGAAATTAAATGCCAACAAAATGGCTTTTTAAAAACTCTTTCAAGCTCACAGCTGATGGTACAGCAGTTTCAGTGGCTGTGGAAAGGACAGGATTATTTGTAGCCTCTCTGAAGGGTAACATACCTTGCAAGTAAGTGGAATTGTCTGCATTCATGGAGTTACTAACTTTGCTTTCCAACTTTTATTTGCCTAGAAACGGTGAAAAAGCTGAACCAAAAAGAAGAGCAGTTTGCACTCATTTCTTCAGAACTGGAGCAGCTCAAGTCTAGCTTGACTGGTAAGGAAGGGATGAAATGGAATGTTCTGGAAAGGCGTCAGCTTTGTGCTCTGGCGTGGCTCCTGGAGCCTGTAGGAGCTTTGCTGTGCTCCTTGTCCATCTCTGTAAAACCAGTGCAGAGGGAAGCCAAGCAGGATTTGTGCCCTGCAGCAAACCTTGCCTGACTGTTGTTGGCAGGAGAGAAGGGATCCCAAGGGCTGCCCTTGCCCCTGGCAGTGCCTACCCTGAGGCATTTTTTCACTGTAGCTTTGTTGTGTTGCCTTCCTTGTTCATTTTCTGCTGCTCTGCTGAACAGCTGATGAGTGCTTTCACCTGCAAGACCTGCAGGTCTCTTTCTCCATTGCTTCCTTCCCCTCTGAGACAGCAGAACTTGTACCAACATCTCGTGGCCTGAAGTGAATCACTTCTGAAACAAAGGGCTCATGACCAGCTGCTCCTCACTGTTTCTGAAGAGCCCTTAACCTTTTGCTGCAGTTGCAGTTCAATCAATCATCATTTCTTCATCTTAGAGGGGTGATCTGTGAGGTCTGGAGCATCATTATTGCTGGGTTTAGTTCTCTAGCTGTTCTTTGCATACCCTTCCTCCAAAATTTACAGCTTAACCACCTTTGTTTTGCTCAGAGATGGAGAGGAAGCTGAGGGAGCGAGAAGAGAGGGAGCAGCAGCTGATGGAAGCAAAAGCCAAACTTGAAAATGACATTGCAGAGATCATGAAGTCGTCAGGAGACAGCTCGGCCCAGCTCACAAGAATGAACGATGAGCTGAGGTTAAAAGAAAGGTATTTCATCACTGTCAGAGCATTGTCACATCAAATCTCCACTCCCACACTCCCAGCTTCTCATTTTATTTTTCTGTAAATATCTGAACAAGATGCTCCTGAGTGTCACATTGATATGACAAGTGAGCTTATTCTAGCAAACTAAATCAATCAAAACAGTCTCCTGGGAGTGATTTGAAGAACATCCAACACTGATAATTCCAAAATTCTTACATAATGTGCTTCTCATCGCCCAGAGTAAATGACCTCTTGAATAATCCAGACTGTTTTGTGACTGTGCTTCATGATTATTTGATTACCTGAAAAACTCAGTTTATTTAGATACATTAAAGTCTTGGGTCACATTTTGTGAGAGAAAATGTGGGGCTTTTTCTAAATATAAATTGTATGTACAGTAGTTGTTCTTTACCTTTCAAAACCCCGTGCTGGGTTTGCTGGGGGCAAAGTTATTTAGTTTTCCCTGTGTATATTGAATTTAGGAGAACACTCTCTATCCGTTAAACAACCCAATCTCTTTCTAAATGCTTGGTCAGAATAAAGAACTTGAGCACAATCTTGGCTCTTTCATCTCTGTGCTTGTGGTGCCGTCAGCAAAAAGTGATGTTCTTTCATTTGGTCTTTCCAGGCAGTTGGAGCAAATACAACTTGAGCTCACAAAAGCAAATGAAAAGGCTGCTCAGCTTGAGAAAAACGTGGAGCAGACAACACAGAAAGCTGAGCAGAGTCAGCAGGAAACTTTAGAGTGTCATCAAGCAGAAATGAAAACTCTGCAGGATCAATTAGCAGACATGGTAAGAACGACTTTAAAAGCACTAAAACTGTGCAGAAAGCAGGTGCAGCTTGAACTGTGTTTTACTGTCTTACCTTCCACCAGAAAAAGCTGATTGAGAGCAGCCAACATCAGGTCAAAGACCTTCAGGCCAAGCATGAAAAAGAAACTTCTGAGCTGGTGGCTAAACACGATGCAGATATCCAAGGGTTTATGCAGAACCTGCTGGATGCAGAAGAGGCACTGAAAAGTGCCCAGAGGAAAAACAGTGAGCTGGAGGCACAGGCTGAGGAGCTGCAGAAACAAGCGGAGCAGGCCAGAGTAAGTGGCTTTCGGAACTCTGCAAGTGACTTAGAGTTTAAATTTTCTGTTTCAGTGACTCACTTTCTCTTTGCTTCAATATTTCCTAGGCAGATTTTTGCAGTGTTTCTGTTTTGAACTTTGCCAGGGTATGTGGGTGTGGGTTAGGGAGGACAAACTGGTTGTTGGTTCTTCTCTCAGTTCCACGAGAGTTGATGAGATCCAGTTCTTTGATATCAGTTTTATGCACAGCCAGTTGGAGCCAGATGTCATTCCCTGGTTTTTTATGTGCTGGGATTTTAAGATGGGTTGTGAACGACTTCATTTAGAAGTGCTACACACCTTTTGTTTTGTAGTATGATCTGCAGTTATTCAGTGTGTAGCTTGACTTCAGCAATTTTAATTTTTCCTTTTGTTTCTTTGACTTTATTGCTTGCTTTCTTCCCTCAGCAATTATTTGCTATAATCTTTGCTGTATGATTTAGCAAATTATTTAGTGTATAAATTGACACACAATATTGAGAGCACTGATGTGGTGTTTTGAATTAAAAGGGTCATGATAACATATTTTTGAGAGAATCATGAGGAGGTGAAACTGAGAATTGGAAATCAGTTTCTAATAGGACTCCTTGAATTTTAATTCAGTTACAGTCTCATGAAATCATTCTGTGGCTCTTCTTTAAATAATTTACAGTCCGTCAGTTTATTGAGAGTGGTTTTATAAATTACCTGAAATTTTGGATGGAGGAACCTTTAAACCACGGGGTTTTTTAGTATTATTTAGCCACCAAAAACTTCTCGTGGATGATGTGTGTTCTGTAATGGAACAGGGGTGTCTGTCTGCAGTTGAGTTCAAACAGGCACTGTGTGTCAGTGTATACACTTTAAAAACTTAAATTACAATTGCTCTATTTGCCCTTAAAGCACATTTCTCATTCGTCTGCTTGACTTGATTTTTGTTTTCCCTTCTCCCCAACTTTATTTCTTTAGTCCTTAAGCTCTGTGTTAGCCTCATCCAGAAAAGAAATCGAACAAATGTCAGACAAGATGAGGGCTTTGATATCAGAAAAAGAGACTTTGGCACAGGAGGGGAATACTTTAAAATTAGAGAGAGGTCCCTTGTTAACAAAACTTAAAGAATTGGAATCAAAGATTTCATTAATGCAGCAAGACCGAGAACAGCTGAAGACAGAAAATAAAAGACTCCTAAAGCAGAAGGAAGAAGCTGAGGCCAAAAGCCAGCAGGAGAGCACAGAAAAGGGAGCGCTGGTTTCTGAGAAAAGCAAATTACTCTCTGAACTCGAGGCAGTGCAGGCAAGGCTGCTGAAGGCAGCTCAGGAAAATGAGGCTCTCCGGGCCCTGGAGTCAACCTTGTTCCAAAAGCTGGAGGAACTTCAGGCCAGCAAAGACGCCATGGATGTGGCGTGTCAGGAACGTGTCAAAGAATGGGAGGAGCTGGAGAATTATCAGAAGAGACTTTTGGAAGAGAAAGATGCTGTTCTAAAAGACAAAGATGATGTTATCCAGAAGCTGGGAAGTTCTTGTGAGGCTCTGGCCAGAGACCAAAGGGAGCTCCAGCAGCAAGTGTCAGCTCTGGCTGCAGAGAGAGATTCAGCCCTAGGGGAGCTCTTGGCTCTTCAAGACAGACACCAGGCTCTGGAAAAGGAGCTGGGCGGGGTCCTGCTGGGCCTGCAGGAGGAGAAGGAAATGCTCCTCGAAGGCACAGAAAAGCTGCGAGTGAGTTTAGCCCAGGCAGTCAGTGAAAAGCAAGCGTTAAAAGTGAGAGAAGAGGAGATGCAGACCCAGCTCACCCAAGCAAGGAAAGACACCGAGGAGCTGGAGAATTCCCTTGCGAGCCTCACTTGTCTTCTTGAGGAAGTGAAAGCCTCAAGAGAGACGCTCAGTTTGGAATGTAATCAGTTACATCAAGAGAAAGAGGCTCTTTCCTCATCAGAACAGAGGCTTTTGGCTGAAAGGGAGCAACTTCTCAAAGAAAAGAAGGCAATTGCTGAGAAGCTTGGGAAGGCCTCAGCAGACGCTGAGCTTTGTGAGAGAATCTGCACTGAGAAAATGAACCAAGTGACCTTGGAAAAGGAATCTGTCCTTCAGAAGTCATTGCAGCTTGAAAAGCACAACGAAGCTCTTCTCCAAGAGAAGAAGGAACTGGAGACAAAATACTTGGAGCTTCTTGATGAAAACGAGTCTTGTGCAAAGGCAGTTTCTGATCTGAAGAGAGAACGTGAGCTGGACCTCTCGTCCAAGAATGCTCTGGCTCAAGAGAATGCCACACTGCAAGATTCCATTGAAACCCTGAAGGGAGAGCTCAGTAAGAAGACTGTAGAAAATCAGGAGTTAACAGCCTGTAAAAATGACCTTTCCAATCTTCTGAAGGAGGCCCAGGATGCCAAAAGAGCATTAGAAGGTGAGCTGGCTGCTGCTTCACACACCGAGCAAATCCTGTCGTCTTCCCTGGAGACCTGCTCCTTTGCCAAGGAAATGCTGACCAGGGAGAGGGATGAGCTGCAGGAGGAGTGTCAGAAATTAAACAGAGAGGTTGCTCTTATGAAAGAGACCTTAACCATGGAAAAGGAAGCTCGAAAACTGGACGAGAAATCATTTCTGTTGGGACGTACAGAACTTGAAAAGACCATCTGCTGCTTAGAGAAGGAACTAGAAGAGCTGAGAGAGAAAAATAAAGAAATTGTGTCTAAGAAAAAGCTATTAAATCAGGAGAAAGAAAAATCTGCAATGAAACTGCTGGAAATAATGAAAAAGAAAGAAAGCTTCTGGGCAGAGAAAGAGCAGATCACTTCCAGCACGGAGCGACTGAAGGGAGACTTTGCTTCCTTGTCCAGCACAGCAGCAGAATTCCAGGGCTTGCACAGCTCCATCTCCAGGAAGATGGATATACTTGAACACGAGATGGAGCTGATGGAACAGGAGGAAATTGAGTTCCTTGAGGAACTGCAGAGCCTGAGGGATGAGCAGGAAAGTGTAGTCATCAGTAAGGAGGGAGCAGTGAATGAGGAAGGGAAATTCTCCCATGATTATTACAGACTGTGTGAGGAGGTTAAACTTTTGGAACAAACAAATAGTGACATCTCAGGCAAATTGCTGGAGTCTCAGGGCCAAAATCAGATGCTGCAGGAGCAAATGAACAATCTGATTTTGAAGGTAAAAGAACTTGAGACTCTCCAGGCCCAAGCAGTAGTACAGAAACCAGAGGTATTGAAATTCATAGCTCAAAGTCAAGTCTGGGGCTGATTCTACTAACCCTGAGCACTAACCCCTGGTGTCCTTTCTGCACTTCACTGCACACTCAGCACTTCATAACACACTGCACTTGTGGGCTCTCATATGGTACTTGGGGGTTGTTGAAACTGTCAGTCTGAGAGACACTTTTTTTCTTTTTTTTAAAAAATATTTAACTACAAAAGCCTCTGTTGTTGCTGAATGTTGCGAGGAAACAACATAAACTGTGAATAAAAGGAAGTTGTGTTCCCTGAATCTGGTTGGAGACATTGAGCAGCTGCTCCTGGTGAAGGACTCTGCAGCTTAAAATCTAAAGTAGTAATAGATAAGGTTTTAGATTGGATCTCTGTGCAATTTTATGTTCAATTGCAGCAAACTACAAATCTGAGTTACTCCAAAAAATACAAAAGAATGGACTGCTCCTGTAAATGTAATTGGATAAAAGCAGTGTGAGAGAACGGGCAAGACATTGACAATTCTGGTGTTCTTTTTATTCACAAAAGTGTTTTGTATTCACCACCAACAAACTCTGTAGAAATTACTTTGATTTTCATTTCAGCTTGTGTGGCTTGAAGCCCAGAAAATTACATTGAATGCAAATTGGAATCAGGAGATTCTATAGATTACACATGCCTAAGTATTTTAATATCACTGTGAAGTATTTCCTTTATGAGGTGATCCGTAATGGACAACACCGAAACAATGCAATAATTGGCTTTATCTCTAATTCCATTATTTTCCAAATTTTAAAATTTTGGTAATTCCATATTTTCTGAAAATATACCAGGCTGTTGGAAGTGAATATCTGTTGAATTACTACTGCCTAAAGAGGTGAGAGGTCTGAGAGCAGTCACGTTGGTGGTAATGAGAAATCCTGGAATCGGAAATAGAGGGAGTTCTGCAGTGCTGACACGAGCATGGGGTTATGATCCGTTTCTGCATGGAATTGAATCTTCTTTTCAGTTTGTTTCATACTTTATGCAGCTCCAAAATGCAAATAAATTCCCAGCTGAAGTCCTTACTTACCTGGGAAGCAGCTGACAAACCACGGAGCTGTGCATAAAGTATTGATCTTTTACTGGCAGAGTTCCTGTTGGGAATAATTGGGTTTTTTCCCCACCTCCCTTTGTATCCAGGCAGCCAAACTGGCAGAAGATGTTTTCCAGGCAGTGGAGCAGGTGACCAAGGAGAAGGATGCCATTCACAAAGAAAAGATTGAAACTTTGGCCTCTTTGGAGAACTCGAGACAGACAAACCAGAAGCTGCAGAATGAAGTAATCACATTAAATGTTTTTCCATGAAAAGTTTTGCCTGGTTTGTGAGAGCAGCTGTTGAATTACAGAGAATTGAAATAGGCAGGAGAGGATTCTGTCATTTTCCCACTGTGAAAAATGGCTGAGTGCAGAGTGGTGGAAACTGCACGTGGGTTTATGGTTATTTTGTGTTTTGCACGTGGTGTCAGTCCAAGGTGCAGCACTTCCCACTGGGATCTGTGTCTTGCCACCACTCCATGCTGCTCCAGGGCCTGAGGAAGGGGAGGATGCCCTCACCCCCTGGTGCTCTGCACTCCCAGAGCACTGGGAGTGAGCAGCTGGGCCGCCCTCGCTGCAGGGACAGGGACATTTCCAGCAGGATCTGCCAGCACGGGAATTAGAATCGGTGACGTTCATATGGGAGGGGTTCCTTTTCTGGATTAAAAAAAAAAATCCAGAGTCCTGCAATGCCATGAGAATGGCTGCAGATTATCTGTTATGTAATAAATACACTGTGGGGCTGCATGCAAACACATCAGCTCAGGAAATCCATGTCCAACGCTTTGTCCCATGCAACAAGATCTCCGCAAGGAATTCATTTCCTGTGGGTGCAGGCACAGCATTCAGCCCTCCTGACTCTCAGAAAATAAGGTATGGAAAAGCAGAATTGATGAGTTATCTTAGGGGAGTCAAAATCAAGGGGACAGCTGATTTTAGCAACAAACAGGTAATGCTCTGACTGCTTTGGGCTTTGCCTTGGGGTGTTGATGTCACATTCCTGGAAACTGCTCTGCAGTGGGCTTGGAATTCTTTGTGCTGCTCTGTTTGAATGCAGAAAGTCTCGTAACGTTTGTTGTTGGACAGACAGAGCAGTCCAGACAGGCTGGGGTAATTTAGGGGCTAAAGATGGAAAATGGAAGAGCTCAAGCCCCCATTTGGCTGAGAGTTGTTTCCTGAGAACTGTGTGGTTTCAGTGGTGTAATGAGGGTTTCTTTCCTCTTTAAGTTGGACATGCTTAAACAAAACAACCTGAAAAACGAAGAGGAACTCAATAAATCAAAAGAGCTTCTAAATCTGGAGAACAAGAAAGTGGAAGAACTTAAAAAAGAATTGTAAGTATTTCAGTATTAAATCTGCTCATTTTTGTGTGTACATTTACCTTTAATTTTTTTTTTTAATTGTCTTTCAGTACCTTTCTGATATCCTGACTTATAAAGCAGATACTTTATAAGGTCAAAATTAAATATTTAGCATGTGCAAAACTTGACATCAGAATGTTGCTGTTAAATTGCTGAGTGGAATTGAAGCAAATCCTTTGGAGCATAGTTTGAAATAATTTGTTTGTTGGAGGGTTCTGTCACCTGAGTTCATGAGATGATATTAAAATCTTTATTAGGAGAGAATTCTGATTTAATTACAAGTACACTTGGAGGGTTAAGTGGCTTTGTCCCTGGAATATTTGATTGTGCTTTTATTTTTCATTGATGGCTTTATGGAGTTTATTTCTATGGCCCCACTGTGTATTTATTTCCTAAATGGTGCAAACCAAACCCTATATATGGGATGTAAAACTCAAGTTAAATTTTCATTATATGAGCTGCTTCATTGCAAAACATCATTTTACATACTGGAGACTCAGGATGTGTAACACAAACAAATGAACTGAAAGCGTTTGATAGAAAGTAATTTGTCCTGTGGAATCTCACTGCTGTGCCACAGGGAGTCGAGATCCCAGGCACATCCCCAGCTCTCAGAGGTGTCGTGCATTCAATCACAAACCACTTTCACCTGTGCTCCAAGGGGAACTTCTTGGCTCGTGGAGTGAGAGCTGGAATCTCGCTGACAGCTTAAGAGCAGTTTTGACTAATTATTATTGCTGTAGTTCCATTTGTCATTTTGTGACAGCTCCAAGGTGACACCAGGGCACTCACAGGATTCAGTGTCTGGCTGTGACTGGCAGCTTGTGCTGGTGGCTGTGGAAAGCTGTTGCACAGAGCCCTTTGAGAAAGGCAGGATTTCTTTCCAGGAGCAATTCCTGCCTCGGTGCTCGTGGGAAATGTCAGACTAAATGACTGCGAACAGCAAAGAGGCTCTGATATTATGGAAAGGCAGCAGATACTGGGCTGTCATTTGCCAGGCAGGAATTATTTATAGGAGCTGCTGCCTTGAAAATCTCCAGCACCACAAGGTGTTCTCAGGACCCTGATCACTCTGAGAGGGTTTATTCTGTTATTTCTTAGATTGGATGTAGCCTCTGCTCATCAGAGCGGAGACCTTGGGCAGGAAGAGGAGCTTGCCTAGTTTTTGATTGATCTTTGTGTGCTGCCCTGTTTTAATTACAGTAAGAATTAGCTTGGTGGCAGGGATCTGTGCCTTACTGCCAGGAGACAGAGGAGGAGGGGTTAGTGCTGCACCTCACAGGGAGGCAGGGCTGGAAATGGGTGTGTGTTACTGCTCAGCAGGAGGGGAGCCACTGCCAGAGCTGGGAGCACTTCGCTCCAGGGGAATCAGGATGGGAATTTGCCAAGGTGAGACCAGGTAGAAGGAATGGTTGAAAAATCAGAGTCCTGTGAGATGCTGATTTAAAAACAGACTTTTGTCTAAATGTGCCCAGTAAGAGACAACAGATCCTTGTATTTTGAAGTGCTTAAATAAGTTTCTGTCTTAAGGGTTCTTTTACTTCCCACAGTTATAAAAGTATTTTTAATATTCCAGTCAGGGTTTAAGTCTGTAGTATTGGCACACGGGAGTACTGCGTCTCCTTTTTAAAAAAAAAACAAAAAGTAATAAAAATTACTATTCAGTGAAATTAAGGGTACCTTTTGTGCTTTTTGAAAGATGTCAAATCTTAAAAGCTTTTCTGTTAGTCACTCACATTAAGCCAACTGGTAAATATTTTTTAAAATTTGTTGCAAATAAACGTATTTTATGGAAGCTTTACTCATTAGTAACAGCACAGGCTGATCAAAGCTGCAAAGCCTTTTTGTCTTCAGCTTTGGTTTTGTCCCATGTGTAGTTTTGTGTCTGTTCAAATAATGGAACAGATGCGGTTTTGCTTCCTGTGATCCTGCACTCTTGGATGTCAGACCTGGTAGGGAGCAGTTAAATAAGTGGTGCTCTAAGCTTTTGGGTTTTTTTTCCCAAGCTTTCTTTTTATGCTTTTAAGCAATTGTGTTTTCCCCCTGGCTGCACAAAGTTCCCTTCCGTGAGCAGTCGCGGCCAGCGCTCCCCAACCCCATCCCTGGTGCCCGTGGGGGTTCCCGGGGAGCTGAGCCAGGGCGAGGCGGGTGCGGCCCCGGGGTTCACCCGGTCCCCGGGACCGTCACCGCCGTTCCCCATCCCTCGGCCACGTGACCCTGATGCATTTTTCCAAGCTGTGAAGCCGCCTCTCTCCCCCGGTTTTCCCTCGCCTCTCCCGTTCCTATGGTAACGATGCTCTCTGTGTGCTCGCAGCGAAGCGCTCAAGCTGGCAGCGGCTCACAAGTCCCAGCAGCTCGAGGCTCTGCAGGAGGAGAACGTGAAACTGGCCGAGGAGCTGGGCAGGAGCAGGGACCAGGTGTCGAGCCACCACAAGGTAGAGCGGCCGCAGAGGGAGGGTGCTGGAGCCCGTGCTGGAAAGGACGCGTGGTGCCGGGAGCGTTGGGGAATGGATGTGGAAGCCACCTGCACGGGGAGGTTGGAAGTGCAGGCTGACAGAAGGTTACGTAACCCGGGAAGGATACTGGGGAAGGCTTGGGAAGGAGCGTGAGTTAAACGTGCTTTAGCCGAGTGTGTTACCAGAGAGCTGCTATTTCTGTCGGGAGTGATTTTGTTACACAACCGCGGGAATGTCCATCCAGCAGAACGCAGCTTTTGGATTCTTATTCCTGCTCTCCCTACTGAAAACAAGGAGGATTTAGGATGTATTTCAGAATACTGTGTAAAACTACTTGGTTGGACTTCTGCTGTGCATGTGTCTGCTCAAACTTTACACTGTGCTGCAGCCAGGCAGTGGCTCCCAGTGAACAGAGCCTCTGCAATGTGTTTTTCTGGTGGTACTCAATTTTATTTTTTTTTTTTCCTATTATATCTGAACATGTTGTTGGAATCCTAAAATGTGGGCAAGTTACTCAGCTCGTATCGTTGGTGCTTGCCAAAAGATAAAACAGGTTTACAGCTCCTAATGTGGCGGGTTTAGTTCTTGTCAAGCAGTTCCAGTGACAGGGACACTATGAAGGAATCTTTGGAAGATCTTATCCAAAAGATGCAAAAGCAGGAATGTCGGAGACTGAGGTTTGTGTCCTGTCTTTCTGAGAGAGCACCTGTGCAGAGAGGGGATCCTGTTCCCTGTGGCAGGGCACTGACTCTTCCACCCTGCAACAGGCTTGGTATTTTTAAAGCCAAAAGGCAAATTTTTCCCCAGGGGACCTGTTTGGAAGTCCTGAGGACGGGTGACTACAGCCCTGGCCAGTTTGTAAATCCCTTTAGCTGCTGGCAGGAGTAATGCTCAAGCTCCTTGATCCTCAGGAGCCTTTGGAGGTGACGAGCAGAGTCCCAGACGTGTGGGCTCAGCACTGACTCATTCCCCATCTGAGGAGTGGAGTGGGGAGAGCACATCCCAAACAGCCAGTGGGAGCTGCTCCCCACTCCCACAGGGTTTCCTAAATTATTTCAGAGTCCTTGAGGCAACCTGTTATTGTCAGGGAGAGTCGTAACTTCAAAGAGATTTGGCAGCATTGGTGAAATCTTTCTGCATTTTGTCACCCGGGAAGGCCCCAGGGAAGGGACCCCCGAGCCACGGGCTGGCCGCGGTCACTGCGCTCGCTCTGTGGCCTCCCTTGTTTCCAGCTGACCTCGGGAAGGAATCCTGCTGTGTGCGTCCTGCTGGCCATGGATCTGTCAGCAGGGATCCCTCTCTCACTGCCAGGACAGACAGCTGTGGTGTGGGAAGCACAGGGATCAATCCAGCACCTCACAAACTGGAGCAGCGTCAGCTCGGCTGCACCACAGCCTGTCCTGCTCGTGAGTAGATGGCTCCAAGAGCGAGGATCTGGAGGATCTGCTGGAGCTTGGATGCACAGCCTGTTTGCCTTCTTCAGCCCTTAGTGGGGTGCTGTGTCTCCTTCTGTGAGGAAAACGTGGTCAGGAATGTGGGAATGCTGCCTGTTGCAGCTCCCAGATGTCGTATTTGGGCTGTGAGATCAGGTGAGCAGCTCGGCCTCCCAGAGGCCTGGGAGAGGCCTTTGGTATCCCAGGTATCCCAACTCCTCCCTCTCCCGTCGCTCCCTGCTCAGGCACCAGTGGCCACAGGCTTTGGGCTCCCTGGGTTCAGGCTCTCTGTGGGAAGCAGGAAAAATGTCACCATGAAGAATCCTCCAGCAGGTTTTAGAGGAGTGGCCATAGTGGCAGGGAAGGGTTTCCCACAGCAGGATTGCCCAGGAGCCGCGCGTTGTGCTCCCAAAAATCTGGGCAGTGGGGAGGAAAGCAGAACACAGCAGAGCTCAGGCTGCAGAGGGGCTGTGCAGGTACCTGTGAAATGCATCAGGAAGGGGCAAACACGGGATTGGTAATTTTGAGCTGTTGCTGTAGCAACCACATAAATTCTAACAAGTGTGTTGTCAATTGGGTTAGAGAATCTGTGGCTGCTTGTGACACACTTTGCAAAATTAATGAATCCTGTTTCATGAATGATTTATCTGGACATCTAAAGGTTAAAGTGCCTCATGCCAAAGATGCTGAGGGAGCTTTTCTATATCGATCCGTTGATAATGAACTGATTGTAATTAGTTAGAGAGTCACATTCAGATAGATATTGAGCTCAGGGACCTTTCCTGGCTTCACGTTATTTGTTGTGGCATTTTGGGAGCCTCAGACCTGCTCAGGCATTTGAAGTTCATTGGAGAAGGTGTAGAAATACCCAGGAGCTCAGCTGGCCCATCTTTTATTAACGGCGTGCAAGGTCTGCTCCCCGGCCGCTGAGAGTGCCTGTAGAGAAATGCCAGTGCTGGCAGAGGACAGGGAATCCAAAGAGCCAGCTGGGAAGGGTGATGGGTGGGAGAGGAGTCCCCTCACTCTGGAGGAGATCTGCAGGAGGACATGGGCCTGGAGCGCAGGTGTCAGAAGGAGGGGCTGGGGAGGCGGCCGAAGCCGCAGCTCCCTGGGAGTCACATTTCTCAGACTGTCAGGTTCCTCCTTTTCTGTCACCAGTCTGTACAGATGTCAGGAGTTCACATGGCTGCCTCTGGGCAGGAAACAAGACAGAAACTGGGAATCACGGGGGGTGCTCTGGTGCTGCTGGTGGGAACTGGGCTTTGACTGGGTTTGACCTGCAGGAAAATCTTGACCATACCCCCAGAGTGCCTTGGCTGCTCTGCTCTCCCACAGTGGTCACTTGCCTTGAGAGACACATCTTGATTTGCTTTAAGAATTACTTATAGAAGTCTCTCGACACCCTTCCAATATCTCCGTTTCCTGTCAGTAAAGTTGTCTGATGAAGCCCAGCGAGACGATGCTGGTTAATCCCAAGCCTGGAAGGTTTAACAGCACTGCAGCACAGGGAAGGAGAAGGTAACTTGTCAGGAAATGTGGAGGAGATGGCTGCTCTCAGTGAGCTGCATTTAGCTGAGAGCTGGGGGCTGGCAGACACCCTGCCTGCTGGAGGAAACTTGTTTAACACCTTCTGTGCCAAACCTCAGCATCTGCAAAGTGCTGAAAGAATTCCCTCTGTCAGGGACAGGAGCTGTTGTCAGGGCTCTGGGGTTGCCATTATAAATGTATGTGTTCCTGACCCCGTGGGTGAACCCTGGAAGCTTGTGAACTCCCACTGGAGCCTGTGCTCAGGGAGTTCTGGTACAGACAGTTCCCAGAGCAGTAATTGCTCACTTTGGCCATTGAATAAGAAGAAAGGAGGAGATGGTGAAAAATAATTATTTTGTCTGAAAAATAATTGTTTTCTTAACCTTTCAGAAGATCGCTTGCTCCAGCGTTTCTGTGTTGGGCCTTTGCAGTTTTGTTGCTTTGCATTCCCTAACCCAGTTTAGACCCAAGAACCAGCAACAATCATTTCAGTTGAAGGCTTTGTGGGTTTTAAGGGCTTAAGAGTAGCCTCACCAAGTTACAGGTTCAGGATGTGGTAACAAACACCAGACCAGCAGCTTTGGGATCAATAATTCATCTCTGAGTAACGGGGCAGTAACAAATACGGATCATTGGTACAATGATCCAGCACAGCAAACCCAGCAATTCCCCAGTGCTGGGCTAAAAGTAATGGCCAGGCACACAGTGGTGGGTCTGGAAATACCCTTTAACACTGGTCTCACACCTCTGCTGTGTGCACAGCACATGGAAATGCTCACAAAGCACCTCCAGGCCCTCACTAGCTGATGTTTTGGTCACTGAACAGTTTGTGTGTTTGGGTGCATGTGCTGTGCCAGTAGGAAATCTGCTGCTTTGAGGATCTGGGGGCTCTGCAGCCTCTCCCACGTTTATTTTATGGTAATGATGCTCTGTTAGACTGTGGAAACAGTCTGTAGTGTATTAACTGGAGTCTGTCTGTACTTGTGTTTTAGCTGGAAGAGGAGAGATCAGTACTCAATAACCAGTTATTAGAGATGAAAAAGAGGTAAGTTGTTCCTGCTGACGTGCATTTAACCCCACAGTCCTACAGAAATGGGACACAAAAGCACTGCTAAGAGCTGTTCTTTTCTGTTGTGTCACGGTTAAAAGTGCTGAATTGTTGCACTTGTTGGATTAAAAATGGAAGCGTCCACGTTTGCTTTAGTTCCACACCTCCCACGTTGTGGTAATTCTTATTTGCAGTGACCAGTTGAATGTTTGGTTTTAGTCTGCTCTGGAATGTTGGATTGTCCCTCAGTCTGATAAAATGTGTGTGCACAGATCTGACCCGGTGAGCTCTCGAAAAATCGTGGGCACTACAGTGGTGCTGAGGAGGGTTATTGGAGGGGAAGGGGAAAAGAAAGGGAAGTCACTGAGCACTCCCTGCCCCCGTGGTTTGTGGGTTATTGCAGTTCATTCAACACTGCTTTGAAATGCCAGGAGAGTCTCCTGGGTGACTGGAGCATCCCTTTGTAAACTGCTGCTCAGGGAAAGGTCCCAAGTGACAAATCCGAGTGTCTGCAGTGTGTACATGGGAAGCTGATTGGCCCCAGTGCCTTGAGAGAGACGGGGGCTTTCCAAAAGCAGTTACATAAATCCTCAGAGAACAACACAGCTCCCCACGACACCTCGGCTGCTCCAGGAAAAACAAACCGACCCCTGCTAGATTTCCTGAATTTGTAATGGTCACAGCAAAGAACAGAGAGTGGCTTTGGGGTGTTTGTGCACATCCTTGGCCACTCAGTATTGTCACTGTTCCCTTGCTCATTCCCTGACACCGTGTTCTCTGCGAGGGGGTTGTTTTTCCTGCAGTTCCAAAGGCCTTGGGGTGTTTCCCAAGCCAGTGCTTCCCCGGGGAATGTCAGAGCTGGATCAGCTGAACCTCCAGCTTTGACCACGAGCTGCATCGCCAGCCTGTTACAGAGCGTGTTGGAGAATGTGGTTTCAGTAGTGCAACTCCTGGAAGTCACTTGAGGAAAGGAAGGAGGGAACGGGGACCGAGTCGTTCAGTGCTTTCCAGCAGTTCTGTTTCACAGAGAGCTTTTTCAAACACAAACTCTTTGTAAGTTCTACAGAGGAAGGTGTGTGGCTCTGATCTTCCATCTTCTGTTTCACTCTGGGTGAGCTGCCTGAATTCGCTCAGATGGTTCTGAAATGAGTGAAGTGAATTTAACCATGACTTTTCCTTCAGTCGGTTACACCGAGATGCCCCTGACTGGCTTAATGACATCGCTCAGCAGTGTTGAATAAACTGCAATAAATAGGAAAATGAGCAACAGGAAGAGGGAACAATGAGGACTAGGAATAGGAACAGCCTGGCTGAGGCAAACTGCAGGCACTGGGGCCCAGAACATGTCAACATGTGGCATCGGTGCTAATGAAAAAAGTTTGGCTGAATAAAGAGCTAATTAAGTACAAATAATGTTTAAAGTCTCTTAAATTCCCAAATTCCAGAATTTGGTGATGAGAAGATGATCGTTTCCTCCTTTTGCCTTAAGAATTCAAGCTGTTGAACAAGAGCCATGTCTGTGTTGCAATTAGGTCAAATCTCTAGTGGTGGTTTTCTCACCTTCCTTCCACCCCCAGGAATTCTGTCCCTCTGTTTTAGCATCCCCTTGTATGAAACAATCCAGCTGGGAGTGGCAGGAGTTTGCTGTTGATGGATCCTGGGGGGTTCTGTGTGGCTCAGCTCCTCGGGTTCAGTGTGGGTTGCTGTCTGACTGTCTTTGAGCTTCGCTGTTTCTCGATACTCATTTCATTCCTCTCTCTTCCCTTTCCTGCCCTTGCTTCCCTTGCTATATCTGTGTGTCTTTAATGGTAAGACTCAAGAAAGTCTATCCACGTTACAATAAATAATTTTTTTTTTTTTTTTAGTAAAGTTGTTGTACATATTTTGGCTGCCTTTGTCCCTTGGTGTCTTGCTTTTGTTTTGTAAAACACTCAGCTCTATATATATATATATGTATAAAAATAATGGGAAAAAAAAGTTAAATATTTTTTACCAAAACAGAAAAGGCCCTTGGTGCAAATATTGTTCTTCCTTACAGTATTTTGCATTTGTACTCCATGTTTCTAACATGTGGTTCTTGTTATCTTGCATTTTTAAAGCTTACCCAGTAGCACTTTAAGGTATTTGCTTCATTCTTAGAATTTCTTATTTTTGTAGTAAGGGAAGAATCTGGGTGATTTTTATTTTTTTTTCTTTCCTAATGTAAACCAAAACAACCCCCTTTCTCCCACGACTTCCACACACTCCTCACAACATGGTTTAACCTCCTCAAGAAAGTGAAGTTTTAAAATGGCATCCAAATGAAAAAGTCATTTTTATTGTTTTGATTTTCCCCCCTGCCGGTAAGCAGATGTTTTGAACTTAAATTGGCAGGAAAAAACTTCACTAAATCGATTTTTTCTTCAAATAAAATAAATAGTTTCCAGCAGATTTTCTTTGCAAGCTCTCCCAGTGCAGTTATTTCCCATTTGGCACCTGCTCTGTGGTTCTCCCACTGCACGCGGCGCTCCCAGCATCGTCCACTTGCAGCAGCAGCCAAGGCTGTGCCTGGAAGGGACCTGTGGCCCCCTTAGGGATCAGCACCTTCGCTGGCTGTAGCTTCTCCAGTTCCAGCATTTTTGGGTGCCCCACTGGAGCAGCTCCTGCAGAGACTATCCGGGGAAAGAGAACCCAAAGCTCCAGCACAGGGACCTTCTTCCCCTCTTGTTTTCTCTCCTCTTTTCCTCTCTT
Organism: Regulus satrapa; assembly: GCA_013396955.1. Taxonomy (NCBI): domain Eukaryota; kingdom Metazoa; phylum Chordata; class Aves; order Passeriformes; family Regulidae; genus Regulus; species Regulus satrapa. Next base: position 285,632 of record VWZN01008683.1, read on the forward strand.
CCTTTCTCTCCCCTTGTGTTTTAGCATTCGAGGCTCCCGTATTGAGTCTGTAAATATTTTATTTCTATCCTTACCGACCTGTTTGCCTTTTCCAACCACCTCAGCGTTGTGGCGGTTGAAGCCGAGCCGGCGAATGGCGAATTGACCATATTTGTGCCAAAAGCATCTGTTTGGTCCTGATCTCTCCGTGAAGATCTGACCAAGTGGAAACATTGGCTGAATCACAAGCTCTTGAGCATGGGCTGAGTCACTGGGGTTTCCATCTGTCCTTCTTCCCCAGCTGCGTGCACAGCGCGGGGACGCTCGGGAGAAGTCTCGGGTGCAGCAGAGCTCGTGAGCAGCAACTTCCAGATGTGATTCCCACACGTCCTCAGGCTTTACTTCCCAGCACTCCTGGGTTTGCAGCTCTGCTCTGTCGGATGTGCACTGGTGGCACATCTTTCCCACGGCACCCGGCGCCTTCGATCCGCGCAGCAAAGCACTGAAAACCACGGGACAGGCAGAGCGTCGGGAATCCTGCGGGACACGGACGTGGCCGTGGGGCTTCGAGTGCTTTGCTGGCTCGGGGTTGGCCAGGGGGTCTTTCCATGCCAGCGCCCTTTTGGGTTTTATTAACAAGACTGTAACTTGCCTTTGAAGGCAAGATCGCACAGTCTGCAAGTTGTCGCGTTTCCACTCCCGTTGATTCTCTCATTGTAAAAATATACCTAAACCAAATCAAAATTTGGTTCTTGTTTGGTAGCTGCCTCAGCTTTTCTAAACCCCAGATTCTCCACTTGCTGCTATCATTCCCGAGTACAATCTGAACAATGAAAATTGCATTGATTGTGCTCTCATTGTTGAGTTGCCCGTTTATCTCGAGTGGGTGAGATTTCCTGTGTGTTTCATGGTCTGGGTATCGTGGCTCTCACTAACTGTAGATACCACAGAGATGGAAACTTTTCCATTTGAGCTCCCTAGCTGTCCCCTGAGCCTCCTCCCGTGTGGGTGGGCTCTGCTCCTGATCCCCCAGCAGTGCAGTGCAGTTCAGAATCCCTGCAGGAGCTCAGAGCCCACAGCAGCACTGCTGCCTGCACTGAAGAGCCGGTTCCTCTTGGAGGAAAGGAAATGGTTTGAAGTCCCTTTTTTGTTGCTTTCTTTTTAAACCAAAATCTTTCCTCTGGTAAGGAAGTTTGTAGTAATGCTCCTCCCGTCAGAGGACAGTTACTCACTGTGTGTGCTCTGTGACCTGTCAGGAAGATCAGCTTGCACCACGTGAGGGTGTCCCAGCAGTGGTGCCTTAAGGCAGGAGCTGTAGGCAGCAGTTACATCCTGTTAGAGCCACGGAAAATACTGGGAAAACTGGACATATGTACCCAGGAGGGGTGCCATCCTGCTTTGGAGGGTTCCTTTCTAACCCTTCTCCCAGGAAGTAAAACAATTCCCATGTGGTTTCTCCAGGTGCAGGAAATGATGATGTCACTGAAATTAGTGAGGACCAGCTGATATTTCCAGCCTCATCCATGCTTTGCATGACAACATGTACGATGAGCTTTGCATGCCTGTTTTGTTGCTTGTCAATAATTTTCAAGAAGTAACAAAACTCTCAAGTTAGGTTTTGTGGAACATTGTGCAACATGTTTGTTTATCCTGTATCTCCCCAGTCTGTTAACTTGCTCCTTTAAATTCAAATGGATACGGTGCTATGCAGATTCTGGCATGTACTACCTAGGTAAAGTTTTTGCTTTGTTTCCACAGTTGTAACACCTGAAATGTTTCTACATATATAAAACCTTAGTCAAATAGTAAAATGTAATTTGTTTTTTAAGAACCACTTCTTAAGTAGTTTAATACTTGAAATTAAATGAAATTACTTTAGGCCACTACAGTTACCCATTCATTGGATGACTTCTGGTTTTACTTGGTTTTCTTTTAGAGAATCGACTTTAAAAAAAGAAATTGATGAAGAGAGAGCATCTTTACAGAAGTCCATCAATGTCACTAGTGCCTTGATCACACAAAAAGATGAGGAACTGGAAAAACTCAGACAGGAGGTAAATGAGGAATGGATGATTCCCAAGTTCAGTTCCGTTGCAGTCAGAGGCTTTGTGTGCTGGCTCCTGAAGAGCTGGCTGATCATTTTTCTTTCATGTGGCTTAGTTAAACCTTAGCATCCAATCTCCAGATGCCTGTGCTGAGCCGAGTGACTCCTGGCACGTGGTTTTGGTGGCTGTCCAGCCCTTGCTTCAAGGGCCCTGGCCTTGGTGCTCTGGCTTGGTGCTGGAAGGTCCAAGTGTTGTTGAACAACTCTTCCAGATCACGGTGCTCCGCGGAGAAAACGCTTCTGCAAAAACCCTGCAGTCAGTGGTGAAGTCACTGGAGTCTGACAAACTGAAACTTGAGGAAAAGGTCAAGAACTTGGAGCAAAAACTCAAGGAAAACAACGAGCAGCCTTTAACTGTAATGAGCCCCTCAGGTAAAGCCACGCAGTGTCCGAGCCTGGGACGTTATTTCTGACCGAGCCATGGCACGAGTCACACTGTACCTTGTTTGGTGTTTTTTCCTTTAAAGGTGATGCTGCTACTCTGCTTCAGGAGGAAACTGCGAGAGAGAAGCAGGTATTGGGTGTGCACGTGAGCATGCTGAGCCAGCAGTGGGGCTGGAGGAGGGGGATGATCCAAAGACAGCCCGCACCACGCTTGGCAGTCAGGATTTTAACGGGCAGATTCATCTGGTAGCCCTCAGGTTCTGAAGGGAAATGTCAGTGACAGTAAATACTAAGAATCAAGTGATGAGTGATACTGGAGAAACAGTTCAGATTATGGGAATGTGAGGAAACAAGAAGGAAATGAAGGTGGCAAGCTGTGCCCTGCAGCCTGTCAGAGGTACAGCCCAGCAGAGCACTCCCTGCTCCTTGGCCTTCCTGAAGGTTTCTTGGAAGTGCTTGAGGAAAAGCTGTGGGCCACCCGAAGCTGGTGCTTGCCATCTTGGAGAAATGGGCTCCCTGAGCTCCTGGGTACCTCTAAGCTCTGCAGTTCTTGCAGGCTGCAGGACTGGACTCAGAGCAAAGCGTTCTGGGCAGCAGTGGAGAAGGAAGGTGCTTAGCTGGCACAGGAAAAAGTGATCAGAGTAGGACAGTCACAGTGACCTCACGAAGTTCTGCTTCACAGGGGCCTGTGCCAACAAATGCCTAAAAAGTATGGTTAGAATAGAATCCCCTTCTTCTCAAGGTAAAGCCTTTGTTAGATCATGAGTGTCAGTCACGGTGGTTTAAAAATGTCTTTCCCAGCTGTGCAGCCACCAGAACTGTCCTGAATATACACTAACCACCAATCTTTTTCTGGTTTTCTGCTTCCCTGAATTCACCTGCTGATGGCAACCCTTCCTTCTGCCAGGGCGAGGTTGGTTCCATTTCTTTCCTCCCCTGTTGATTTGCCAAGTGTTCCCTGGTGTGCTCGGCAGTGCCGAGCCCCAGGGCTGGGGAGGTGCCACCCCCTGCCCCTCTCACTGTTCCTGTCCTTGGCTCTCCCAGATCGACTTCCTGAATTCAGTGATAGTGGATCTTCAAAGGAGAAACGAAGAACTCAACTTGAAGATACAAAGAATGTGTGAAGCAGCCCTCAACGGCAATGAAGAGGAGATAAATAACTATGACAGGTACAAATCCTAAAGGAAACCTGGGCTCTGGTTCTGGGGACTGTTGGTAGGGCAGGTTGGCAGCTGCTCGATGCAGCAGCCTGATCTCAGCTGTCAGGAGGGACAGACAGAGCTTCCCCTGCAGTTAGGGGCTGAATCCTTCTCTTTGCAGTGTGGTGTAAAAGTGCTCTGTGGTTAGCAGTCACAAACACTGCCCTACGGTGACGTGTCTCATACGTGACTCGCTGAATCTGGCCCTCTCCAAGTGCAGAAGAGTCTTTGCTCCCCTGAAGCTGTAGCTGTGTTAGGATGGGAAGAACCAACCCAGAGAAACAGAACTAAAACCTATTTTGATGTACCATGACTTCAGCTCTCTTAAGCAGAAAGAGAAACGATTTAACACGCGGTTTCTTTTTCAACGCCTCTGTGGAAATATTTGCACCAACAGCGGCTTGTTCAGAGTGTGTGTAGGGGGTCGTGGGGCACTGCAGGGTGGCAGAGAAGGGTTTGTGTCCCGTTTTGGGCCGAGCTCAGCCCCGTTTACCCGCGGGCCTTGCTCTTGCAGCGAGGAGGAGAACCTGTCCAGGAAGAAACCGCGTCTGTTCTGCGACATCTGCGGCTGCTTCGACCTGCACGACACCGAGGACTGCCCGACGCAGGCGCAGGCGCCGGAGGAGCCGCCGCACTCGGCGCACCACGGCAGCCGGCGCGAGGAGCGGCCCTACTGCGACACCTGCGAGGTGTTCGGCCACTGGACGGCCGACTGCAACGACGACGAGACCTTCTGATGGCGGGGAGGGGAGGGGACAGCCCCGCGCCACCAGCAGCCGCCCGCGCCGAATGTCAGGACGAGGGACAGCGACCGCTCGCTCCCCTGCCCGCCCGCTCCGCAATCCCTGCGAGCAAAAATGGGTTTTGCTGATAAATACCCCCCCCCCTCCCTCCTCCCTCCTTGTCCCTTTTTAACAAACTTGGGTGAAAAGATAAATAAATGATTTAACAAGTGACTTTATGCTGTTTCTTCCCAGGTTCTGGGTTTGTCCCGCCCTTAACAGGAAATGCCCCTGTGCTGTCGGATCTGTTGATGGGAAAATGTGTATAGGAATGAAGCACTAGAGTTATATTAAAGCTTATTTAAGTACCTTAAAAATATGCTGTTAATTTTCATATTTGCACTAAACCATTTTAAGGCTGAATTTGTACATTTAGATTTTTAACCTTTTTTTTTTTT
>VWZN01008683.1:292122-304562 GCA_013396955.1 Regulus satrapa
CGGGTCCCGGCGCTGCCGCTCTCGGCTGACGCGGCCGTGCCTCCGCGCAGGAGCATGAGGTGGAGAAGATGTTCACGCTCAAGCCGGGCCGGCTGCCCCCGGCCGACGTCAAGAACATCATCTTCTTCGTCAGGCCCAAGCTGGAGCTGATGGACATCATCACGGACAACGTGCTCAGGTGGGGCGGGCAGAGGGCGCGGGGCAGAGCGGCCGTGAGGAGGGGACGGGTGTGGCCCGGATCGCCGTGCGGGTTGTTACAGCTGTGCAGGGATCGAGGAGCGATGTGCAGACACCAGACTGCAGCGCAGCCGCTCTGCGGGGTGCGGGACACCCTGGGCAGGGGGGTGCCGGCTCCTCCCCGCTCCTAATTAGCTGCAGTGAGTCCTGCTTGGATTGCTGTGGGGGCTGCACAAGGCTGGACGCTGACCCTCAAAATGCAGGAGTCAGCAAGAACCCAGGGCAGCGCTGTCGGTGAATGCAGTGACCGTGTGCTGTGCTCCTGCTCTGACCCTTCCAGGGAGGACAGAGGCCGCTCTCCGCAGAGGGATTTCCACATCCTGTTCGTGCCGCGCCGCAGCCTCCTGTGCGAGCAGTGGCTGAAGGAGCAGGGCGTGCTGGGCTCCTTCATCCACCGCGAGCAGTACAGCCTGGACCTGATCCCCTTCGACGGGGACCTGCTCTCCATGGAGTCCGAGGGCGCCTTCAAGGTGCGCGCTCGCCTCGTCCTCGAGGAGAAACGCCCCGAGGTTTGGTGCTGGATGTTGGCGCTGGCGCAGCGGCTCTCAGAGGGTTTGGGAGTGACCTGCACAGCAAGGAAAGGCCTTGCAGAGCAAACCTGGCTCGATCCTGAAGCCTGAACTTCCGTGTGTGTTTTCACACTACACCGAGCTGCGCCCCAGTTCCTGCAGCTTCGGCTGCTGGTGTTACTGGCACACCTGGAGCATTCCTGAGGCTCAGAGCACTCGGTTGTCTCAAAGAGCCAGCACGGTTCGTGTTCCTGCACAGCCAGGGAGCCCTGTGTGATGGCTCTCGCTGCACGGAGCATTAGCAGCTCTCACATCCCAGCTGCATTCCTTCGTTTCCAGAGTGCTGCAGTTCTGGAGGACAGGACGGTTTGGGAGTTTCTTGACCCTCTCATGTCCTGTGTGTAGCCCAGAGGACAAGTCAGGGCTTGCAGCTGTAATGAGATGTTGGGTGTTCAGATCGACCTAATTAAAAAAAAAAAAGATGTCCAGTCACTACCTTTCACCCCATCAAACTGGATTTGTGTCTGGAGTTAAAAAATATTAGTGTCTGGTCATTAAAAAAAAAAAAGATGTAGTGACAGCAGAGATAATACGGTCTGTATATGCCAACAGGCACAGTTTGTCTCCTCTGAGCTGTTCACATGGACCCTGCTCTGCTGTGGCACAGCTGTATTGGATGGACACCTTCCATCAGAATCCCTCTTGTTCTTTAGGAATGTTACCTGGAGAGTGACCAGACCAGTCTGTACCATGCAGCAAAGGGGCTGATGACGCTGCAGGCTCTCTACGGAACCATCCCACAGATTTTTGGCAAGGGCGACTGTGCTCGGGTGAGCTGAGCAAACACATCTCATTCTTTGGAACTGCCTCAAGGAGTGTTTGGTTATAAATGCCTCTGGGTTTTTTTAATCTAGCCGTGACACACACACACATCCTTTTTGCTTCTCTCTGACCAGCCTGTGGTTTAATTGGTAATTTTTTATGGTGAGGGAGCAGCTTGAGGTGAATGCTTTGGCCTTCCCTTCTTGCTGAGCTGCAGTGATCAGCAGAGAAGGACTTTTGTTTTCTCAGTCTCATCCTGCCCCATCCATCAGCCAACCTGTACCTCCTGCCATCCCCTTCCTTCGGGAGCAGGGCCCGGAGGTCACATCCATCTGCCGTGGCCCTGCACCCATAACCAGATTTCCTTGCAGCACGTGGCCAACATGATGATCAGGATGAAGCGCGAGTTCCCTGGCAGCCAGAATTCCATATTCCCCGTGTTTGACACGCTGCTGTTGCTGGACCGCAACGTGGACCTGCTGACCCCGCTGGCCACGCAGCTGACGTACGAGGGGCTGATCGATGAGATCTACGGCATCCAGAACAGTGAGTCCTGCGGGCGAGGGCCGCGCGCCGGGCGGGCTCGCGCTGCGCTGAACGCGCTGCGGCAGCGCTGGGCTGAAACCAGCCTGGGCTTTGTTCACTCCCCAGGCTCTGGCTCTGCTTGCTGAGAAGGGGAGGCAGGCACAGCCTGTGGTTGCATCTTTTGGCTGTTGGCTGAGTGTGGGCACAGTGACACAGCAGGGAGTGTGTGAGGTAGTGTTAGCGAGTGCCGTCCTGCCTGCATCCCGTGCCACACTGAGGGGACAGGGACAGCTGGGGAAATGCCACTTTCAGAACGTTGTCCTGCTCTTCAGGGGGTAAGGAAACTCCAGAGTGCCACACTGAGGGGACAGGGACAGCTGGGGAAATGCCACTTTCAGAACGTTGCCCTGCTCTTCAGGGGGTAAGGAAACTCCAGAGTGCCACACTGAGGGGACAGGGACAGCTGGGGAAATGCCACTTTCAGAACGTTGTCCTGCTCTTCAGGGGGTAAGGAAACTCCAGAGAGGCATTTATGGGCTGTAATCCCTCCTGCTGGACTGGATTGGATTGGATTGGCTGCTGGGCTACCTCCAGGCCTCTCTGAAAGCAGGGCAGCTGGCACTTGGGTTCTGATATTCTGATGTTTGTGTAGGTCCCTGGCTGAGGGCAGGGAGACTCCTTAATTAACACACAGGCACTGAGTGCTTTGAGTGTTAATATTGCTTTGCTACTCACAGCTGTTTTCCAGCTCAGGGGACGCATTTCCACAGCCTGCTAATCTTAACTTCTGCTGATGAAGTTCCAATCCTTATAATGATTATTTCTCTCATTTGGTAGCTTATGTGAAACTCCCTCCTGAGAAGTTTGCCCCGAAGAAGCAGGGTGAGGGTGGGAAAGATCTCCCCACAGAACCCAAGAAGCTCCAGCTGAACTCTGCAGAAGAGCTTTATGCCGAGATCCGAGACAAGAACTTTAACGCTGTGGGGTCAGTGTTGAGCAAGAAAGCCAAGATCATCTCAGCAGCCTTCGAGGTGAGGCCTGTGTCCAACAGTGCATCAGGTATTTCACAGTCTGTGTTCAGTAGGGCTGGGACTGGCAGCTCAATTTACTCCTACACAGTAATCCCCCATCCAGAGAAAAACCAGGGAGCTGTTCCAGTCTGCTCCCCTGCCCTGGGCTGAGGTCAGCTCCAGGACTGTTCTGAGTAGGTGTTGGTCCGATCTCCTTTTAAGAAAACTGTAATAATGTGGATCCTCATTTCTCCCCACACCTCTGTTCTGGGGCTTTCCCTCTGCTCAGAGCTGGCCTAATCCAGCCTTGTGCTGTGTGAGCCCAGAGATCCCATAACAGGAATTGCTCTCTTCAGTCTGCAGGAGTCAGGTTCTGCTTCCCTCTGCAAGAAGCCAAAGGTGAATTTTAGTGTGCTGATCAGTTCCACTTTTCTGCTTCTGTTACCTCTTCACTGAAAGGTCCTTTTCCTTCCACGATGCAGAGAAAAAGCTTTAAGCCATAAAACACCTCAATGTGCTTTCCCAGAGAATTATGGCTGGCATCAAAACCAACAGAAATGTGCAGAAGACAGTTGTCTTGCAGGAGGTTTGAACTGTAAATCTGTGCTTGTGTGATCTCAGACAAATCTGGAGAGCTGTGTGGGGCACATTTGTGGTTTTGTTGAAAACTTCTGTTGATGATTCATAAACTGAGACCCCATATAATTTTTCTGATCTCATGGGGACTCTCAAGAGAACTTGTTTCACTCTTTGATTGTATTTCCTTGGGGGAGGGAGGGCTTTTTTAACCTCTTAACTTCAGTCACATCTAAGATGAGATAGTGGTACCTTAACTGAAATACTGAGTGCTCAGCCTCACCCCCCCAGTGCAGCTCTGCTTCTGCACTATTTAGTGCTGGAGGTGCTAAAGATGGATTGTTCATACTGCTTGTTAAAAAAGGAGAATTCTAAGAAATTGTCAGCAGTAATAGGTGATAATGAAACAGCAGCGTGTTGGCACTTCCATCACAGGCTCCATCATGACTCTCCTGCCTGCACTTGCCCATTTAAATCCTTCACGTATGAGTCAAATTATTACTCTTTTTATGAGGCAAGTAGCCCAAAATGCAGTGCAGACCTCTGGAGGTGATCTCTGCGTGGTGCTTCAGCACATGCAGCACAAAACCTGGCACTTTTTTTGCCACCAAGCCTGGTGAGTGGCAGACCCTGCCAGCCCAACTCCTCAGCACCTTTCACTCCTGCTCCAAGCAGTTCCCCAGCTCTGACAGCGCTGGCCTAGAGCTCCCTGTCAGCCAGCAGAGTAATTCCTCTTTGTGTGGAAAAGGGAGTTTTCCCTGGTAGGGAAATTGAGGAGAGGCTAGTGCTGGCTGGAGTCAGACAAATGTGGATAAAATGATTTACAACACTGGGAGAATGGAAAATAACAGTCCTGCTGTTTGACGTGCTGCTCTCCCCATGACCCAAGTGCAGTCACAGGCAATGCTGTGACTTCAGTGTAAGCCCTTCCTCTGAAAGGCTGCGTGTCTCTAACCCGAGTGACGGATTTCTTTAGGAGAGGCACCACGCCAAGACTGTTGGAGAGATTAAGCAGTTTGTGTCCCAGCTGCCTCACATGCAGGCGGCGAGGAGCTCGCTGGCCAACCACACCTCCATCGCAGAGCTCATCAAAGACATCACCAGTGAGTAGGAATCGTTTAAAGCCAGCACGGTGCCAGGCAGCTTGGTGGGCATCCTGGCAAAAGCTGGCTTTGCTCCATCCAGTGCGTCTCTGCTGAAACGTTAAATGTAAAACATAAGCTGTGTCAGTTGCTGTTGTATTGATTTTCATTCTTCTCCCAAAGCATCTGAAGATTTCTTTGATAATTTAACAGTGGAGCAAGAGTTCATGTCTGGAATAGACACAGACAAGGTGAGTAGGTAATGGCAATTAGCTACTCTTATATCTTCAAAAAACTTTTTTTTTCCTTTTTTTTTTTTTCTTTGAGAGAGGAAACATCTGATCTAGATGACGTCCATTTAAGTGTATTTTATTTAATAGGTTAACAATTATATTGAAGACTGCATAGCTCAGAAGCATCCATTAATCAAGATCTTGCGTCTCGTTTGCCTGCAATCCGTGTGCAATAGTGGGCTGAAGCAGAAGGTTCTGGACCATTACAAAAGAGAGATTCTCCAGGTTAGGCTCTAACATTTGGAGGAATAAATTCTGGAGAAAATCCACATTAAATCTTCAGCTCTGCACTTCAATTCTATACAGACACATCTTACACCTGAATAGTGTGCACAGAGGGTACTTGGGAGGTGCTTTTGTGTGTTACAACATGTAGGTACAGAGGTTTATATCACTTTTTACTAGTATTATTTAAATACTCTCAAGTCTATATACTCCGCAGAGATCTTAACCAAAAAGGTTTTTTTAAATGAACCTCTTTTTAAAACAAACATATTTTCTTTTGGTTTTTTTTTTCTGTTTCAAACACTGCTCATGCATTATTGCCATAATATTCAAGGTGATTTCTTCATATTCCAGACTTATGGCTATGAACATATCTTGACCTTAAACAACTTGGAAAAGGCTGGACTCCTGAAACCCCAGACAGGGGGCAGGAACAACTACCCAACCATCAGGAAAACGCTGCGCCTGTGGATGGACGATGTTAACGAGCAGGTAAACGAGCGCCTCGGCGGCAAAGGTTCCCTCTAACTACAGAATTACGTGAGGCGGGGAAACCTCACGTTTTTTATTGAATGCTGCTGATTCCTCTGAGGCTGTTTAGCGGCGTGAGGTAGCAGTGACGTCCCTGTGTGTGTGTCCCTCAGAACCCCAATGACATCTCGTACGTGTACAGCGGCTACGCCCCGCTGAGCGTGCGCCTGGCCCAGCTGCTGGCCCGGCCGGGCTGGCGCAGCATCGAGGAGGTCCTGAAGATGCTGCCAGGGCCCCATTTTGAGGAGAGGCAGCAGCTCCCCACTGGCCTGCAGAAAAAGCGTAAGTTTGGCTTCGTTTTCCCATGGTTTACAGGAAAATATGTCTCTGAGGAGGGAGTGAGGAGGACTGAAATCAGGACAGGCAGAGTCCAGGTCTGTTTCTCATTCCCCCTGTCTCACAACAGTGTTGAGACTGACCTAACCCTCATTTGACAAATGGTTTAACTTCTCATCAGAGTACTGAAATAAACCCTGAACTTACTAGCCTGTGAATTTAGTAAGTAATGTTACGTGAAAGATGGCCAGCATCACTCTCAAACAGAAGCGCATCCCGTAGCTGGGAGCAGACTGTGGCTTTCTGTGTTCCAGCCTCCAATTCAGATCATTTGAGTTTGACTGACAGCTGACGGAGGGGAGCTGTAAAAATCAAACCAAGCCAACCTGGGCCTTTTTTGTGAACCCACAGGTCAGCACGGTGAGAACAGAGTGACGCTGGTGTTCTTCCTGGGGGGGGTGACGTACGCGGAAATCGCCGCGCTGAGGTTTCTGTCCCAGATGGAGGACGGAGGCACGGAGTACATCATCGCCACTACAAAACTCATCAACGGGACAACCTGGATCAAATCCCTGATGGAAAAACTGGAGCCTGCCCCCTTCTAGGGTGTGTGAGAAAATGGGAGAGGCCCTGTGTGCCACAGGCACGGCTGCTCCATCGGAGAAACGCGGCAGTGAAGGAAGCTCTCCTGGGCAGCTGCCTCATCCCTTCTGCACTTGTGTTCCAGCTGTCTCTGGAAGTTCCAAGAAGACAAGCAGGGTTGGAAGGCACCAATGCTAAACGGTGGGAAGGAGAGAGAGATCCCTGCTCATGGTCTGACCTGGCAGCCAAGCACTGGGGCAGTGGGACTGGGCCCTGCTCCCTCTCTTTGGCAAAGTGCTGCTTTTTTTCTTTCAGTTTAGCTGTGGTGGGAGATGTGATTTCTGCTTTTCACCCTCCTAAGGTGCTGAGGAGGCAGGATGTTCTCTATTCCTGACTTCAGACCACCTGTCTCTGGTGCTGATACATTCCATTCCGTGGCTGCAGGGGATGTGTCAGTCAGAGATCTGTACGCAGCTCCACCCGTGATCCTTGAGCCTTTTATTTCACTTGTCCCCTGAAGGGATCGCTGTCAGGCGGTTTCTTTGTCCTGGGTGCACCCACCTGAGTCTGGAAAGCTCCTCCAGAGCATGAATGACATCAGTGTGTCCCGAGTTGAGGGTTGAAGACACACAAACACTCCCTGTGTGGGGGGCCAAAAATAGCAAGAGCACGGAGGCAGTCAGCAGTGGGTTTAAAACAGACACCTTTTTCACCCCCCAGCCAGGTTCCAAACTGTGTTACTTGCTGTCACAAGCTGTTGTAGAGCTCAAACTTATAAACTGGAATTTTCCATGGGTTTGGAGGCTGGGCAAGAGGCTGGAGCAGGGTCCTTGCTGGTGCCCGTGCTGCTGCTGGGCACTGTCGGTGTCCTCAGCCACGGGGCACTCAGCTGAACAAAAGCTCACTCCTCACCTTAAATCACTCTCTAACCAAACATTTCTGCCTTAGTTATCATGTATAATACGGCCTAATAAATCCCTTCATTTTTCCAAGCTGTCACAGTTGTGACTCTGGGTTTTGGTCTGGTTTATTTTTTGAGTTCTGCCAAGTCAGCCCCTCCACAGAGCCCCTCTATCTGTTTAACTCCAACTAAATTACTAGAATAAAATAAAATAAATTTAATATCTTTCTGGAAGTGTTTGCACTCTCTATAATACAAAAACAAAAATAAAACCCTGCACTGTGGTAGCTGTATCCTTGTCTCCCCGGCCCAGGATAACTTAACTGAATTACTTCAGTTGAAACTATTTTTCCAACACCCAGGTGTTTTTTAATTAAGGCTCATGCAAAACTTCATTCTGTTCTGCCACCTAATATACCACATTAGAGGTGGAATTTCTGAACTTTTGAAGAGAAATACAGTTTCAGTCAGTGGAGACCTTTTCCTTCAGATGAGGAGGCAGTGTGTAGACAGACTTAACAAAAAAACATGCTGCAACTTCAGTGATGCAAGAAGAGCAAACATGCACTGTTTGCTCTGCAAGTTCCATTTAAAGTAGCTAATTTCAGAGTCTTTAAAAGGAAAACCGAATTAGGTTTGGATCAAAAATTACTGTGCAGAGAAAAACAAAAAATTGACTCAGAGCAACAGAGTGTCCTTGGGTTGGCCTTGAGGGTCTCTGTACTCCCACAGTTTCCAGATAGATATTTTTTTTTTTTAAACAGTTGAACCAATACCAAGCAGGCTGCTTTCTGAGCTAAGGTGCTGCTGTGTAAAAGCTCCAGCACAGGTGAATGAAGGAAAACACACAAAGGCTGGCTCACCCTGTCCCTGGGCAGCAGTCAGTAACACTCCAGGTCAGACTGGTCAGGGTGAGTTCACAGCAGACACTCGGTAAACTCGCAATTCATCACCGACGTTGCTGCCTGGTTTTTTGCAGCCTGCAGCAGCGCTGAGCTAGAACCCTGCAGCCACTCCACCTAGAGAAAGGCTCTTCCTGGAACAAAATAAAAGCCATCCTGACGCTGATCAATTCCCTGGAGGAGCAATTACTATTTAACAGGCTTCCTGGGCAGCTGATGATGTTCTGCTTCTGTCCAAGGCCCTGCTGACCATGCGGGTAATAATTTGATAACAAGAGAACCTAATTAAATTAAGGGACCATTTTCTACATCATAATATCTTTGTAGGTAAGAGATTTGATTAGCAGTACATAATCTTCCTTCTCTCTGCTGTCTGCATTACTACCAAAAAAAAAAAATATTACCCAGCTTCACTTTTCATACAACATTATCAGAAGCAGTTTTGCTAAGAATAAACAGAGCCTGGCTCCCTCCTCCCCTCACTGCAAAGGAGCTGCAGCACTTGAGCTCTGAAAGACTGGGATGACTCCTTGGGAAGGAGGGTGAGGGTGACACCACAGCAGTGACCCGGGGACAGCACAGGGATGAGGTTGCCTTCAGCCCTCACTGACTTTTGGTAAAAGATCAGCTCACCCCAGGCTGGGTGTGAGTATCCTCCTCCCGGAGTGGCTCACAGAGCACAGGGCGCTCAGGGAGCAGCAAGAGGCACCACAGCCTTCGAGATAACAGAAAAAAACCGAGTAAGGCAACAGGAGGTTTTGTTAGAGGCAAACCCCCACACCTCAACAAACGCAGGTTTTGATCTGGTGACTCCAAACCCTGGCACTGGAACTCTGGAGATGCAGGAAGCCCCCAGGGGAAGGGGAGTGTTTGGCTGCGGGGAGCAGCACGGCGCTGCCGGATCATAAGCGGTGCTGACCACACCTCGAGCTCAGTGCTGGCGTGGGCTGCGCGCACACGCCCTGCTCCTGCTCCCGGATCACGGCGGGACCAGCCCACGGCACAACCCCCTGCAGAAGGGACGGAGCAGAGCTAGGGGGAAACACCAACTTGCCGAAGTAGAGCCCGTCATCTGCCTGGGTAAGCGGTTTATTTCTTTATCAGCATCTTTCTAGATAACCAGAAATCTCGCACAGCCTGTGGGCAGGAAACTCTAACGCCTTTGAAAAACAGAGAAACCACAGCTGGGTTAAAAATGCTCTAACTCCTGTGCTGGGTGCTTGCAATGGAATGGCTGAACACCAAAAAGTGAAGTCCTTGAATTATCACAAGAGCTCTTTAAAAAACATTCTAAGCAGCGGGACAGGAATTCGGTTTAGTTTAGCTGGCTTTAGGCTGTTCAGAAGAGAAATAATCCTTCTGGGTTAGTTTTTATCCTTTTGGGTTGGTTTTTATCCCAAGTCTGGTTTTACACTCCCTTTTTGTGATTGACCAAGAGCGTCGATATTGTTGATCAGGCACGGTTACAATCAAAATTTAAAAGAACATGTAAACTAAAGAGATAAGAGAATTTTTTAGATGGGTTTTCACAGCTTCGAATCTAAGAATCCAGTGACTTTAGAGGAACAAGTTCAGCTTTAATTTAAGCTAACAAATAAGCAGTCACTTCCAAAGCAATGTGTACATATATACGATACTGCTAGAGGATGAATTCTAAGGCATCTTATCCCACGTCTCCCATTTAAAGTTTATTTTTAACACAAGATATAAATATTTGCCTGTGCAAACTTGTATTTAAGCCTCAGTTTTCGTCGTTCTTAAACAAAAGGCTCCGTTTGATGCCAGTACCTCCATTAGATGCAATTATGGAATTAAATATTAATGGTGGCTTCCTTGGAGGAATTGACCACTTTGATCAGAACACGCTGCTGGTAATGCACCATCAGCGGCCGCTCTGATCCTGACGCTTCCTGGACGCACAGCCACAGCCCCCCGGGAGAGATTCCAGGAGCCAGCTGCACTCTGTACCAGCCCCCCCAGCCTGCCTCTGCCTTTCCTCACCCCTCCTGATCCGGAGGCTTTGATCAGATCCCAAACTCTCTTTGAACACCTCGCCAGGACTCTGAACAGGCCCGGCAGCAGTCGCTAACAACCCTCCGGGTGCCTCATCAACCCTGGTGACCGCAGGATTTCTCCCCACGGCAGGTGGTGAAGACTCACCTTGTTCCTTCCGCTTGCAGGCCGGGGAGGAGCGGGGAGCAGGCAGCCCCAGGGAGCCGGGAGAGCCATGCCGGACTCCTTCGCCATCCATTTCCTCAAGGTGCTGCGGGAGCTGCTGGCCTTCGTGCTGTTCAGCTACACCGTGCTGCTCGGGGCGCTGCTGCTGGCCGGCTGGACCACCTACTTCTTGGTGCTGAAATGAGGGCTGTGCCCCTGCTCCTGCTCCCACGGGCTTCACTCGGGATGGAGGCCCCTTCCCCTCACGCCAAACCCCCAGGAGTCTTGCGCTGCCCTCGCCTCGCCGCGCTCTTTTTTTCCTATGTGGAAACAATAAAGGTTAAAAGAAAAGGGTTAGGCTCTTTTTCCTATGCAGAAACAATAAAGGTTAAAAGAAAAGGTAACCCCGTGCATGCACTTTACAGATCCCTGTAGCTCCTGCAGATTCTTTGTGCGTCCCGGACATTTTGTTTCTGTTCCCTGAACTGTTTAAAAGCCTTCCCCCAGCAGTTTTCTCCTGGGATTCCTCACCCTGCCGAGCGCAGCACAGGGGATGGGATGGCAGGGATGCAACACCGCTCCGACATCTCAGCCAACAAGTCCTGCCTTGTCCTGCTCTGCCTCATTAAGGGTGTGAAGGCAGACGCACAGAAATTACTCGTAATTTGGTTTAGAAGTCCTGGGAAAAGACATTTCCAATCAGCACAAGGTTCCCCTCTCCCTACACTTTTACGAGGTCCAGGGTCGTTACCTGGTGCTCTCAAGCTTTTGAACAAATGTTTAAAGCATGGAGTTAGACGAAGAATGTGTGTGATACAGCACTGCCTCAGTAAAGTAACTGCAGAGTCTCTGAAAACAGGAGAGATTAGGAATTCCTGCTAGAACTAAAAAGAATAGATTTAATTGATCAAGGCCGTTTTGTGTGGAATTGCACGGGAAACCTTTGCCAGAGAAGGTGGAGGTTATCACTAACATGGAACTACCCAAAATCAAAGCAGCATTGTGCACTGGAGAACAATAAAGATGAATTAAACCAGGGCTGTGAGGAACGCTGGTGTCTCGGAGCTGCTCTCGATCTGTCCCTGCTGAGTTCCCCTTGACCCAACACGAGCTGATTTCAACACAGATGCAAAGTTGGGTTTTTTTAGCCTCTTCCTTATCTCGGGGGCTCTGCCCAATGTCCTCATGGCCCACAAATTCCACATTCCTTTTGTCCAAATCCTTCTTCCCGAGTTTTGTTCGCCCTTCCCGGATCGAATGTCACTGAAACACAGCGAGCCCTCAACACTGCCAAGGCAATTCCACCACCAAGCGATTCGGTTTTCCAACACCTGGTCATCACTTAAAGCGTGTTGGCTGCTCTGTTTCACGAATTAAATATTCTTATTTCTCGGGCTTGATATCTACAAAACCAAACACCAAAGAACAGTTCTTAACGAAACAGTTCTAGGTCCCTCGGGAGTTAAGGAAACAGTTCTTAAAGAAAATTCTTACACATTCCACGTTCCGTAACAAGTATGGCAAGACCCCGATTCGGAGCCTCCCTCTCATTCCCAGCAAGCGGGCAAATTATTGCCTATTTCTGACCGTTTCCACGTTGCGCATGCCGGCAAAACACGGAGGAGGTGCCTCCCAAGAGCGTTTGTGCTCCACGGGGCCGTGAGGGCGGAGGGGACACCTTTGGGGACACGTTTGGGGACACGTTTGGGGACACGTTTGGGGACACCTCTGGGGACACCTCTGGGGCCACCTTCGGGGACACCTCTGGGGACACCTCTGGGGCCACCTCTGGGGACACCTTTGAGGACACCT